>JAMAKC010000008.1:0-348907 GCA_023628735.1 Trichoderma sp. PF4103
ACCTTAGGCCAGCCTTATCCGCACGATCAGCGAGTCACGACGGCGAACGGGCGAGACGATCGACAGCGGCAGCAGCAGCAGCAGCCGCCGCCTGATTTTCTGTTCTTGAGCCGCTCGCTACTCATGGAATGGCGAAGAGCTAGCACTGTACTGTATCGCCTGTCCTGATGTTTGCGCAATCCTTCTTCCCAGACTGAGAAGGGCATGAACGGGGGCAATCACATCCACAGACCGATGCGCCTCGCCGCAAATACTAATCATCTGTCTGGTGCCAAGTACTCCGGCTGAATTCGGCTGGCTGCCTCAGCTCAATCAATGAGAGCAAATGGTCTGGCTGCCTTGGCTGATACTGCCTCTCAGCCTGTGTTTGCCTCCTTGAAGGGGTCGCCAGGGCGTGAAGTGGTCGCCTTTTCCCCCGCGTTACCAGGCCAGCCAGGCCCATCCATGGGCCTCGTGAAGACCTGTGGCCTTTGTAGTCATCGTTTGCCTCATGCCTCCTACCCGATCCTGCGACTCTTACTCACGGCGCGCATCCGGGAAAGTACTTGTACTTGTGAACGATGATGGCGGCAGTGCAGCAGAAACGAGGAGGAGACGGAGGGCGGCAGCCGGGCCGGTAGAAGACGCCTGCATCATGTGTAGTCACAACCATTGTGAGCACATTCCAGTATGATTCATCCAATACCTTATCCCAAGGGCATGCCATCACAATGTCCCTGTACATACGTGTACGGTACCTACTTTACACACACAGGAGCAGTGGCAAGTCATGTCAGGCTCTGACTCTGCCGACGATTGGCTCGGGTGGAACTGGACGCTAGTGCAGAAACCAGTTGTCGACCAGTTGGGCGTCAATCAACCATAAGCGTTGATACCCAATCCTGGCCAGCTTGGCGGACCGTTGATGAGCCCCCTCCCCTTGCTGGGTGAGATAATACGTGGACTTGACTAGCCAGAGAACTTGTTTGGGAGTGGACGATGGATTTCTCCTGGCGCCAGGACTCGGCACTTTGGGGTGCTGCGCAGGCACCGTTACGTGCAAGAGCCGACTTTTGCAACTCATCGACCCGGGTAGGCGCAAGATGACGGACGGCTCTCGACACCCTTACAACTCCGAGGGTAATCATCATGGCGAACAAGTTTCGGATTGTGTTTTGTTCGCTGGCGCACGCGCAACGACCGAGACTGATCTTTGAGCGGAGTTCGTCGGAGTGTATACCAGGCAAACCAGGTGAATGTGCTCCTCGTCGCGTCTCCCGACGTCGAGTCCTCTAAGAACTGGCTCTGCTCTCAAGAGTCTTGATCCAATGAAGACACGTTGGCGGCAGATTGGATAATGATAGCTCACTCGTCATGAAGGGGTTGCGGCGAGTCAAAGAGCGTGGCAAACATCAGGCCTTTCCTTCTCTTCTTCCCGCCTCCCTCCCTATTCGAAGCAATTCGCGTTCCCGTGTTATTAGAGGAGGGTTATTCGACTCGTTCGCCACAGCTCCCAGTCGGGCCTTGAGGCGAAGGTAGGGCGCTTTGCGAGAGCATCGTCCATGGCATCGACGAGATCGATATCCCCGCTCGATCCCGTGTGCGCCTCACATAGAGTGTCTGGGGAATGCGAATAGGCTCCGTATGCCGTAGGAACAGCCCGTTCTGCTATTCTCTTTGCCGAGACTGCAATCCGACCCCTCTCAACGTGGTCTAGATATATACGCAGGTTTTATACGGCATGCGCCGTAGGTACATGCGCATCTCGGACGCAGACATGCAGATACGCAGACACGCACGCAATATTGCTGAACCGTTCGAAAGCAGCCGCTTTTAACGCACTGCGACATGGCTCTGCAGACGGCGAATCAACGAGCGCGGAGCTGGATGGTCAATGTCCAAACGTCCGAGACCACCGCGTTCAAGACAGCAGGAACAGAGATAACGGAGCCCCATGCGTGCGTCTGTCGCCAGTCAGGTACCATCGGCTGGGGTACCGGTTGGCGCGGGGAGCATGCGAGCCTTGCCGTCGGTTGTTTGTCATTTCAGCTCAGTGGTATCGGCAGCCAGCAAGAAGAGAACTCGAGGGGAGACGAGAAAACAAAGAAAAAGAAGAAAGCGAGGAAGAAGGGAAAGATGATGATGATGTTGACGAAAAGGGATGATATTGACGAACAGGGAGGCGGAGGTATTAGGGAACGAAGTGAAGAAGAGGAAGAAGGGGAAGCTCCTGATAATCAGGAGAAACGCCAAATCGCGGGGAATCAGAGACGCAGGGCCAGAGGAAGAAATTAAGCGAAAAATCGATGGTAAGCATAAAGCCACACAAAATGCAAAGCAGGAGGGAGATGCAATTTGACAGCACATGCTAGTACATAGATCGTCTCCAACTGTCAGGCGGGATAGGAGGCAGCTCGCTGACTCTCCAAGTACGGAGTCATACCTGAAAGGGCATGCACGTATCCGTACGCCTTTGGGGAGGTAAGTAGGCACCCCAGGTAGGTGGTAGGTAATGGGTAGCAAACTGTGTAAAGGAGGGAGCCGTGTGTAAGTAAGAAGGTAT
Organism: Trichoderma sp. PF4103; assembly: GCA_023628735.1. Lineage (NCBI taxonomy): Eukaryota > Fungi > Ascomycota > Sordariomycetes > Hypocreales > Hypocreaceae > Trichoderma > Trichoderma sp. PF4103. The sequence goes on from JAMAKC010000008.1 coordinate 2,543, forward strand.
GTGGTCATTACCTGTAGGTGGTAGATAGCAAATGATCATTTCGGTGTCAGAAGTCGCTTCGCGCAAACGCACGCAAGCTCCAGTAATGTGCGGTCCATCCCCCAGCGCGGCCCCCGTCAGGCCATTCCACAACGTTTTGACGCACCCTCCATCCCCGTTGCAGCGACGTGCAGCGAAGCCCAACCTCAAAGGTCCGGGAGAAGCGAGGCGAGGCGACTTTTGGGCTCGGGACTGGCCCTTTCGACGGGCCCCATCAAACCAACTTGACAAGCCGCCAATAGCTTCCAAGCATGCCGTGGTGGACTCGGATACGCACCACTTTAAGCAAGGTCCCCTCCTGTGCCACTCCGTACAAGGTCTTCAAGCTCCTCCAAGCTCCTCCAAGGCCCCCTTTTTCCAGCAAGAGCCGCTTTCGCTCGGCGGTGCTGGCAAAGCAGTGGTGACAGTAGTCAATATTAGTAGGAGCTATTCATCAGCTGTCGTAGCTACTAATACCAGTAGGTAGGTAGTCGTGGAAGCAACAAGTCGGAATACTTGCACAGGCCTACCGACGGACTGGATCCTGGAACCGGTCAAAGCTGGAGAATCCTGCTGCCATCAGGCATGTTCAGAGCCCAACTATCTCGTACTCCATACCGCCAGTACTAGGCAGTCGGCAACAGTAGGTATGCGGCATTGCCTGACAAGGTATCGAGAGAGAAGAGATCAACACGAGAGACATGAGCGGTCGAAGGAGCATCTGCGGTGCCATGAGGAGGCCTTGAGACGAGCTGCGTTTCGTTGCGCTCGTGCGTGCTGCGCTCCGTACATTGCCGTGCATACGAGTATCCGTATGCTTCGTTGTGATATCTCACCAGCGTGGCCCGTCCTGTGGGAGTCAGCAAGCAGTTTGTTCCATCTCCATCCCACACACGCCCTGTCCTGTCCTGTAATACCCGTCCCCTTTTGCCTGTCAAGCCATCCATTCCGGTCTGCCCATCCAGCTGGCCCCCCCAATCGCCCAGTCACCCATTCCCCCTCAACTCCATTGCACGGAGGTGGCCACAGGTTCAGGTCAGGCCCGGCCCAGCCCAGCCCAGGCCATCCAGGCAGCCGATCACCACCCGCCCAACCACCTGCATCCACCATCCACTCGTCGTCACCCATCAATCAGCACTGTCAACTGCCACTGCAACTGCAACTGCAGCTGCGGCTGCGGTGGTCGCATTCGCCGTCGCCACAGCCACTGGGAACCGTCAGACGGAACAGGGTGCTGCAGCAGCGCAGACAACCCAGGAGTGCAGCAAGCAAGGAAGCAGGGGTGAGAGAGAAAAAAAAAAGGGCCAGCGGATCTGAAGCCAAGCTCTGCAGCCAACGAAGACCTTGCAACAATTCGGCAGCAGTCTGGGAGGTCACCAGCGTCTCGATGCTCCTCACTGCCCCACCCCACCATTCACACCAGATCATCCGCCTTTTTTCTCAAGAGGACCAGGCGAGCTGTCGCTGTCGCTGTCGCCTTTTCCTCCCCTTCTCTCCTCTTCTCTCTCGACGATACGACTCTTCCAGTGCTTGACTGCAGCCGACCCCTTGTCCGCCCGTTGCTGCATCTTCCATTCCTCCATCTGTCGCCCTGCTATTTGCTGCTTTCCATTTAGCAAGCGGTCCTGCCCTGAGGTGTTCCGTCTTCTCTCATTCTCTCTCTCTTCCCCCCTCCTCCTCTCTCTCTCTCTCTCTCTCTCTCTCTTCTCCCTCTCTGGCGTCTCTCTCGTTGCTTTGCCTTTTGGAGTTTCCTCGCCCTCCCAAGCCAGACCCCGCCAGCTCTTCACAATGTCGCGACCCACGACTCGCATGAACGAGTATTTCGTGCCCCGTGATGGCATCGACCGTGAAGTCATCTCCGCCGATATCTGCCGGTACCTGGGCAACGATGCTCTTGTGCGACCCGGCCACTATGAGGTATGCCGACTTGAGCAGCACCAACTTGGACAACGACGCCCAACCTGAGCGCAACCAAAACCCCCCTCCCGTCTTGGCTGGTCGCTAACTGCCCTCGTCCTCTCAGAACCCGCAGACTGGTCAACCCGTCCAAGGCTACTATATCACGGCTTATCGCAACCTGACGACCGTGAGTCTCCATCTTCTGCTTGCCGACCCGCTTCCCGGCCGTGCCATTCGTCTCCCCTTCCCCGGTCCCGTTGCTAAAACATGACAACCTTGGGTTCGCAGGCCATGATCGAGGATCTCAAGGCCGACTCGGCTCGATGGGATAGGGAACGCCGCGCGCAAACCGCGCGCAACAGCAGCGGAGGTATCATCGCCTCGAGAGATGCCACTTACGGTGCCCCTAGACCGAGATCTAACTCGCCTACAGTCCAATATCGCTACTCCGAGACGCACCAATCTCGGCAGCATCATGGCCCTACTACTGAACCACCCTTCCGGGATGACCCCTATCCCCCTCGTGATGGTCTCTATGACGCCCCAAGGTACCCAGGAACTGGCGCCCAAGGATATAATGGTGCCTCCGGTCCGTATCAGCCCCAACAGCAGCCGCAGGGTTACGCTCCTCCCAGTGGCGGTGCGTATGGCGGCAACGGCAACGCCGGCTTTCAGCAGCCTCAGCAATCTCCTGTACCTGACGCCAGATATGGCGGAAATCCTCAAGGCGGCCCCATGATGAACCAGGGATACCCCAATCCGGATGGCCACTATGTTTCTACCGGAGCCAACATGCCTCCCAGGAACTATTCCAATGACCCTTATGCCGGTGGCCACCCTGGATCGTCCGTCCCAGCGCCTCAGCAACCCATATATGCCCCCAATCAGCCCGTTCAGCCAGGATACCCCGTCCCGGCAAACTACCCCTATCCCACCCAGGCTCCCGCGGGTGCTCCAGTCTATGCAACGCAGCCCCAGGACCCCTTCTTCGGCCGAGGTGCGTCTCCCAACAAAAACCACCCCAAGCCTGCATCCAAGTTGAATTCGTTCGTCTGATTTTGTAGCTTCCCCAGCAGGCCAAACCTCTCAGCAGCCGCAAGGGTACGCCTCACAGGGACATGCATATGACGAGACCCCTACTCCGACTCGCACATCCGTGCCCCCGGCGGAGACCCAGACACCGCCGCGGGAATCAAGTACCCGTCTTAGCGACCGGGAAGGCGATAGGAACCATCGCCCACCGCCCCCTCGCCGATAAAGGACAGAGAGCGGCTTGACGACATGTCTTGCGACGCGTGGGCTGATACTCCGGTCCATACTGTTCGGCTAGAGCTCAACCTGCCAAGCCCTGGATCTGAGCTGTCTTGCTCCCCCCGTTCTATCATTCTAGATATCCTCCCAGGTCAGGCACCGGCTAAGTTGTCATGGAATTTGCGCAAAAGAAGATCGAACTCCGCAGGAAATGGTTCTCGTCTGGATAGCCCGTCTCTTTTCTGCTTCTTTGCGGCTTTTCTCCTTTCAGCCTCCCTGGATCCTGGACGATTTTCATGAGGAGATGCGCCAAGTTTGACCTTTTCTTTTTGCGCCTTCTCCAGTCCTCATCTTCTTTGGGATTCCTCAGTTTGCATGTCACGGTTCTATTCGAATACTTGGGGACCTTCTTTCTTTTTCTTCTTTCTTTTTATTTTCTTCTCTTTTTCCTTTTCCTTTTCACCCTGACAAATGACGCATCGCCTTTTTTGTGTCGGATGGGTCAAACACTGAGCTTGTTGCCGGCTACGATGATAGCCTTGGATGAATAACGCCTGCATATGTTTCATAGCACTGGCTCCTGGCGCAAGGTGGGAAAAGAGAAGCTCATCTGCGATTGCTTCCTCGGGTGGTGGACTGTCTTGAAATCTTGCTGCCCCGGACTGGCCATGGGCGGAGTTATTTGTGTTTGTCTGGACTCGGTTTTTCCTTGGCGGTCGCTGAGCATTCTTCAATCGATGCTGGTTATCTCGATCATGCCATTTAATAGAGTAGCAAAGCCGGACTCCTGGGCAGCAAGGTGAGCCTCATGGTTTGTATATATTAGCCATTACCTGTTGAAAGGACCATCGTTGCCACACTGTTTCCCTCTCATTCTCACTCGTCTCTTGAACGTTTGCTGTTGTTTCCCTTGGTGAAAATGACCTTTCGGATGTACTCGAGGTATTGCCAAATGCAGAATCGACAGACCGGGTAACACATCGTCTTGGCTGGACTTGCGCGATCGAAATGTTTGCCTGTATAGAAGCGGGAGGAAGCGTAGAATATGACAAACAAGGAGTTAAGACCGTCCAGCTTCGTCGATGATGTCTCTGTTGGCTGAGTAGCTCACAGTGACACAAGTTGAGTGGGATGAAGCCTCAGCAGTGGTACGGAGCACCTTATCACGCCGTTTCTTTCAACACTCGCTGCGACACGAGGGAAACTCCAGAGCATCGTGCCCTATAACTGGGTGGCTTTGTGAAACCCCGATTCCTCCATTTCGTCTGCGGGGGGGAGGAAGGAGATGCCGCCATCGTCCGAGATGCGACACGTTGGCGGATAGAACATCTGGAATTCTACTGGGCCGAAGCACGATCCAGTTCTGTGTTTGAAGATGCATGCACGTTCCCGCGGCATCGGCAAATCGAGATGATGCTCCACGACGGTAACACACAGAAAAAGCCACAAAAGCAAGGGGCAGATGAGCGAGGTGAAAAGGCGTGCCGGAGACGCTGACGAGAAGCATGGAACATGTGTAGAAGACGAAAATCTTGACGAGACATGATTCGAGGCATGGCGAAGTTGAGCATACGGTAGCAGATGCCTTGGGATACCATGGCCTCGGCTGAGGCAGGAGCGAACTACTAATACACATGGGCGGTGAACTGAGGCACTCAAGCTAACCTTCCCGTCAGGTGAGGTTGTCCCTTCCTCTACGACAGGAGGTTCATCATCGCATACTAACTGGAAGGTAGTAGTAGTAGATATGCCTCTAAGCACCAGGTAAAGCGCCCAACTTGCACTGGCGCTGGGGTCATCTGGTTCCCTGCATCGAACGAAGGTCTCGCCAGAGTGCGCCCAAATGAGCCACAAGCGACGTGCGCCGAGGGATGGTTATCATCCATAATCTCACCAACTCTTCTCATTGGGTCAAATCGATCCCTTCCTCTGCTCATTGGGGATTAGACTTTGCAGCTAGATCCTGCTTCTACTACTAAGGTAAGAGTGCTTGATTACAAAGGGCGATACAGGCCCTCTTCATTCGTCGGATCTAGTACCTGCGTGGCTATACGTCACTAGTAGCCGGTACAGAGTCGCTTGATGGGTCTGCCGGCGCTCCCACAGGTATGGGGTACGGAGGGTCAGCGGCAAATTGAGTACCTTGCATGGCAGGAAACTGTTCCTTGCGCCTGCGAGGCAAGACGCAAAGCGAGGAAAACCTTTTTATCGTGAAGAGCTCCACAACGGTTCCCTGGCGAGAGGAATGGCGTGAACAGATGGACTCCCGTCATTGTAGACGAGACCCTCCTGTTCTGCAGCTGTTTCTGCCTGTCCCTAGGCACCAAGCTGTGGAAGAAAAACACCGGACTGGCTGACACCCATTTTGGTGCTTTTTGTATGGCGATCATTCCGGTGTTTTCTTTCCTCCGCATGGGCACCTACCTTAGGAGGTAGGGTCTGAGATGTGATATTGAGGCTATCGAAGGTACAGTATGCACGTAGCACCGATATCCTGTGACGTACAACGAACTCTCGGGACAGGCGAAAGCGCGTGGAAAACACCCAAGATTGACAAGGCAGATACCTACCTAACTCACCCTTGCTCACCTTAGTACCAAAGTCTGCGTACGCCTCTTCTCCCTGCGTGTGCGCTCAAGCTCCATGCTCTCCTCTCAGTCAGCGGCTGCAGCCTCTCGACACGTACAGCCCAGTACAGCCCAGTGCCTTACCTTGGTAGGACTGGCGACCCTGAGTTGATCACTTTTCCCGTTTCTTAGCGTCCAGTAGCCCCCTAAAACTGGCTGCATCTCTCGAAGCCAGCCGCCCAAGTGCTCTTCCAGTTCGACCCTGCGAGTGCCCTGCGACACGGTGCTTGAAGCCTGAGCGTAAGGTACTTGAGACTCGTGAAAAGCTTACGGGTAACGACAAACTACCGCTCGTCACCGCTTTGTGCCGCCGCGTTCTGCCTGGACAAATTGTCATCCGTTTCCCTGCACCAGCTCCAGAAAGCCTGCGCATTGCATCCAGAGCCGGTGTCTCATAACGTCGTGCTGTTGTCGCTGCTAATCGCCCCGATCTTCCTTTTCTGATCTAATTTTTTTTTTTTTCCCTGCTCTGCCTATTTTTTTTTTTTTTCCTTTAATCTGGGTGGGCAGCTGGTGCTGATAGATGCCCCGCCATCGGGTCCTCCCAACCTAACACCAAAAAGTTGTTCGACTGAGCCCGCCTTTCTTCTACCCTCCTCCGCGCCAACGACAACGACGCCCCTCTGTGTTGTCGTCCGCTCCTCTTTATACCCTGAAATATGGACTTTGCAACTGTCAGGGCCTTGCTCGCGGCCAGCCTGGACACAAACGCCGATAGCAGGCGACGTGCTGAGCTGCAGCTGAAGCAGGTGAGTTCTCCAGAGCCGTCTTTTCGTCCCTCCACAGCCGCCGCCCGCCCACCATCCGAAGCCTGAATCCCACGGCGACTGGGAGGAAAGAAAAAAATCGAAAAGGAAAAAAGAAACAACGCCGACAAGAAGCAAAAGGAAGAAGGCAAAAGCCGGGAGGGAAACGGGATGATGGAGTCATCAAGAGACTGCCCTCTCTTGATACGCTCGTTCAACACAGACATGGCTACCTTTGTTGGATTTCTATGCTAATGCGCTTCTTCGTGCCGTTGGCTCTAGGTCGAGGATCATGCCGGCTTCCTCATCTGCCTGCTCGACGTTTTGGAAGCAGAGCAGGACTCTAGCGTTCGCCTCGCCAGTACGTCGTCGCATCCCCCTTTCCTGTGCCTTGCGAGAGAGACGGTCCAGATACGAAGTGAAAGAGAAGGCGAAAAAGAAAAAAAGAAAGAGGAAAAGGGAGATGATGGGAGATAGTGGAAGAGAGATTGCAGCAAAAGGTCCCTAACAGTTTTCTTCCCAGCCGTCATCTACATCAAGAACCGAGTAAACCGCTCCTGGTACCAGGCCGAAGGCGTTCCCTCCGAAAGCTCAATAGCCGAAGATGAGAAAGCGCGAATTCGAGACCGTCTGGTGCCCATCTTGGCCTCTTCCGAGGGCCTCGTCCGCCAACAGCTGATCCCCGTCCTGCAACGCATCCTGCAGTGTGATTTCCCCAGCCGATGGCCGCGATTCTTAGAATTCACTCTGGAGCTTTTGAATACCAACAACCCGAACTCGGCGCTGGCTGGCCTGCAGTGTCTTCTCGCCATCTGCCGAGCTTTCAGGTACAAGTCCAACGAGAGCCAGGATCGACAACACTTTGACAACATCGTCGAAGCAGCATTTCCGCGACTTCTGGCCATTTGCAATGAGTTGGTCAATCAGGAGAGCGACGAGGCCAGCGAGATGCTCCATCTGGCTCTCAAGGCGTACAAGCATGCGACTTGGGTACGAGCAACCCGCCTTCCCGACACCTACCCACCCCTTCCTCTGCCGTTTCTCCATCGTTTTCGAGAGGTGACATCGCATCAAACTCACGGTTCCTGAGCTGACATGACTGCCGTCCATCTAGCTCGAGCTTTCACCGTACTTGCGACAGGACCAAGTCAACATCGCTTGGTGCACCGTCTTCCTCCAGACCGTCTCCAAAGCTGTCCCTGCCTCTGTCATGATGAGTGAGGTGGCCGACCGCGAAAAGCATCACTGGTGGAAGGCCAAGAAGTGGGCATACTTCAACCTGAACCGTCTCTTCATCAGGTAAACCATGCAACTACCAGACCTTCTCCCCTTCTCTCTACCATTCTTCCCGCTGGGCTGGTAATCGGGGGGCGCGAAGACGTATGCCATCGGTCGGGCTAACAGGCATCATTCTTCTAGGCACGGAAACCCCTCAAGTCCCGGCAAACAAGACGGAGCTGTCCAATTCGCGAAGAACTTCACCACCACCATCGCCCCCGAGATTCTGAAGCATTACCTCCAGGAGATTGAGAAATGGGTGGCCAAGACTTCTTGGCTCAGCCGACCGTGTCTTTCTTACATTCTAGTCTTCCTCGACGAGTCGGTACGACCCAAGGAGATGTGGGTGCACCTGAAGCCGCACCTGACGAACCTAGTCACGCACTTCGTCTTCCCTGTGCTCTGTCTGTCGCCGGAGGATGTCGAACAGTTCGAGGAGGAGCCGGAGGAGTACCTTCACCGAAAGCTCAACTATTTTGAGGAGGCGTCTGCTCCCGACGTTGCGGCTACCAACTTCCTGGTCAACCTGACAAAGAACCGTCGAAAGGAGGTCTTCGAGATTCTCAAATTCGTCAACGCCGTCGTCAACGAATACGAGCAATCTCCTGATGATAAGAAGAACCATATCGCAAAGGAGGGCGCTCTCCGGATGATAGGAACCCTGGCTCCCGTGATTCTCGGCAAAAAGAGCCCCATTGCCGATCAAGTCGAGTACTTCCTCGTCCGCTACGTCTTCCCTGATTTTACCAGTCCCTTGGGATACCTCCGAGCTCGAGCCTGCGACACCATGGAGAAGTTTGAGCAGCTCAACTTCCAGGACCAGAACAACCTTCTGACCATCTACCGGAACATCCTTGACTGCATGGCAGACCCGGCCCTCCCCGTTCGCGTCACTGCCGCCCTTGCGCTGCAGCCCCTGATCAGACACGAGGTGATTCGGACAAGCATGCAGCAGAGCATCCCCACCATCATGCAGCAGCTGCTCAAGCTGGCTAACGAGGCTGACATTGACGCCTTGGCCAACGTCATGGAAGACTTTGTGGAAGTGTTCGCTACCGAGCTGACTCCATTTGCCGTTGCCCTGTGCGAGCAGCTTCGCGATACCTATCTTCGCATCGTGCGAGAACTGCTGGAGAAGGAGAGCAAGGCTGGCGACGACGGCGAGCTGTACAGCGATTACGATGACAAGAGCATAACTGCCCTTGGTGTCTTGCAGACTATTGGAACGCTCATCCTTACGCTGGAGAGCACTCCGGATGTTCTTCTCCACATCGAAGCGGTCCTCATGCCGGTGATTAGCATAACGCTGGAGAACAAGCTTTACGATCTGTACAACGAGGCCTTTGAGATCATCGACAGCTGCACCTTTGCTGCCAAGGGCATCTCCCCCAACATGTGGCAGGCATTCGAGCTGATCCACACCACCTTTAAGGCAGGGGCTGAATATTACCTCGAAGACATGCTCCCCGCACTAGACAACTTTGTCCAATACGGCGCCCCGGCTCTTGTACAGAAACCGGAATACGTCCAGGCCCTCTATTCGATGGTGGCCGACATGTTCTCCGACACCGTCGAGGGCGGCGTTGAGCGGATCTGTGCCTGCAAGCTGGCCGAGGCCATGATGCTAAGCCTCCGGGGCAGCATCGACAGCTGTGTCGAAGGCTTCATCAATATGGCCATGAACATTCTGGCCAACCAAGACGTCAAGGTCAAGAGCTACAAGATCCACCTCATGGAAATGGTCATCAACGCCGTGCACTACAACCCCATGCTCACCCTGCAGGTGCTGGAGACCAACGGCTGGACGAACAGGTTCTTCAGCCTATGGTTCGGCAGCATGCCCTCCTTTACCAGAGTGCACGACAAGAAGTTGTGCATCGTGGCCATCTCTGCTCTCCTCGGTCTTAACCACGATCAGGTGCCCGCCAGCATTTCGGTTGGATGGCCGCGGCTGCTTCAGGGCATCACGGAACTCTTCCGGACACTGCCCAGCGCCATGCGAAGTAGGGCTTTCTCCTCCCCCCTTCCCCCCGATGTGCACTATTGACCCCTGGACGCTAACCGTTTGCAAAACAGATCGAGAGGATGCCCTTCGCGACGATTTCACTCTGGACGCCGGCTATGATTACGTAGACGAAGACGAGTGGGACGAGAGAGACGTGGCCTGGAACGATGACGAGGAGCCCGGGTCCGCTGGCGACGAGGAGGCACCGGAGACCAAGGACGAAAGCGCCGCCTATCTCGAGTTCCTCAACGAAGAGGTGAGTTTCAAAAGACGCCCACAAACGGTGTTTCTGGCAGAGGCAAAACTGGTCTCAAATTTGACATTGGCTAACGGTGTGTTTTGTTCCAGGCCCAAAAGTTCAGTCGCGTCATCGACGATGAAGAGGAAGAGGAGCTCGGAGAGGACAGTGTGCTTCTCGAGTCGCCGCTCGACAAGATTGAGCCGTACCAGCTCTTCAGGGCAACGCTGCTAAGTGAGTAAACTTTTCTACAACTGACAAACCCCGTGCTTGCGATGAGTGAGCACAAGCGCACCTGGCTCTGATGCTAACGAATGCTGCCTCCCAACTTCAGAATTGCAACAAGAACAACCCCAGTTCTACTCCAGTCTTGCCGGTCACCTCTCCGCTGAAGAGCAAGCCCTCATCCAGGACATCATTGTCAAGGCCGAGGAGGTTGCCCAAGCACAGGCCCAAGCTCAACAGGCCGAAATGGTCTCTCCCCACGGCACTGCGAGTGGTTAATCGTACCGTGTCTACCAATTTCAAGCGAACGCCTTGCGCTCTAAGATGGGAACTGGATGAAAGGACGTCTTGTACGGCTGCTGCTGTGCTGAGGCTAGTACAATTACCACACAGGGCCTCTTGATGAGCAAACTTCCCCATTAATGAGAAGATGAACTTGATGATATCCCCCCCTGTCAGGAATTTGCGAAAAGGGAGCGAAGGCTGAGAAAGAAGACCAACAAAAGAGAAAAAAAGAAGAAAAAAAAAGGAAGAAGGAGGAAGAGGCAAAAAAGACATATGAGAGCAAGGCAACGGAGGAGCCGCGGATGCAGACGAAGCAAAAAAGGGCCTTTAGACGATGGAGCTACGGCTGATGTTGAAGACGGCTGGTACTGAATGGACAGCGGCCAGGCAAAGGAGAACCAAGGCTTGGTACCGCGAGTTCAATGTTGCAGAAGGATGGCAACCGTGGCTGCTGGGACCCGAGCAGCAGCGCAAGAGGAAAGTTATTGGATGGGGAATTCATGTTGAGTTGTTTTTTTTTCCCCCTGTGGCTCAGGCGCAGGCTGGTGATTTGCGGCCAAAATGGAAGGGCACATAGGCATTGACAGATTGTTGTTGATGTGCGGTTGATCAGGTATACAGAAGAATACACAGTCGTATTCTTGTAAGGTAAGGTAAAGCAAGGTAGTAGTAGTAGGTAGCTCCCTCCGCATCCCGGTCCTGGGAACCCTTAGGTTAGTGCAAACCCATATATACACTCTTACACAGGGCATTTAAGGAGTCTTCTGTAGGCTCTCTGGCGCATGTTGTTGAGTTGTTGGCAAAGGGAGAGAGAGGCTCTACGAGTCGATGAGTCGAGGCCTCACCAACACGCAGGTCTGGTGGTTGTCTTATCGTCAGGTACCTACCTTATCTTATCGCACTGGCTAGGTACTACAGTAGTAAGGTAAGGTACTGGCAGCGATAAGCCGCCTCGACCAACATGTGACTGGAAGTGACAACCGCTGCTTCGGCGGGCTCCGACCGTGATAGGCCGCTCTTCACCGTAGCCCAGGCAGCTCCAGAACCCCCCCCTCCCACTTCTTTGGACAGGCCTTAGCAGTTCACCGCACCAAGACAGAGAGCCCTGGAGAGCATCTGCTGCAAAACAGGCGGGGGAAACTGCTCCCAATTGGCACAATCGAGGCCGTCTGAGCCCCTCTCAGTGGCCAGTCTAGGCCTAGGAGGCGGGCACATGCTTTCTTAAGGGACCTTAGGTATCGATTTCATTACCTAAAGGCACAGCATCGAAGCTTAATAAGATACGTACCTCACCGTAGGTACCCAACTTTCGGACATTTGTACAACAACCAGCATCACTTCGACTTGGTGACACCTTACACCTGTCTCCCTCTCGTTCTTCTTCATCCTTTCTTAAACCAGTTCCCCCCTCCTGCCCTCCTATTTCTCCCTCTTATAGCTTACTCTCTGTCCTCTCTCGAAGAAGTTGCCTAGGCACCTGCTAGAGCTCAATCGGCCCAGCGAAGACGACGCTTCTGCCCACCAAGTCGCCCAACAATGACGACTCGGTACCGCGTTGAGTGTAAGCCTGCCCCAACGACTCCAATGTCCTCCTTCACGTCGTTTTCGCTCCACGGAGATGGAGGGGTGGGAATGACTGGACAAGGGAATGTTCTTCGTCGTTGAAGCTGACAGAAGCCCCCCCCCCCAGACGCTCTCAAGACCCATAGACGGGATCAGTTCATCGGTACGTCGCTTTCCCGGGGACGATTACCTCGTCCGTGAGGCATCAGCATCACGCAGCCTGGAGTACGGCAGCCTATGCCGCTATAGCAGGCCCGTAGTAGATGCCCGAGCTCAGGGCAACTGTTGGAATCTTTGAGCTAACACATACCCATCCTCGGTGTCTGCGTCAGAATGGATCAAGGGTCTCTTGGCTGTCCCGTTTGTGCTCTATTCCCAGCCGACGGGCGTTTTTGGCGATGACAGCAACGTGGCAAAGATGGCCGAGGAGGCCCATAGGCGCTACGCAGAGATTATGCGAGACGTTGAGCTGATGATTGATGATCACAGTAAGGCAGCCGTTTTCTGTCTTCTTATCTGGCTTTCTGGTGGTTCTCTGCGTGCTGATCGAATGCTATAAACAAAACAGTCGCCCGCCAACATCGCGATCGCGCGCTCCCCTCCAAGCTGGGGATGCTAGTGCCCACAGCCGGCCCTTTCTTCACTCGACTACCTCTGGAGGCAGCGTTCAAATACCAGGACCGGAAGCGGTACATGTCGTCGAGACGATACGTAGCCCCCTCGTTCAACGATGTGCGCCTAGTGCTCAACTCGGCCCAGATCATGGCTGTGACCAACGGCACTCTTCAGTTGGCCACCTTCGATGGTGATGTCACCCTGTATGATGACGGCCAGAGCTTGGAGCCATCGAGCCCCGTCATACCTCGACTTCTAGGTACGCAATGAACTGCTTTCTACTCTTCGTCGGCTCTCTTCCTCCTCCCATTGCTCCCTTGAGCTTTGTGGCTCATCTGTAGAGGGGAGGGAGAGGATGTGAGTCGTTGTGAATCTTGATGCTCATCTCATCTCTATCATAGATCTCTTGCGCAAGAACATCAAGATCGGCATCGTGACGGCCGCTGGCTATACAACCGCGGATCGGTATTACCAACGTCTTCACGGCTTACTGGACGCCATTGCCGAGTCCACTGATCTTGATCCCGTGCAGAAGCAGAACATTGTCATCATGGGCGGCGAGGCCAACTACCTCTTCGAATACGAACCGTCTTCACCATACCGTCTGGCGCCCGTCCCTCGCCCAGCGTGGCTCACCCCGGAGATGGCGGCCTGGTCTGACGTGGAAATCGCGGCGCTGCTGGACGTGGCCGAATCAGCGCTCCGAGACTGTATCCGCACGATGAATCTGCCGGCCATCATAGTGCGAAAGGATCGCGCTGTTGGAATCGTCCCCAATCCTCCCGAGGTGCGCATCGCGCGAGAGAGTCTGGAAGAGACGGTGCTTGTGGTGCAGCGTATCCTGGAGCTGAGTGCGCTTGGTACGCCTTCGCAGCAGGCCGGCCAGGGCGCTCAAGGTCGCCACGGGGTTCCGTTCTGCGCCTTTAATGGCGGCCGCGACGTCTTTGTCGACATTGGCGACAAGAGCTGGGGCGTGACGGTCTGCCAGCAGTGGTTTGGAAGACGCAGCGGAGCTACGACCGGGGCCGATGCAGCGCTGACGGCGATCAGGGGGGAAAACACGCTGCACGTGGGAGATCAGTTCCTGAGCGCGGGATCAAACGACTTCAAGGCGCGGAGCGTGGGAACGACGGCATGGATCGCAAGCCCGGCAGAGACGGTGGAGCTGCTGGACGAGTTGGCGGATCTGATGCAGAAGAAGCTCTCGTGACCGCCGCAGACTGTGCCGGAACTAGCAGGGGAAGTGGCCATCGTTTTGAGCGAAATGCGGCCTGACTTTCTTGAGGAGCGTGGCTGTTTTGTTTTTTCGAATGTGTTTGCTTCTTCTACGGAGATATCATCTCGTTTGCCGATGATATTGAGCGCTTAGACCTGACGTGTTTAGATTCCCGTTATAGCTACTAGTTTTGTGCTAGGTACGGTTTGATGTACGACTTTAGACACATCAACCTCCTCGCTTTCTCATCCCTCATACCTCCCAATTGATCAGTCTCCCTCACCCAACGGTGGAGCTCGCTGCAACATCGGCGGACATCGCCATGCTTGATGTTTTATCGCCGTTTACTGTGAACAGATTCAGAAGAAGAGACGGGGTCAACTGCAGATCTCTACCAGCAACGGCATGATGGTCGCGCTAGCTCGTGTCTTATTACTCGCAGCTCGAGGAATCAAGCAACCATGTCTACCTAGTAGTGAAAGCTCACCTGACAGGACCACCGGCCATATTCCCACCGCAAGCTCAACTGATCGGATATTGAGAAAGTCCAGTTGAATCCTCGGCCCCCTGGAGGTCCCCGTCTCCACCTGCAAACATGTTCTTCCTCTTAGCTCTCTTCCCAGCTCTCTCCGACCCTGTGGATCACGTTCGTCATTGCCGCAGAGGTGAGGCGACGACGTCCTACAAGTACAACGTACTACATACGCAGCGCAAGTCGTCGATCGAGGGTGGGGATACGAGGCCGGGGCGCATGAGTCGTTCGTGAACTAGCCTGGGCTCTACCGAGCTCGCGGGCCAGGACATGTCGCCCTTTGCATTTGGCCTTGTTTTCGAAATAGTTCTACTACATACTGCAGCAATCTCTGATTTGTTTACATAGTACCGCTTGATCATTCGCTGCTTTGGTATTCTGTAGCCTATCGGAAGCTCAGCATGCAAAACTGTTTACCAGATCAGCCAGCAGCTGCAACTCTCGACCAAGCTGCTCCAGAGAGGCTGCAAGTGCCGAGGCAGGATCGGATGCTTCTACTCCTTCCTTCCCGTGTGTACCTACCTACTAGTACCTGAGGTGAGTTCCTACCTTAGACTGTAATACCCGTTCGTACCTACCTCCTTGCGATGTATCACGTGCCCCCAAGATTTCGCGAGGAGGAGAAAAAGAAGGAGCCAGAATCCATTCATCACCACCAAACGCTCGAGCAAACCGGAGAGACAAACCGTTCCGCTGCCATTGTCCTGTTAAAATTACCATTCTTCAAGCGTGAGCATCTCGCTATCATTGTCGCTCTGTCTCTGTCTTTAGTCTCTGGCTCTCCCTCCCCGTCTGTGCTGTATCCACCCCTGACTACCTACACAGCTCAACTGACGAGTTCCAGCATCTTCCCTGCTAGCCACGCCAATGGCCGCAAGGGGCTTCTGCCGATGCCAATTCCACCAGGCCCAGCTAATCCCTTAGTGTCTGGCTGCCATGCATCTCCAACAGCGCAAGGTCGACGTTTCCGGGGCCTTTCGCATGCGCTTCACCGTACTCGCCCGGGGCCTTTGTGGGCCGGCCCAGACGGAGTTCACGGCTCGGGCTTGACACATGGCGCTGGCAGGTGGGGGAGGCGTAAATAAAATCGGGCATGGCGCAAATGGGCGTCAGCTTGGGACAAGCCCGACGGCGGCTCTAAATCGGTGGACTGCCGAGCCATGGCTCATGGTGGGCTTCTTCCGCCGTCCGAGGTGGCGGACAGCTTTTTGGGTCTTGTCGTCCTGCGGCTGGAATGGAATCCCCGAAATGCTTTTATAGAGTGGACAGGGCGGCGGCTCACCATGAGATGCTCAATCTACACCTCGTTTTGCTCGCTTTCCGTTGCGCGGAATTGGCCTTGTCCCGGGCGAATGATCACGGTATAGGAGCTCTGCGATTTGGGGAGGATTGCGTTGAACGGCGTGCGAATACTCCTTTGCCCGGACCTCTGTTACAGAGGGCAGTCCATTGCGCAGGATTAATGGGTATGGCTGAAGGGTGCGGCTCTTCAAATTGTTCATTGTCTGTTGCTCCTCCAGTCACAGCCAAGCGAACCATTTCCCCCAAGGAGCACTCACATTATTCGACTACGAAGACCTTCGAAAGATATCGATACAACGGCGTACCTGCTTACCATGTCCGCGCTTCCTCCGCCTCCCGCGGGGATCAATCTCCATGATGACAGGAGGGCATCAATCATGGCGACCTCCATCGTCACCTGGGTCCTAGCCATCATCGCCGTTGGTTTGCGCATTCTAAGCCGCCGCATGAGGAAGATGAGACTGTGGACAGACGATTGGCTCATCATTGCGGCCTTGGTAGATACTTCCCGTCCCGGGCCGTACAGAGAGCTTGCTAACGGTTGCCTTGGCAGGTCCCTTCTTGTGCGCATGTCTTTGGGATGGGTGTATACGGTCAGTGATTGTCCACCTCGTCTCTTCTGTCTCTGGCATGTCACTAAATGTCTTCACCAGCCGTGAGCCGTGGCTTAGGCAGACACGTTTGGGCTGGCCCGCCGGACGCACGATACGCATGGGCAATTGGATTGTTCATCGCCGAGCTGGGATATTTCGTCACCATTACATGCGTCAAGTTCTCCATCCTTGCCTTTTACTGGCGCGCATTCAAAGTCATGCGCTCTGTCAAGATCCCAATCTACACCCTAGCCCTGATCGTTGGGTGCTGGGCTATTGGTGTGGTAAGTTCCCTGTCCAGGACGAGGACAGAGACCTCCAACCACCTGCTGACCAGCATCAAAGATCCTCGTCACCATATTCCAATGCCGGCCAACCAGTGCTTGGTGGGATCGCTTCAATCCATCGCATCCTCTGCAGCCAGACCAGTACAAATGCACCGTAGACTCGGTCAAGTTCTTCTATGGCAATGCGATTCCGACCATTGTCACTGATGTTCTAATGCTCGCGTTACCTCTACCATATATCGCACAACTGCAGCTTCCCAGGGGACAGAAATGGGGTCTTGCTGGGATCTTCCTCGTCGGGATCTTGTAAGTCATCCGGCACCTCATAGTTTCTGTGAGGATCAGAATATCTGACCATTGCACAGCGTCACCGTCGTCTCCATTGTACGCTTCCACTACCTCATCAAGGGTAATCTCACCAGCCCAGACATTACCTGGAACTTTGTCGATATCGCCCTCTGGTCCGTCATTGAAGGCAACTTGGCCATCGTCTGCGGTACGTGTGCACTTACAACCGGCCTTATGATGGCACTGAAACCGGGCAGTGACTCGTGTGGCTGACATTCTGCTGCCCTTATAGCTTGTCTACCCTTCTTACGGCCGATCTTCAAGACGCTTGGCTGCCGCAACTTCAGCCTTTCGACCGCCACCTCCAAGAAGCAGAAGCAGTCAAGCAGTACACCGAAACTGAGCCTCCACCCAGATGATCATCCACGGACTTGGCAGGGGGACGGCCGATTTGGCACATCGACCTGTCATTCCCGAGCATATAGCACCACGCGAGAGACGGACGGGCACCCGTTTGTGCGTCTTACAGACAATGGCTCGGAAGCCAGCGTGCCTGTGAAGGAGAGGCCGGAGGAACCCCATATCGAGCTCGAAAATATCTCTGCAGGGGGACACCTTGCTCAGTCCAACGGCATAGTCATCACGCGCGAATTCCATCTACAGCACCAAGATGTCTGATAGAACAGAGGGTCAGCAGTCCAGACGTCGCCTCGTCGCATGAACCCATCGGCGAATCAACTATACGGTACTCACCAGTACTGGGACTCTTCATCCTGCATCTACCTCGACTGAGATGGCATCCGAACCGACCACGTTGAGCAATCTTGTTTGGGATTCGGGCCCCCAGACTCTGCTCGACATACCGGGCCGTCTTGGCCGGGAGGCCACTAGCAATGAATGAATGGCGGCAAAGTTCAATTTGCAGACCATGGGGGATTGGCCGACCTCGAGATGCTGAGCCGTATGGCTATAGCGCATTGGAAGACGGTCGGCAAGACATAACCCTTGCGCTTGGCAATCTCCTAAGGGCTGAAGGTTCCAATCGCTCGAAGCGACTCTCTGAGATAAAACTTCCGGATAGCTCCTCCTGGCTCCTCGATGGGACAGTTTTGTCGCCGCTGTGTAGGATTCATATGCATCCGCACCCATGAGAAAAGGCACAGCAACACTGGATGTCATGAGATCTGGATCCCAAGGGAAAATGCCGGGAATGGAATCATTGGCCTCATCTGTTGAGCCTGCAGTTCCGTCAAGCCCTGTTCGGCCGACTGCAGAATCTTGTTCGCAAAACGATTTGCGAAACCCGTCGGCGCTCTGGTGTCGAGGACAAGTCTTGGGCCTCAGTGAAGCTTCTCAACGGCCGCCTCTGACGCTCCGCCAGCCAGTCTTCGCCAAGGCTCCTGGACCTTTCTTCCCTGGTTCGAAGAAGGCGACAAGTCCGATTCCGACTGAAAATTCTGGCCACATGCGGTCGACATCGTTCGTATGTTTGAGCCATGTTCATACCTTTTTGATGTTGCTAGAGCGCATAATGGGGACGTTGCTCTGCACCTTAGTTTCATCGCCTGAGACCGGTCCATGTAGCCATGGCGATGGTGTGATCCTTCAGACATGGCCCTCATCATCTTGCCATTCACGAAAGGGAGACTACGCCAGTTTAGTTTGCCCATGTACTGAACAGAGTAGTCGGGGTACTCGCTCAGCCAGAAATCAGATAGAGAGCGGCATAAGAAAGCTGATACAAGTATAGCGAAAACGCCGACTTTGTTGAAAACCAAAAAGAACCGAGACCGAGTGTTTTCCCCCTTTCCAAGCGGCCCCGATTGGCGACGCCGCATCCGTTGCTCTCATCGATTCCGTGACGCAGGACTGTGACAAACTCAACATCATGCAGAGTGTGAAAGAAAAGCCTCGCGTGCATACACGATTGTTCCAAACAGCCGCCTTCCATATTGGCGAGTTGGCATCTATAGATATGTCTCGTCCACTTTGGCACCGAAGACGGTTGGAAGTCATTTCCGTCGAAGCGAGAGAGACCACTTGCTCGCCACATCCACTGGGCATGGAAGATTTCTTCAGCCCTTCGCAACCTCAATGAAGATCGCAGTGGCCTTGCTGACAAGAGCCTCTGGCTGTATATAGAAGCCCCATTGAAACTCACGCCTCAACTTGGAAGCCACAAGGGCAGCCGACAGCGGTAGACTTTTGTGGTGTCCGCCTGGTTGAAATAGAAGGACCTGTTCCTCACCAAAAGCCAGCAGTCTGGCTAACTCATAGAACGCCAGCGCCGCGTTTTCGTCCGACAGTCGATATCTCACAGGAGTCCGTTGCATGGCATTGCCCGACCCCCTTTTTCTGCTGGGCAAGTATAGTAGGTAGGTAGGTTGGCAGCCGACTGGTAGGGGCATGGTAGCACGAGAGTGCTGGCTTCCGTATGTTTGCTTTCTCAAATGTGGGCTTGTCTGGTTTGACGTGATGCCTCAAAGGGAGCATCAGCTGCCCCGAAGAGACGAGGTTTGCGTCAAGCGAGCCAATGGCCAAAGTCAAACAAATCATTGTACTAGATACCTGCTCCGGTGGTCGTGGAACATTGTGGCTAGACAACGCGGCGGTTGCAAGTCTTCCATCAAGGCGTTGAGAACATGTGTAAGAAGCTTCTGACGAATGTCGATAGGCCTTTGGTAATAGTCATTGCCCGTCAAGATGGAAGGACAGGAGATATCGTTGCGCAGGCCTATACGCGAGAGCTGGTCAAGCTGCCGACACCAGGAGATCCAGAGCGCGATACCATCACCGAACGGCGTGGTAATTCCTTGCCCCCGAGCAGATTCTCGGCCTAAGGCTGATGCGACAAGGATGCAAGCCAATTCATCCCGCGCCCGCTCGTTTCATAGCCTCGCCTGCGCGAAGATGGGTATAACAAGACTGCATCGAGAGCGACAAGATATGGTAGAACATCCCGTCAGTTCATTGTGCAATATCACTCTGCGGCGCGGCGTAGGTGGACTCGTCATCATGTAGCACACCCTTTTTGGTTGTGGAATGCTTGTCCTGACGCACCACCACTTTACGCACGGCTTCGGGACGAAGTACGACATGCCAAGATAGTCAGAGACCACTTGGTGAGACATACGTGCGGTACATCTCAGTGCTCCTCACAAGTGCTTGGATGGGGACAAATCATATTGAGATCCGTCGGTCGAGTGGCAGACCCAAACATCTTGGCACACGCCAATCTCCGTAAATCGATCGACGGAGCGCCGAAGGATCACCTGAAAGCGCCCAGCAACATCTTCGTGGCACTTCTAAGCGTGCGGTTCTGGCCTTCTAGAAAGAAAGATGGGATGAATGAACCTGCAGTCGATGTGGCTGTACTTTCGGGAACCGAGTATGCAATCGTGGGCTTTTGTGTGAAACCCAACCTCGCAAGTACATTGGTAAGACTTACATTCTCGGGGCGGGAGTTCGCATGACTGCCGGCCTTCGACCAGTATCTGGACCCAATCGGAGAGAGAGAATGAAGGGGCCCGTTGAACAAGGGAGCTTTTACCGGAACATGTACAGCCTGCACAAGCATACGGGCGAGGAAGGCTCAGCTGCGTGATCCTTCTCGCGGTGCGCGCAGCCATTGGCACCCAGTCTATCATCTTGGTGTACCGGACGGCGCTGCTTCTTCCCTTGTCTGAGGATGTGAGACATATCCATGCTGCGGCTGCCTGTCCGCTTCATCACGAAGACAAAACGCATAAACGAGGGCCAGCTGAAACTGGTAGGCATGCTTGGGCAACAAGGCGGGAAAAGCATTGGGAGGAAACTGACCATCGACCAATGCATCCGAGAAGGCCTCGTTTCCCCGACCACAGCACAATCTTAGACCTGTGGCACCTCTCCATTGGTGATGATGTGTGACGACTGTATACCGATCGGCAGAGTCCAGAATGCCAATGCATACTCAAGGGGACACAGCCATGCATCTTTTCTTATCAGCGTGGTCCCTGACTGGAACCAGTGTCGGTCTCAGATTCCATCCCTGATTTTATGGCCGCGGCCTTGGCGATACTGCTTGCCGTGGCCAAAACGCCGCCTGCGAAATGGGACTTGGATTCTTCCTCCAGCTTTTTTTCTGGCGACAAAGGCAGACCGCCCTTCTGATGATCGCTGTGACGGACTTTCGGGTGACGAGGCAGTAGAACCCCTGTTGAGTCTTGCGCCCAGCTGTCTGACACCGAAGCCATCGCCCACAGGAGGTTCTGGGGCGGACCCGGTGATCAAACGTCGCACTGACGCGCATAGTGTGGTGTGGCAATTTAAGCATATTTTTTGAGTTCTGCTAATGGAAGTAGGCAGCTGCAGCAGCACCGTTCATGCTCGTCTCATGCTGTGGGAGGTCGGACGGCTTGCGATGCTCATACCGGTCGTCTCGACTGGCCTCTTCCATATCCCCATCAGCCTAGGTTGACAGTCCCCTGGCGCTGGCGAATTGACAAGAACGACAAATGGGTGCTTCGTACTGGGCCTCCGGTCAGTTATTGCGGCTTTGAGATCAAGCAGTTCGTTCTCAGACGAATCATTGACTAGGATCTCCATTGTGAGAGGGAAACGGAAAAGGACGGTCCGCTGGTATTGTGCTCGCGCGTGTTCACAGAGGAGTGACAGCTTCTGTTTAGAGCAGTGGAAGAAGCACTAGGTAGCATGAGATGGTAGATAGGAAGTGTATGACAGGAGGCTGCTGCTTCTTCTTTGGATTCAGCGCGTGTACGATCTCTCACGGTGTGAGTTTGTGTCTCGGGTCACGACTGTCGCCCCCGACCCAAATGCCTCTGTGGCCCTTCAAGAGATCAGCCGGAGGCCAAGTCATATCGAAAATCCCCTGTTCGTACTAAGTGTTAAGCATTCGAGACCGTCCAAGGCAGAAAGAGGGCTTTATCAAGATTGCTCTCCGTTACTGTGAGGGAGACACGATGCTGGCTCATGTCTTGACCGTGATGGTGATCATCAGGCTGTACTGAATGCCGACGTGCCCGGAAGCGACTGTTCCCGCTGAAGAGAATCCGCCTTGAACCATCCGTTGCGCCTGCTCCCACTGTCTTTCGTTATATTGTCGATCCGCTACCGTCGCCTGATAGAAATAACTGGCCAGCCCGAGCTACGGGCCCCATTGCACGGGTCGCACAAGGTAATACACAACGATAAAGGTATCGCACGCTCATGCAGACCCGTCGAGAATGGCTCCGCTTGGAAAGGCAATCCTCGGAGTGCTACTTGCACTCGTACGTCTTTGGTCTGGTGAGTGAGTACTGAGCGTGTGCCTCCAGACGAAGTCTTTAATGAGAAGCGCGAAAAGCGCGGGTTCAGTCAATCCCCTCACTACTCCTACCGAATGAGGGACGGCACGGCACATACGGCCTAGCCTGGTGATGCTTCCTTGCCTGCTTGGCTTGAAGGCGCTTTGGATGCCGACTGAGCCGGGCATGTCCAATAAAGAGTGAAGGAACTCGCGGAGTCGACAGTCCTAGCCTGTGCAAGCACATGCGTCAATGAGCAGCAGGTGAAGATGGTTGAGGAATAGCGTCGAGTGCATGTGGAGGCCATGGGAAAAGGCGTCGCTTTGAGGTCCGGATGCCTGGAGCTGCCGCAGTACTGTAACAGCGGTGCAATCGTGAAGCTGGCCAAGCAGAGAAGTAAAGACGGCGTCAAGACGTGTACGAAAGTAGCTCGCGCTGCCAAGCCCGTTCCGTTTGGTGGCTTTTTGTTATTTGATTGAGTTTCGATCATCGCTGGTCGTGTGGTGGTCCCCTGCCGCTCCCACGGAGCCACCAAACTCAAGCGGACCTCCGTCGCCCCTGGACTCATGAGACCCTGAAATCATTCTGGATGTGGTGCTCTGCCCCCCTGCTGTATGCGACCCGCACGAGTATGTACTTGGTATGAGCATCGGGCACGCGATGGCGGTACAATCGACGCATATTGCCCAGTATGCGATACCTTGCAGCACTGAGAATCTGATGGCAAGCGTCATTTTCGCTTCTTGCCGGCGGCTCCCCCAACGTGAGATGGGGGTCATTTCCAAGTCAAGATATGATGGGGTCCGTGACTCGCCGCCGCTCAAATTCAGTTGCTATAAATAACCCGTGGTCCTCCGGCTCATCTCATACACGTACCGGCAATAGCCTTGGATCCTCTGCCTATCCGTTGACCACTTGAATGCTGCTCGTCGTGGGGCCCGTATCGATTTTGCTTGAGCTGGGTCGCTGCTTCGGCTTTTGCTCCCGTGCTGCCCACGGTCAGATAGGCTCTGCGGCCGACTGGATCGGAGAAGGGGAAAGGGGAGATCGACCAGGGGTGTAATTGGGCACTGGTACGGACTTCTCCTTCGTATGTACTGTAAGCACGAAGATCCTCAGTACTTGTATGGAGTACCTGCCCCCTAGTACGTGGTACTACGTAGTATTTCATCCGGCAAAGCTGAGATTGACCTGCGAGGCGCGACGTGCTCTGGCGTCAGTCAAGCATGAGTTGGAAAAAGGCCCTTGACCGGCAAGTGGGTGGATGAGCGGAGGGGATCCGGGATTTGATTCGGGATAAGACGTGGCAAGCGCCCCGTCTATGGCTCGGCCAAGGAAGGAGTTTTTCGAGGTACCCATGCGTGACGGACATGCGGCTTTCACTTGACACATCGGTGCTTCAAGGGCCGTCCTATGCAGGTACGACAACTGCAAAGGGGCCTCGAGTAATGGGTATTCGATGCTGGCGGCAGCTATGTAAGCTTCCATGCCCGACAGTCCGGATACATGGGATGCGACAAAGCACGCTGCTGATGAGATGACCGTCGCTTCTGGTATTGGTACATTCCAAGTATGGAGCACAAGACATCTCTCATGCATCGCTTGCACGGCGTCCGGAGCAGCAGAAAAGGCGAGGCCCATTTCTAGCTGACATCAACATCGGACACGGGAAACAGCGGACCGGGGCCGAACAGGGCCAGCAAAGGCCAGCACGCATCGCAGTGAAAAAAATAGGTGGTGTGTGCCTGCATTCTAGATTCGTGGCTGCAGCTTCCGAATGCCAGAGAGGGGATGGCCGCAAATCTTCGTACGCCACCGTGCTCACAAGTGTAGAGTTCGTACCGATGTCGCTGATGTTGGCGTAATAAGCTGTTGGTAGATCGCTTGAAATCTCCTGTGACGCCTGGCTCGCCTGGCCTGGCACTTGGGGGGGATCGAAATGCCATGTCGATCCCTTGGCTGATGCGCTAGAACATTAAAGGGCCATGGGCGATCGCGGAGTGCCACATGCATGATTTGGACGAAAGTAGGTAGCAGGCGTCGAATCTTAAGCACGAGAACGGCCTGTTCCATGCCTGAGCCTCTTGGCTGTGTCAAGAGCATCCTCGTCAGAATTTCGATGAGAAATCAACCACGATATTGAAAAGCAAAAGGGGTTCATACGGAGAACCATTGAGCCCCGTGCCCATATCGGGAGCCGTACTGTTGAAATCTTGGGAACCCCAAGAGTATTCCACGTAGTAAACTGCGGCGTATCCTGTGTATATGCCTGTCTTGAGCGGATCGGAACCAGCAAACAATCTAGTGGGCGGCATGTCGTAGTCGTAGTACCCGGAGCTCCATTGGCTGCGTGGAACAGCGAGCAAATGTATCTCTCTCTTTGCTCGGAGTCGATGACCATGTTGCTGGACATGGCTTGTAGGCGACCAAGCAGTGCACGAAGCGGAGAGACAGAGGAAGCCCTTCTGTGAGTAGCGCGGCAATACGCGCGCATCTCTCCGAGCACGGGGCATTGGCCTATCACCCGACCGATGCCGGGACGACGAATAAGACTGGCGGAGATGCGGGCGTGAGCGTCATGTCGGTCGCCCATTCGAGAGCCGGACACCTCGTATGGGTGTGCAGATGATGAAGTCTAGAAGAGGGCAAGTCTGGAGAGGAGAACCTTGGAAGGTCTGGAGACGGGAAGGTGCGCATCTTTTTTCGGTGCCTTCCCTTCCATGCTCGCTTGTCCACAAGGTAGCTGTACCTGCCCGCGGCTCCAAAAAGCTCTGCAGCATCCATCATGTGTGTTTCTTCTCCTTGGACTTCTCATCAATCGCATCCATCAAGTACCTACACTACCTAAGATACTGAGCAGCAGCCTGGAAGGGAGCCGGATGACGGGAGACACTGCAAGTGCGGGAAAAGGTTCCATGTCATGTCAAGCAACACACCCTCGCAAAAAGTCTCGATTACTATTACCTTGTTTAGTTGTTAGGTAGGTACCTACCTACCAGTCTAGAACGGAAGAGCCTCGTGTCTGTTGCGCACCACCCAACCAGTGTTCCTATTTCCCAGTTTCTATTTTAACAGTGGTCTCTGTAAGGTTCTTGTTCCGAGATGAAGGTGACGATGGCTCTGTGGATTCTGTCGTTGCTGACGAAATGAGATATCAAGATCCGGGGGTGCGCCGGTGTGCTTGTGAGATTGTGAGGTGCCCTCCTCGTCAGGGAGCGAAGAGGAAAGCGAGCCCCCAAGCGAAACTTGGCGCCGATGAGCACCGAGGGGTTCATGTACCGAGGACCGAGCATCCCAGGAATCGATGTCAGTGGAGGGCATCGATTTGGGCATGGCAGACGTGCGGAGGTTGTTGTTGGTACGGGAATACATAGTGCCTCTGGACCGGTACGGAGGACCTACATGACCACTGCAACGACCTGTGCCTTGGATTCTATGGTACGGCTGCAGGCATTTTGTCCCATCCCAGCCGTGCCAACATGTACACGTACAGAACAGACGTAAGAAGATTGCCCGCCCTCTGGTGCCAAAATGCAAGTCAAATGCTATGTAGGGGCCAAACCAGATTGCCTTGGCATCGACGTAAGGGGACGATTAGCAAGCAAGCCACGGCAGGCCAGTACCTGTAGGTATCCAGGTACCGGATACCCTTCCTGCTCCGCGCAAGTGCGGCAGGTCTGTACCGTGTACGTAGTCCGTCAACGCCCCCCCTCCAGATTGGCATCCAGAGTCGCCTCGATTTGGACATCGCCCATTGTTTTATTAAAATGCCTCCACCTCCCACGCTCTAGATCATTTCTCTCTCTCCTCGTGTCTTGGCTGGCTTTATTGAATCGAGAGAAACCAAGAGCGAGGAAAGCGACAATCTCCACCCTCTAGCTTCTTGTCTTCCTCGCTTCGTGGTTGACTGTTCACTTATTCTTCTTTTTCTCCCTTCATGTTCCTGATTCACCTTGTTTACCGATCCGAGTACATTTTTTTTTTTTGGTCAATCCTCGCCGATAATCCCCTCACTTGTCAATTTGGAAACCACCGTTTCCTACAGCTCGCGCCTCTTCTCACTTGATCTGCCCTTCAACGACGCCGAACTGGGCATCTGACCCAAACCTTCACCGACCAGATTGACGCGAGACAAGCTCCTCCGAGTCGGCTTACAGCCCACCCTGAAAGTTGCTTAAAAGCCTCGGTGGGGACACGGACGGCTTTGTCGCTGCCAGAAAAACCCGCTAAGCGGCCGGCGCATCAACTTGCGAGAGAGGAAAAAAGGCCAGGAGGAAAAGAAGGAGGCCGATGAGAACCTAGGAAAAGGGAAAGGAAAACAGGCGATAGCAAGAGAATGGGAAAAAACAAGGCCTGACTGAACTCTTCCGCTTCGACATCTGGCATCATCGATCTCCACACATCGCCGCCACCCGAATCCTAACGTCGCCAACCTCAGATCCGGGGATCCTTTCTTCCTCACTGCCAACTCGGGTACATATATGAGGCACCCGACACCTTCCACAGCCCCGCGCCCTCTCCTCGAAAACCGCCTCGCTTTGGCTGTTCCTCCCCCGAGACGCCGTCGGCGAATCGTGACGTCGAAACGGAAAACCAGCGCAACGACCGACCGCGGGATCAACGCCCCCGTCCACGGCAGAACGAGACCCTCTCGGCAACACCGCGGACTTGAACCTCACTTGTCGTCAGAGCCGGGCCTTTGTTGGCTGGTGAGTGGTTAAAGCGACAGCCCAATTACGTCGCAGGCCCGCCCCAGAGATTCCCCCTCCAAGCAGGATCGGCCCCGAATCGAACGCTTCTAGAGAAGCACCAGCAGCACTCTGATTCGTCTCCTGCCGTCGCCTAGACGCTAAAGAACCGCCATTACCCTGATACAGCGCCGGTAGCGTGTCGCAGTCGCAGTCGCACGCACAACAACAACAAGAACAGCAACAGTTGAAAGCGTTCAAGGTACCTACATCCACACTCTGCATCGCAGTCAAGCGGCGCCCTTTACTCACACACAGGCGACGCTGTACAGAACCGCCAAGTACCACCAGACGCTTTCTCGCTTCCAGGACAGTGGAGCCCCAGAGCCCCTCCAACCGCCCAAACCAACCGCCAGAGCTACTATGGCGCTTTCAGCAGCACGTCCGGGGATGCTGGCTGCTGCTCCAGCTTCAGCGCCGGTAGCGCCAGTCCCGGCTCCAGAGGGTGAGTGACTTATTCGCCTTTTGTTTCCACGTTCCCTGTACCTTGCCTTAGATAAGCCCTCATGCGCATTCTGCTTTTTTTTTTTGCATTTATCATGGCGACGTCTTGCCGATTTCGCCTCCAGTTCCTCCTGCCTTTCCCCCTCCATCCATTCAGAGAGCCTTCTGTGGCACCCACGACGCCTCTTTTCCCCGGTGCCCTGCAGGTTTTTTTTTCCCTTTCCTTGGCGCAACGTCTCTTCGACACCACCTTTCTTCTTTGGGGGGGTTCGCTGCTGAATAATTTGCTCCAACGTCCCGACTCGTTCTGATTCGACGGCATATCTGCATCATTTCGACGATTTGCCTTGCCTTGCCTCTCTGAACCTACCTATTTCCCCTTCGACAAGCGGGCTTGCACATTTCTCTTTCTGTCTTCACTTATAATTTCTTCTTCTCGGATACACTTGATATTGTTTATTCTTATTCTCTTTTCCTCACCGTATTCAGCCTCACTGAATTTTGCTGACACCGTCTGCAACTGGCCTCAGCGGACAAATGCGCGCAGTCGCTTCCTGGCGCCTCTGATACAAGCAGCTACTACAAGCCCGATCTGCCTTCAGGCCAGCCCACGATTGATCTCTCGGATCCAATTCTCGAGGGTGACGAGACCGAGAGCGAGGGCCCCATTGAACCGGTTACGCCTACCAGCGGCCGCCAATCGCAAGACTTCACATCGCTGAGGAATGCGCATGACCAGGACCAGGACGATCGCAGCAGTTTCAACACACAGTCTGACCACGCCTTGCATCAGCAGCAACCTGCCGGCGCTGTGACGTCTGCAACCAAGACCGCTGTTCTCCCCTCGTCCTCGCGCAAGACGGCACCAGTCGAAGCCTCCGCGGCAGCCCTGAATCCGGCTCCAGCTGCCAGGCCAACCTCCAGCAGCCTCCTGTCTCCTGCATCGGCAGCATTCCCTGACTCAGTCGCAAGGCCGCGCACCGCCTCTTCTTCCGAGCTCGCGCGCACCAACAGCAACAGCAACAGGACTTTTACAGACCTGACGCCCACCTCGAGCCGACCCTCCATTCAGGAACCGCCCCCGCCATCACGGCGCTCAGCTCGGCTCTCGACTTCCAGCATCAAGAACACCATGACCAACTTCTTTCGCCGCCCCGGCGCACAGGACGCCCCGGTCTTTGAATCCGGCTCGCCGACCCCCTCAGAGTCTTCTTATCTGCACCGACCTTTTACCAGCACCAATCGCCCGACCACGCGCTCAAGTCGCTTCTCGTTCACGAGGCCCTCCAACAATACTACTCGATCAAGTTCGCCTCCGTCTCCCACCATGGCCGCATCTCTCGATGGGACGCAAGGAGATAAGGCTTCTCTTGCTGACGAGGATCTGCTCACCGAGGCCGAGCTCAAGAAGAAGAACCGTGCCTCGACCGGACTCAGCTTGCGGGGACGCGCCGTCAACTTTGTCGGCACGACAGTCAGCCGCACTACGGGGCGTCCCAAGGCGGCGTCGCGCCGTGCTAACAGCTTCGACGCTGGAAGCCGCGGGCCGCCTCCTCACTCGCATGGCCACGTGAAGCCCACTGATCAGCCGTATCCCCCTGAGCGACTCCCCTGGGCGCTGCCCCCTGATGTCGGAACTGGCGCCAAGGCCCGCCGCATGAGCTTGAGCTTACCCGACGATTTCAACGTGGACGTCGCCGTGCTACAGGACGAGTTCGAATATCAGAGCAAGCTCCTGGGTCGCCACGGCAAGCATCTCGGAAAGGGTGCCGCCTCTAAAGTCTCTCTCATGGTGCGCAAGGGCTTCCCGACTGAAATGTACGCCGTCAAGGAGTTCCGAAGCAAGTCGAGCCGGGAGAGCAAGGAGGATTACGACAAGAAGATCAAGTCGGAGTTCAGCATCGGCAAGAGCCTGCATCATCCAAACATTGTCGAGACGGTTCGCCTCTGCACCGATCACGGACGGTGGAACCACGTCATGGAATACTGCTCCGAGGGCGACCTGTTCAGCCTTGTGCAAAAGGGTCACCTGAAAGGCGAGGCCAAGCTTAAGGATCGCCTGTGCCTCTTCAAGCAGCTCATCCAAGGCGTCAACTATCTGCACGCAAATGGCATCGCCCATCGTGACATCAAGCTCGAGAACCTGCTCATCACCAAGGACAGCAAGCTCAAGATTACCGACTTTGGCGTTTCCGAGGTCTTCTGCGGCACCCACCCGGGCCTTCGCGAATCCGGCGGCCAGTGTGGTAAGAACATGGGCGAGATCCGCCTCTGCAGCCCGGGCCTGTGCGGCAGCGAGCCCTACATCGCGCCCGAGGTGCTCCTGAAGAAGGGGCCGTACGACCCGCGAGCCCTTGACGTGTGGAGCACAGCCATTGTCATGATTTACATGACCTTTGGCGGCGCCATTTGGTCTAGAGCCGAAGCCGGCAACCTCCACTACGACAAGCTGGTGGCTGGCTGGAACAAGTGGAACAAGAAGCACCAGGGAGAAGAAAACGCCACCATCACCGACACGGACTACCCCTACTGCCAGGCTCTCGACATCGGCGTCAACCCCCCGGCCCTGCGACGCATTCTGCTGCAGATGCTCAACCCGGATCCCAACAGCCGCATCAGCATCTACGAGGTCATCAACAATCGTTGGGTCAAGAACATTGAGTGCTGCCAGGTCGAGTCGTACGACGACCCCAAGCAGACAATCGACGTGACCAAGAAGGATTACGGCGGCAAGAGCGGAAGTAAAATCTTTTGCCACAACCACCTGCCGCCGAAGACGTACGGCTCTCACTCGTTGGGCAAAATGCCCGGCCAGCCTGGATACTGACCGCCTTCTACCTCAGAGCCTTGATCGAAATCGGGTGGCGTATTGTGCTTGTCTTTATTGTCCTTCTCCTTTGCTCTCTCTTCAGATCGCTGGCTTCTCGTTCTGCTTTTGCCACGAACTCGGGCCTTATCTCCCACACCTCGGTCTACCAGTCCTCCTTTCTTCTTCTTGTTCTCTCTTTTCTTTGGGCTCTATTATTGTTACGGGGTGGTGCACTGTCCAGGTGGGAATAAGAGCTGTCATCTCGCCTTTTGGAGTTGTTGATGAGGTTCAAGCGGCCCAAGAGTGAGAGGATCAGCCTGGTTGGCGTTACATTGGAGGTTGAATATCGTCGTTTCAGTTCCTTTTCTTCCAGCTACATTTGTGCCAGCCTCTCTGCCTGTCATTTTATCTGCGGGAGACAGCGGCGGCGGTATCTGCACGCATGGCATTTCATTACAGAGCATACACGGGTATGTGTGATCGTTAGTCGATCCGAGCCCTTTCCCTTCTTCCTTTCTGTTCCGGGTCTGTAGTATACATCAAGACGGGGGAGATGAGTCCACGCGAGTGTCATGATATCCTTAGCTCAGTAGAGTGAGCGGCCGAAAGAGTTTCATGCATGCATGGAGGATTCCATGCCATTTTCTTACCCTTCCTTTGTCCGCTGTTTCTCTGGGAGGCACGGAAATCTCTTGAAAAGAAAAGATCGGCCATTTCTCCTATCGCGCCTTTCCCCCCCTTTCCCGCCCCTATCTGGAACGAGAAAAAGAAGGACGCTGCAGGGCGCCTTACAAGGGCAACGATGAGCGCTCTGCGATACCGACTTCAGAAGGGGTGGTGGCAAAGCGGCATGCCTCAAACGGCGCGGCTTGGGGGGGTCCGCGAGTTCCTTTCTCCTAATAGACTACTGAAGATGTACCTTCATCTTGCCAATACATTTATGCTTGAAGAATCGGCGATGGCAGTTTCAAGACGCAGTCTTTGTGCAGCTGAACCAGTGTAGCATTATTGTGTCTCGCCCCCTTCCCACGCGCCATCGTGTGATGACGTGGAGTATCTATCTGCTGGTACCGGCGATCCAATCTTCGGCGTCATGGTACATTCTGGATGGCAAGCGGCTGCAGTGCGGCTGTAGTGAGACCTGCAGAGAGCTTCACGTGGGAGGGCTTGATTGAACGATGCGGAATCGGGCAGGGTCGCGGATGAGCCTTGGCCGAATCTTGACAACAACCGCTGACTTTACGTTTGCACCAGATAGTGCTTGCTGTTCCTTGCCACCAGCAAAGATAAGTGGCATGAGGGCGTGGTGGGAACGTGGCAACGGAGAGACGCTTGTGACGATGAGGCCTTTTTGCTCTTCCTCTCTCTCTCTAAACTGCTTTCTCGCGAAGCGAAGATAGCCGTCCAAATGTGACAGGTGATTGGCTGTTTCTATGATCTAAACCTCCGAGCCAGCAGGGGGTTTGATCGGAGCAAATACATAATCACACCTAATATCTCTAGGGACAAGGACGGAGGAGAAGGGACACGATGAGCTGGTTGGTCCGCGCCGTGATATTGGGACAAATCGACGCATCACTAGTAATCCCCGTAGCTCGTTTGGAGCTGCATGACGATGGGGGGGGACGAGTCATGCAAGCGTCTGCAGAGGAGGATTCCCGACAAGCTTATTCGCCGACGAGGCGGAAGCTGTGCATGCCCTCTGGACTTCATTCGGCATGTGAACCCATTCTGCTGAAAAGAGTTGGGTCGTGCTGCCGATTCTTTTGTTGGTAGATTGCGAATGGCAGCTTCTGTCTCCTTTTCACCAGTGGGCTAATCTGATGTCAACACTGACGGTGTTCTCATCATCTTGCCTCCTATTCTAGATATCCGAGGCCACGCATAAAGCACGGGCTTTTGCTTCAGACACAACGTTCCCGTCCCGCAACAGCTGCACGGTTAGTGAAATTTTGGGGAATTGAAACAATCTTTGCCAGTGCTTGACATCAAAGCTCGCTGGCATGCCCGCCTGGAGTCGACCGTATTTGCATATGGTATTTCGTAAGTTGGTAGGCAAATGGTTGCCGCCGTCGGGCCACAGCTGCCGGCTTGGCTGCATATGAGACGCAGGGAGTCGGACAACTTGGTCCCTGCCCTTGCAGTTGTTCTGGGTTGTCATGTTTCCCTCTTGGGACCGTGAGATGCATCTAATCGTGCTGGCATCAGCTTCTTTGCCTGTGCGCCTACGTAATAGCGATATCGGCTGCATGCAAACGGGAGATGCTTCCCTTGCTGGCTTCGGCGCATGGGGTGGCCAAACGTGAGCTTTGATTCGGAGTCGCGACGTGTCTATGCTTCTCTCGCCTTTCATCGACTGACTGCTTCAACTCCATGTTGGCTGCTACCTATAACGTGGAACATGAGCATTCTCATACGTGATGCCCATGTTGAACTGGAGGAATGGTGGGTAGCACAGGCTTCCAGCCAGGATAAGGTCTGGTAACCTCTTGGCTTGGCTGCATCGCCCCCCTTGTGATGCCGGATCCCTCAGCCATGGCCCCCAGATATTGCCGTCTTGCCGCAGATGGTGTGAAGTTCTGGGCTGCATAGCTACTATGAAGCTGAGATGCTAGTATCTCGGGAAAAGGTCACAATTAGGACGCTCCTCAGCAAATGTAGACGGTACTTGACGGCGCCTCGGGGCTGGTCGACGGAAGTAACGTCTACTTCATGCAGCGTGGTAGGTAG
This sequence comes from Trichoderma sp. PF4103, assembly GCA_023628735.1. Lineage (NCBI taxonomy): Eukaryota > Fungi > Ascomycota > Sordariomycetes > Hypocreales > Hypocreaceae > Trichoderma > Trichoderma sp. PF4103. The sequence goes on from JAMAKC010000008.1 coordinate 35,527, forward strand.
ATCCCCAAGACTGACCGCTCCTGTCATGCACCCTATTAAGGGTCCTTGGCAGGGGCGTGTGTGCATTTCTGCACACGCGGATCGGTGACTTGGCATCTTGCGAATCAACCTACTACTACCATATGTGGTATAGGTAGTAGTATGTAGTTTTCTCTGGGATCTCTTGGGGGCCAGATAGTACCTAGATACTTGATATGCGTAGGAGAGGACCATCTCCTCGGGAACGACGCCTCGATGACGTTCCAGGTCGATGAATTGCGGTCTGCAATGATTACCGCACGGTAGCTCGTACGTAAAGCCCTTCAAGTCATCAGACAGTTGCACAGCCTTCATCGCGGTCGTCCAACTGCTATGGTGGCAGCTTCTAACCAGCCCGAGAGTGAGACTTGAAGTCAGTGTGAAGGAGCGCAGATCGCGCCTACCTCACCTTGAATGGGGAAGGGGGATTGAAGTATGCTTGAGACGCGACGCATGTCGGAAGGTACGCTCGGTTGCTGAAGGCTGTTGCTTTCCGAACTTCGTATGGTCTGGCATGAAAGCGTCGAGACTCGGTGGAGGGCAATAGCGACTACCTAACCTTGTACCTGAGTTGTATCCTATGTGGTACCTCACCTATAATGCAGTTTCAATCACACACGCTGCCGAGGCATTATCGCAACCTCCAGAGCTTGTTCATGATGAACCTCCATGATGGTATGTCTCCCAAACTCGGTTTGCCTTCCCAGCCCGATCCAGGGTATCTGGTGCCGAGAGATCAGGTCTTGAAAGGGCATGTCGAACCACCTCAACACTCAACGGCATCCAAAGCACGTACCTTATCTACTTACATGTCTACATGCTATCTGGGCACTTACTGCGGAAGGAACATCTTACAGACGGATGACGTGGAGGGGCAAAAGGCATGGTGTCACATTATTCGCGTTGCTATCAGTCTCGCACGAAGAGTGAAAGATGTGTATAACGATCTTGAACAACGATGATCGTTGACTTTAGCTCTCCATACTGCAATATCTGCTGCGAAGCTACTCGCTTATAGCCGCGTCCGACAATACTCTGCCGTCTTTTCCCCTACACGATAAACGTCAAAAACCTTCCTCGAGACTGTGGGCTAGACGCAGCCACCATATCCACCATTCGTCCACTTGTACGGCGCTCTGACGACCGCGAAGTATGATATTTCGAGCTTATTGCAGAATCAGGTCGAAATTTCGATTCAAGCCCCTCTTTGGAGTGCCAAAAGACCTGTCTTACACGAGCTGTACCCGGGGGGTTGAGCCTGGCGTCCTCATTAGAAAAAACTTGGACGCCTACCGCGGCTTGACAAATACCTCACATTATTGGCTTTACCACGAACAACAATACAATGAGAAACTCTCTTTGACATCAAACAGTCATTCGAGTTTCGAAGGCCACGCATGCGCTGATACGGAAGCCAACCGGGCAATATCTTGCCCTCAGTTGATCAAATTCTCGGCGCCGGGACTCGCTGTATATTGCAAGCTCTTGCCATGGCCAGTTCTCACACGAGCAAGTGTGCTCTCAGAGAGCATACCCATGAGAAGTTTGTTTCTTCCAACAGTCTCGCCGGTGCATCCATTGAGAGTGACCATGATTGTTCGCGTTGACGAGTGAATTCCCAACATCGGCTCAGGAACAGAACAAGAAGATCCGAACCGTCTCCGGAAACAGACAGGTGGCAAGGCTCACTCAGCTTCGCCCTTCCCTCCTCTTGTTGGCAAATTGCTTCCAGGGGTTGCGTGTCTATTGCAATATAGCACGTCGCTTTGTCACAATTATGAGCAGCGATGACCTATGTAGCTCAGGTCAGTAGCTCGCCGTTAATACAAACCGGCAGCCTCTCTCACAACCCACTTTTCCAAAGACTCGCGGCTGACTTTGGAGTAGATGATAATCTGTTCTTCGTCTGAGATTGAGACCCTCAAGGAGTGCCGCGCTTGATGACACAGCATACGTATCGAGGCCAAATTGCCTCTAAAGCTCAAGTTGCTTTAGCACCACCGGCGATGTGATGTCGGTATGGCCACTAGAGCTACTACGTCATCGTGGGATTCAGGAGCCACTACTGCTAACTACTTTGGAGGAGCATCAGCGGGATTGGCTACGGCCATCCGTGAATATCGCTCAACACCTGGCGTGTTGCTTCCATCAGCCAGAGCCCAACAATCTGTTGCTTCAAAGCCCCCCTTCACCTTGGAAAGGCACCCGTCGCTTTCATCGAAAAAAGCACCAAATCCATCCGACTTGGCGTATCTTGGACCCCTCGGGATCTACAAAAAATGCACCTGTCCGGCCCCCCCCTCGTCCTGGTCGCGACTGGCGTCATCGGCTCCGCGTGGCTGTCTGGTAAATCTCAATTCCACGAATTCCAAGCCCCTCGGTCCCAATGAGAGGCTCCCGGTTCGTGTCCCTCTAATGCTGCTACAGGGGCTATCATGTCCTTCTCAATCGGCGGAGCACCAGCTGCTGCTGCAATGGATCAATCGTCTGCTAAGGTTTGGGCTGAACTGTACAAGCGTGGAGCTGCTTCGATGCCCAAGTTCGCCATCGGCACTTCCCTGGCTTACATATTTGCGGCATACGGTGCTTATGGTAACGGGAGACCATGGGGGAGCTACCTGGGAGCCGCTGGCTGCGTCTTGTCCATCGTACCCTTTACGCTGACAGTCATGAAAGACGTCAATGGGTCCTTGCATGAAGAGGCTGGCAAAGAAGCCAGCGAAGAGACGCAAGTGTCCAAGTTGCGCGTCAAGGGCCTCCTGGATCGATGGATCACCCTGAACCTGGTTAGAGGGCTCTTTCCCCTTGCTGGAACAGCCTTGGGCTGCTACGCATTTTATCATGATGGACTCTAGTGGCACCATTTGCTCCTTAGTCAATGCATGATCTATCACCTCGAATCTCATGATGGCTGTGTGTGTATCTGGTCAATCCCCCCTGTCAATCAGATTCACCGTCCAGGTTGCAAAAAAAATCGAACATGATACATCGACTTTACTTTATATGCGCCTCGTCATGTCACCTTGTCACACAGCCAAGGTGCCAGGTCGGACATCAAAAGCGAACCGGGTAACCGGGACAGAGTGAGACTACGACGTACTCCCTTACCAACTATTGACAGGGTGCAGGCAATCAATTTCAAGCCACGTCGGGTGGATCTAGAGCAGCCCCCCGACAGAAACACCGAAGGATGCGACATATGTCTCCTGAGTACACTGGAACCATCGGATGGTGATTCAAGCTGCGGGTACCTGGGGTTTCCCACCCCCCTCTCTTTTCATGGCTTCAGAGGCACCTAATGCGGCCTTGAATGGCACACGACTGCTGACTGGGACGCCGTAGCACAAAATCAACGGTCGAAGTTGATCCTTTGTGTTACATCCAGAACGTATTGGAATTACCATTGAGGAGGTCAGGGAGAACACGGCTCATGGGGCCTCTGACGACTAGTTTCTTCCCCTCTCTTTCCTCCTGTCCTGTGCATGTGGTCTTGCCTTTTTTTCTGAGCGGGTAATGGCTTGCTATGAAGGTTGTTTGACCCAAGCGAAACAACAGAAGCCCAGACTCCAGGGATCCTCATCCTTTTGACGGCGATAATGTTGGGCCACGCTATTCCAAGCGGAGGGAGAGACACCAGTTGTCTTTACTGAGACGATCAACGAAAGCTAACAAAAGCTTTCACGCTCTGTACCGATGGAAGCATGCGTTTCACAACCGGAGTAAAGGCCTCTCTCTAACCTACCAGGGATGGACATCATGACAGCCGCCCAGACTCCCACTACCATCAGCAAAGGGGTATAATTAGCACATGCCGGTGCTTGAGCCAAGTCTCCCAATCCAAATTGATGGAGGGCCTGGCGACGCTCCTTGTCCCGAACTCTAAATCGGTCAACCTCCTCTGGCCATGACATCGTATACGTGCTGCTATCTCCAGCAGAACACACTTATTGAACGCACAAAAACACTGGGAAATGGCGGGCTTCTTGGCGTGCTCCTTAGCTTGGAGACATGGGGTGACTCTGAACACACAAAGGTGGTCACTTACGAGAGAACCTTGCGGCGAGCAAATACAATCTTCTCGAATGTGGATATGGTACGGCCGGAGGAGACAAAGAAACAACTCTAGCACATCTGGCAGGGGTGCCTTCATTCGACACAATCAGCGGATAAGTCCCGATAGGTTGACGGGAACCTTTGCGGGAAGCTTGTGGCTTGCGCTCCTTTTGCTGGCTTTACATGCGGCCCTGGAGCTACGGGCCATAGAATTGGGACTAGAGAATCCCCGGTCCATGACGGCAAAGTTCAGCTGTACACCATAGAGCATAATATGGTTGATTGCGAATCTCGGCAGGGAGGCACCACGTGTCTGCCTCGGCGGACCATTCCAGCCATCTCGCACTACTAGTACTCGCACGACATATCAGCAGGATGGACTGGAGTACGGATGTGAGCTTGACGATCCGTGACTTTGCGCTTAATCTCGGCTGGAGCATTTCGATACGTCGCCAATCCAAGAACTCGGTCGGCCAACACCCCCCTGTGTGATATGATCTGAGACCAGCGAAGCCCTGTCATCACTCTTACCATTCATACCATTGGGGGTCAACTCCGGTCTGACTTGTATGCGCCTAACCCTGCCGTGATGGCTCCGTGAATATGTGGAAGCATCAGGCATTTACGACTGAGCGAAACGTGAGGAGTCCTACTTCAGAAGCCCTCACCGCGGAGGTTGATACACAATGTACACGGAGGGAGTACTTTCCCTGGACGTAAGAGGCACACACACATGCTCAGTCCGTCAACAATCAGGTTTCTGACCCTTGAGCCTCAAGAACAATATTGGTCAAGGGTCTCTGGCATCTGTCATCAGTCCAGGCTGCGCAATTAGGCGGGTGTTGGGAGTGTGGGCCGAGAGGCAGCGATTACCCGGCTTCTCTCGCATCTCCATGTCTCTGACTGACTGGATCGACCGCGAACACTTCTCACGGCAGCCCCTGGCACAAATCACTCATGATAGGGTATCAGTATCTGCGCGATACCATTGTCTCAGCCGAGGTCTCAGGCTCGACCCAGATCCCGCTCTCCGGATGTAGATCCCATGGCCTACTGTGCCGGAAGCACTGCAGCAAACATTGACAGATTGCGAAGACAGGGAATGCCGATCCGCGGCCGTCGCACGATTTGTCTGCCAGTCTGACATTGGTGATGCTCATAGCATTTGATTCCGTCAAGGGGATGCGGCCTACGAGTCGGCATATATGGAGGCATCAAGCTCGACAGGTATCACAGCCTATCCAGCCTGGACTGTTCCCTCTCTTGCCTCGCGCAACCTCGCGCTATCTGCCCTCGACCCAGTCGATCGCCCTGTGCCCTGTATCTTGTCATCTCCTGATCTCCATCACCTGGTCTCTCCCCCTTGCTACTATGTAATCCTTCCTCTGATCCTCCGTTGTGTCTCTCGTTCTTCTCTTCTGTCTCTCTGACATCGGCGACAGTCTGCCGTCTGTTCCCTGCTAGACTCTCTATTAGCTTCTTGGCGAAGAATCCAGCTCACCGGATTCTGGGTTGCGAGCTGCAATTGCCCCGTTTTCCGATGCAGCCACTCCGGCCGGCATCGGAAAGCTCACGTCCAGCTTGGTCGCAAGGCCTCACAGGCAGTGGCAACATTGCCAGCAGCCGATCTTCTCGGAGAGACAGTAGGCGTCATGCTTTTCTCTCTCCCTTCTTGTTACCCCTTGCAGCTGGGTGTTTCTGTCAGAAAGGCGTGCGGTTGACGACTTGCGATGATGCCTGAGGAAGACACCGAGAGGTACCTCTCGTACCTGCTCGTACTCGCACTGATCTGTCCGAGCTTCTCTGATGTGCACCTTCCCACTTATTCCGCATCTCCCCAGAGATGATGCAACGAGGAAAGAAGCTTCGCGATTGGTACATACAGCACCCTAACCAGCACGTGATGGCCTGTCCGCATAGTAGTACCTTAGTACTAGAGCGAGTTCTTCAGGAAGAGACACCAAGCAGGGCTGTTTCACGAACAGCAGACAGTGACCGCGACTGTCATTTCAATGCTCTCGGTTCGCTATCCGCAGCAGAGCGGCACTCCCCCATCGGCATCGCCACGGCCCCGACTTCAGGCAGCCCGCTTCCACCTCCTCTTTTCGCCCGGCTATCCTCACCCCCGCCGACTTCGAATGCTGTGTACAGTCACTTGCATGCATGCCATGGCCACGGCCATCTCTCTGCGTGATGTGCCCTAATACCGATCACGTCCAAACTATCGAGCAACGAATCAGGCGGCGGTGTGTGTAACAGAGCCATTGAGACAGCAAGGATTATGACCCCCCTTGCGAGTCGGAAGTTTGCTGCTTTGCATGCTTTGGCGCCGCCAGCCAGCCTCGATTTGCGTCCTCCTGGCTGCTATGGGTACGTCTGGATGCTACTGCACGTCGCTCGCGCCAGGTATTATTGGTCACCTCTTTCTCCTCCGATCCCTCTGCGAAGCACGAGCATCCATCTCTCCCTTGTTTCCTACCCACCCCTCCTGAATAAGGCTCTCTTTGTAGTGCCTCCCTCTATCTCTGCGGTAGTCTAGGAGGATCGTCGTCTAAAGAAGGACAAGCTCTGACTAACGACAGTACGGATAGTTTCTTTACGAGCTCAGGCACTGCGCTTAGGCCCCAGGAAACTAAAATAGGGACGGGCACTAGCTCCGGGAGCCCGGAGCGTCATGCAACCATGACAGGCGGGACACGGGCAAAGAAGTTGCCGTGAAGAGACCGGCTGGGGAAGCCAACTGGGGTCCCCAGACAGGGGTGTGTTTGCATCAAGCCCACCACAGCTGAACTTCGCTCAGAGGCATTGCTACTGCTCCGTTTTCTTGTGTGTTGTGGGGGGAGTAATGGCCCCATCAACGCCGATTTCAAGTGAGAAGACAAAGAGTGCTCCGCTTCATCAATCATCGCCTCTCTCAGATGCGGCACGGACGGGCCAAAGATTCCATTCGCTGCGTGGCCGCCACAAGAGGGTCATTTCTGCCCTGCCGATGCCAAGATATGGTATCCATGGCACGGAGCGCACACTGCTTCCTTGGCCAGCCTGACGAATAGGAATAGTATGGGCGTCTGCAAAGGCAAATGCAAATGCAGGAGCAGGAGCCAATGCAATCGCCAATGCAACTGAAGTTACAGAACACCGTTAGTTTGGACTCTCGGGGCCACTGGTTTGGCTTGCGGCTGACAGCGAAGAGCAGTCTGCATCAGTCGCCTGTTTGCACAACTGCCAATCTCCAATGCTGCCGGGTGAAACATGGCACCCCCAATGTCAGTATGACTACTCCAAGGCCTCATCTTTTCCTTATTATCGTCACAGAAAATGCACATCTTCGCGATTGATGTGAGCTGTGGCTGAGACAGGGTCTTGCTGCTCGCCCTCCTCAATGCCTCCCCAGTTATCACTGCATACACATGTATGTCCTGATGGCTAATTCCAGCTATCTACTTCCACAGGAAGCGACCACTTAAAGAGGAGCAGCTCTCGGGCTTTCCCCCCTCACCAAATCCCAACTGTCTCCGTTGTTGATTCATTACAACGAACTACTGCGGCCTACAGACTTTTATTCGCTCGCAGTCCTTTTTCGTCCCTCCTTCTGAGTGATCAGAATTCCCCTCTCCAGAAGCCAAGGCTGAAAGAGCTCAAATGCCTGTTACAACCATTCTCCAGCATCAGAGGGAGAGGGAGAGGCTCGCGCAGCCTGACTTGGACGCGCCTATGCCGGATCATGATCAGGATCAGGGTCCCAGCATGCGAGAGCAAATGCAAGAGGTCAGGCTTCTACAGACCCTCGCTGTTGAAAAACATCTTCAAGTGTCTCTGCTCACCAAAACGGAAAAGGCTGCGGCAGTAGCTGCTCGATGGAATCCGCCTGATTCGAGTTACAGTGTGGAGATTCTCAACCGCCCCTTCAACCCTGACTCTTCGAACCCTGCTGCACGGTCTACCGACCAAGGCTCCTCCGGCATGCACAATACGAGTCAGACTGGTAGGAGAAAGCTTGTTCCACCGCAGGGCGCCCCCCTGGATAGTCAGACTCCGAGACGATCACCTCCGACAAACCACACGTCCCGAGCCGAAGCATATGAGACGCAGCAGCATTATCCTCAGCGATATTCTTCCCCTGCTCACGAGTCTGGTCGGATCTCTCCGGACATATCCAACGTCGCACGTCGTGCTGTAAACGTGCTCTGGGCTCACAGGCAGGGTCAAACGACGTCTGGCGAAAACAATGCTCGACAGGCGGGTTCCATTACTCTGATCAATGAGCAGTGTGTCCCGAGGAAATACGAGTCTCCATACACTCCTCCTGCGAGCCAGAGCAGCGCACAGACATCTCCGTTGGAGTACAATGGGAGACAAGCACCAAACCCGGACTATCACACTGGGTATCCATCGCCTGTGGAATGGGATGCGGTGCGAGCGTATCCTACGGCTCCCAATGCCATAGTAAGCAACATCGCACCTAGTTTCTCTGGATGACTGTTAACATAACCTGATAGGAGGCCGGGGGCAGAATTGGAGAAAATGTCACCGCTCCTAGGCCACAAGCCTCGAGTGTCACTACGAGCAGTCAACCACAGCAGACATCCGGTTGGCAGTACGCCTATTCACAATCAACGACGGCTCCTCGGTCGGCGTCACTTCAACATTGCGTGACATCCTCCCAGTCGATCATGAGTCTGAAGAGCATCGTATCTCCACCATCACCAGTCGTTGTACATCCAACGATGACTGCGCCTTCGCAATACCCTCCGCCGCCAGAGGTAGATTTACGACTGGCGGCGCCTTCATATCAGACGACAGTGCCACAGGGTCCAGTAGCATTACCGGCAATGGCAGCTTCACAGCCACCAGCCATCCCACAATCTGTGTATGTGCAGCCAGCCTATCCGCCGCAACCTGCTGGCTCGCAGCCTGCATATACGCGACCTACCGAAGCGCAATCTTCCCATTCATGGCCCTACAATACCCAATGCGCCTTCCCATATCCCTCCCAGCCTCCGTGTTTGGAACCCGGGTGCACATGTTCTGACTCTTGGCGACCCTACAACCCGCAACCGCCGTCCGTGGATCTACAGCCAGAGGCAGCCTCACAGCATGCAGTATTTTCGCAGTCAACACCTTATCAAAGGATGGCCAACTCACATGGCGCAGGTTCTCCCCAGCAACTGGTGATTCGACCCGCAGCGGCCGATGACTCTCGCAGCTCGGCTCGCAAAGGCGACAGAAAAAGTACAAAGGTCCCCCAAGCCCAAGACCCAGGCTCTCTCTATGAGCCGAAAGGATCAGCCATAGTCGGAATGACGCCGAGCTTTGGGAATAAAGTGGCCGAATTTCTCTTCAAGTATGAGCCGTCCATGCTTGCAGGTTCGCAGGTGTCCGGTACTCTGCCCAAGGAGACCGCTGTACATTACAACAGCGTTTTAGCCTACCAAGCACAAAGCCTAGGACTTTCCTTTCCCCAAGGGCACTCGGGGCCTCACAATGGCATCGACCCAAGAATTGCATCACCTCGGGTCGTGCCAGTCTCGCAAGAGGCCCAGGGTATGCAGCAGCCAGGCACGCATACTGGTCGAACAGGACCCTCCCAGGGAATACAGAGCGCAGGGGTTTCGCCTCGCCACGGCCATTTCACTGTCCCGGCACCGCAGAGTGGTCCCCAAATGCATCCTTCTTCTGGAGTACCTCATCCCACGAGTGTCAATTATGGCCAGACCAGCCGCGTTGGGCCTCCTCTAAATGAAGGGGAAAGGAGAATGGCAGGAGCCGGGTTCCACGGTGGTTATATTCAGGAGGTCTCCAAAATGGACTGGCAAGCTGCTAAAGAGGACATCAGCAGCCACCATTCTGCACACCGAGTCCAGCCTTTTGTGGCCCCAGTTCCGCGAAAGGCGGCATCGCAGGCCTCAGGCTCTGCTCCAGCAAAGACGCAAAGCGTCCCACAGCCGAGGGTCACGGACACTAGGGGCAAGGTGCCTTTGCCAAAGACCCAGCGCCCCATCTCTGCATCTGTCAAAGCTCAGACAGCACTAACAAAGACTTCATGGACGTCGACGAGAGTTCAGGCATCCACGAAAGCAAAGGTCAAATCAAAACCAACCCCGACGTCTGGCGGTGTTCAAAAACAAAAAACCAATCGGGTCCGCCAAACCACGCCGCCTCGACCCGCGGCGCTGCAACCTGCAGTGCCTCAAGCTACGGTGCCTCAAACCGAAGCGTTGCCAACTCCCCTCCCATCAGCCGGGCGGGAGCAGCAGCCGGCCGCCTATGTCTCGGGCTCAGGTTTGGGGTTGACTCAAGATGATGTAGATCGTTGGCAAGAGGAGCGGCAGAACCCCTATCGTCTGCCCTCGTTCAACGACGCGTTTGGTCCCATTCTCATGCAAACGTGCACGACGGGTTGTCAGCAGACTCCAATTGAAGTCGATGGAGACAGATTTGACCTCGCGGCTTATCGTATATAGCCAAATAGCTTATGACGTGTGGCATAGACCCTGGCTTGACCCTTGCATTGAGCGGCGAATGGCAATTTGCAGTCCTGATGGGTATAAGTGAGGGATCAAGCGATGATGCCAAGCCTTATAGACGGACCGATTGCCCAATGGCGAGCCAAGCCATGATGCGAGGCCACTAGAGCCTCAATGAGCATATACATACAAGTAGAAATAGCCAACATGGAGTTGCAAGCTAGGTGCCTTTCTCCAATTGCTTAGTGACAATATCGAGACGACAAGCTCGAAAGAGCGGAAGAAGAAAGTCCACCGCCTCCATGAAAGTAGGTCAACAACGAATCCCGCACAACTGCCTGGCTCTCGAGAGATGAGGAGTCTTGTTGTCAATCAATGTGCCGCAACTGTTGGTCAAAAGCACCACGGCCACAATGGCGCAGCGACTTACGATGAACATGCTCGGGTGGAATCCGACTTGTCCTCATTCAGCGGTACGCGAACCGCGGAAGCATACACGTCATTCGCCGGGGTCGGTCGGGAGGTTGGAGATGACGAGGCTGGGCAATCCTTCATGATGCGTCTCGCTCACTGATCACTGGTTCACATGCTCAGCATCCTCATGCGGTCCAATCGGTCATATCCGCTAAGAGCGACGCTGGACCAACATGCCATTTGACGAAGCGTGTTCGCATCTTGGAATCTCCCCAGCTCCCCTCACTGCATCTGCCCAATGGCATCAGACGATCACCGGTTGCACGATGTAACTCAGCCGACCTATCCTTGCCCACGGGCTGGAGCTCCATGCAGACGCTCCTTTGTGGGCTGTAGCACAGCGATGTCCCTCAACCTGGGCAACATCGCAATCCAGCCTCAGTTGAAGGCGAAAGGACGAAGAAAGGTAGGACAGGGCCTTTGGAGGCCATTTAAGCTTAACAAAGATATATGGAGCTCCGTGGATATTGTTGCAACGGCTGGGAGAATCCGGGGAGGAGCATCGGTTCCCCCGTCTTTCTCCGCATTGATCGGCATCGGCTCCGCTTCTCCCCAGTCCAACGACAAGGAAGGACGAAGCGAATGTTGTGGGATTCATCCGGTCTCTCCATCGCTCGTTCCTCCGCATATCCAGGTCTCTTGGGCCGTTTCGTATCTGCATCTCCACACCGCCCATCGCTATGAGGTAGGGAGCAAGCAGTCATCGTGGGACAACAGGAGCTGCTCGCATGCAGCGTATCATTGGGCTAGGAGAGGGAGCAAATGAGGGGAAATGGACCTGGTGAGAGAAGTCGTCCTCACGGGATGGCAGTACTTAAAGAGCACATGGCTCCTTTGTCTCCAGTAGAACCCAAGTGCTGAGCAGAGAGGGTTGTTGCGAAGTCTTAGGCTGAGCTTCCCGTCCGTGCATATCGACCAATTGATATACCTAAACGCCACAAGCCCGCTTCAGCAAAAAGATACGACGATCGTGATGAATCTGTTCCCCGCAGGCCTGCTCGCGCTCGTCTGCGTTGGGACTGTCGTCGCTCAGAGCAGCAGCCCAGCCAGCTACAAAGTCCAGAAACCGCCACTGGACACTGAGTGGACTTACAACGTGGGAACGGATCCATGGCCAGAGTATCCCCGGCCTCAGCTTCAGCGTGATGCCTGGCAAAGTCTCAATGGTATTTGGACGTTCCAGCCTGCCCAGGCTGGGGCAGGTGACTCCGGTAGTCCTCCGGGGGGGCCACTTCAGAGCGAGGTCCTCGTGCCGTCTTGCATCGAGAGTGGGCTCTCGGGCTTGCAAATCATGAACATCACAGACATGTGGTTCGCGACGAAGTTCAAGGTACCGCACAGCTGGAGCGGGCAAAGTGTCATCCTGAACTTCGAGGCGGTCGACTACCAGGCGGTGGTGTTTGTGAACGGAGCAAGGGCCGGGAATCACACCGGAGGATATTTTCGGTTCGGATTGGATATCACCGAGTTTGTCAAATTTGGTGGTGAAAACGACTTGTAAGTCAAACCGTCTCTTCGCTTGTATGCTAGACTTGTATGTTAGCTTGCAGCAAGAACAGCAGGAACAGCGGAATGTTCAGCTTGGCGGATAGCAAAGACGCATACACGGGCTCGTGGTAGGTGCTAACCCGGAAGCAGAACTGTGTTCGTTCACGATCCCACCGACATGGACGTCATTCCGATCGGAAAGCAAACTCGGAATCCAAGCCATATCTTCTACAGGTCGTGCTCCGGAATATGGCAGTCTGTGTGGCTGGAGAGTGTGCCTTCAAACCATATCACACAGCTCGACGTGGCTGCGGGCATGGATGGGACAGGTGCGAAGTCATCCGGGTTACCCTCTCAGGCGGTGTCCAGTGGTGGCGGTCCACGTCTAACGCATTATCATAGTCTGCGTAACCGTTCACAGCTCGAACAAGCAGGGAGCCTCAGCCAAAGTGTCCGTCATCGGGCTCGACGGTCGAACTATTGCTTCGCACAAGGGCCCTTCGGATAAGGAGTTCAAGTTCCAGGTCAAGCACCCAAAGCTTTGGTCCCCGTCTTCTCCAACTCTCTATAATTTGACGGTGACCCTTGGCGAGGATGAGGTGTCCAGCTATACTGGCTTTCGCACAATTTCCTCTGGCAAGGTCAAGGGAGTACAGAGACCGCTGTTGAACGGAGAGTTCACCTTCATGTTCGGCACGCTCGACCAGGGGTTCTGGCCAGACGGACTATATGTGCCGCCCAACAAAGAGGCCCTTGTATACGATCTGAAGATGCTCAAGGGATTGGGCTTCAACACTGTCAGAAAGCACGTGAGTAGCCCTTCATTCCGGTTGAAATTGCCTAGAATGCAGTCGAATATACAGCTGAATCGACTGTTTTGTCACAGATCAAGGTCGAGCCGGACTTGTTTTACCGAGCCTGTGACGAGATGGGTCTGATGGTTATCCAAGACATGCCCAGTCTGACCAACGACGGGAATCGGCCTCCTAACCCGGACCAACAGGCGGAATTCCAACGTCAGCTGGAAGTGCTGGTCAATGAGCACAAGAACTACCCGTCAATAGTGACATGGGTTCGTCATTTCCCAGGGCTCTGCCCATGAGTGCTGTGGACACTGATCTTGGTTGACTGAACCATCTGCAGGTCATCTATAACGAAGGATGGGGGCAGCTCAGGGGCCCACCGTATCCCGAAGAGAAACTTGTGGAAGTCGTGCGCAGCATCGATCCCACGAGGCTCATAGACGCGACGACGGGCTGGAATGACCACGGAGCAGGCGATTTCTCGGTGAGCTGATCTCCTGTCGATGCATGCGTTGCTCAAGATGAGAAGAAGCCGGCTGACCAAGGCGTGATGATGTAGGATAACCATCATTACGCCAATCCGCAATGCGGCACGCCTTTCTACTCCACCCCTTCGTCTCCGTACGACCCCAAGCGTATTGGGTTCCAGGGCGAGTTTGGTGGCGTCGGCCACAATGTGTCAATCGAACAGTTGGTCTTCCATTTCTCTTCGTGGTTCTTCGAGAGACCTCAAGTGTCCGGGAAGTGGGTGTTTGGTGGATGGCAGGTGCTAACGTATGATTAGTCTGTGGAACGTTCAAGAGGCCATAAACACCATCAACCAAACGTACGAAGTGGATGCTGATCTGGCTACATACAACTACCGTGCGAGCGTCCTGTTTCGCGAGTTCCTCGAGCAGGTGGAGCGCTATGCTTGCAGCGGCGGCATCTGGACACAGACAACCGACGTCGAAGGGGAAGTCAACGGCCTATACACGTATGATCGTCGATTGTTGAGGCCAGACGCGAGGCAGTGGAAGAGCGATATCAGAAAGCTGTACGCGGCTGCGGCACGTAGGCGATGACCGAGCAGCAGTGTGGCCGTGCGCTGAAGACAAGCTGTTTTGATGGCTTCGAAGATTCAATGGACAAATCTCATAAGTAGCTAGGACACCTGATGAATGAAAGAAACTGTCGGCTCGTGATTGGAACAAGAATTCAAGTTTCATACCTATGCAGAGGTTGTGATGATGGCCTCAGACATCTACTTCTGGTTGACGATGGTACCTTCCAACAGTTGCATTCTCTCTCTCATCGCACCCCACCTGCCACATGCTGCTCTGCTCCTGCCCACCCGTCCGAGTTCCTGGGCTAGCCACTCGCCTAGACGGCTAGACCACCAATGGAATACATCGGGCATCCCCCTCGACTCCACTATCCCGCAATCGTATTCGGATCTTTGCCCGCTAGGCGATTTCTGATAAAGTTTGCAAGTCGACGAGATCGGAAGCCAGTCCATCGTCCCACAATCATGTGATAGAGCTCCTTTTCAGCATATCCGTCATGTCATGAACAGGGGTCCAATGCGGCATTCAATTTGATTCTGCTCTTGCAAATTGGCCAATTGGGCACAGAATCTTGCTTGTGACAGTCTCTACAATTGTCCAAGAGGCAGACAACGAACGAGCCACGAAGAACGACAATAAATACCCAGCCGGCGCTACGTGTTTCTCGACCACCTTCACCGCAGACTGTCCATTGGCTCCCTTGAGAGCCTCGCTGGTGCTCGATTCCCCCCAACTGCCCTCAACAGATTGCGCGGTTGTCTTCGACTCCCGACTGGACGAACTATTCTCGAACGACCAGCTCCTGCACACTCTTGCCTGTGTCTCTCGACCCCATCTACGACTACAGGACCCAATGTCGAAAACATCGACGTCGCAGGTCCACACGCGCGAGCGGCGCGACCTCTACCATGAGGCCGACGTTGTCGTTGTCGGTGCCGGAGTCTTTGGCTGCGCGGCCGCTTTTGCGCTGGCAAACCAGGGGCGCTCTGTGCTTCTTCTCGAGAGATGGCTGCACGAGCCCGACCGGATCGTGGGCGAACTGCTACAGCCAGGAGGGTTGACGGCCCTGAGGAAACTGGGCTTGGGTCACTGTGTCGAGAACATCGACGCGATCCCGTGCTACGGCTACAACGTCATCTACCACGGCGAGCCGTGCGCCATTCCATACCCCAGCCTGAACGAAAAGGGCGAGGTGACACATGCGTGGGGAGGGAGAGGGACGGGTGGAACGAAGCAAGAAGGATGCGGCTTCCATCACGGCAAGTTCATCACGCAGCTCCGCAAGGCGTGCCTGGGCCACAAGAACATCACCGTGGTCGAGACGGAGGTGGTCAAGACCATTCGAGGAGAGCACACAGACCAGATTCTGGGCGTCGAGACACGGACGACTGTCAACAAGGAGACCGGAGAGAAGAAGAGTGACTACTTCTTTGGCCAGCTCACCATCGTGGCGGACGGCTACGACTCCAAGTTCCGGAAGCAGGTCCTGGAGACAAAACCTGTCGTCAAGAGCAAGTTCTACGCCCTGGAGTTGATCGATACGAAGCTTCCGCTGCCCTTCCACGGCCACGTCATCATCGGCAACGCTTACCCCATCCTGCTCTACCAAATCGGCACCCACGAGACGAGAGCGCTCTTCGACGTGCCCCAGGGCATTCCCGAAGCCTCCCCCGAAGCCGGCGGCGTCCGCGGCTACATCAAGAATTGCGCCATCCCCGCGCTCCCCGAGTCCGTCCGCCCGGCCGCCGAGCAGGCGCTCGCCGACGGCAAGATCCCCCGCAGCATGCCCAACAGCTGGCTCCCCGCGGTGCCCCAGACCCCGAGCGGCCTCGTGATCCTGGGCGACGCGCTGAACATGCGGCACCCGCTGACGGGCGGCGGCATGACTGTCGCCTTCAACGACGCCCTGCTGCTGGCCGAGCTGCTACACCCGGACCGCATCCCGAACCTCGAGGACACGGCGGCGATCCGCGACGCCATGCACAAGCTGTACTGGCGCCGCAAGAACTTCACCAGCATCATCAACACGCTCGCGCAGGCCCTGTACTCGCTCTTCGCCGCCAACGACCGCCAGCTGCGCGCGCTGCAGATGGGCTGCTTCGAGTACTTCCGCCGCGGGTGGACCGACGGCCCGGCCGGCCTGCTCGGCGGCATCATCCAGCGGCCGCTCGTCCTGGCGTACCACTTCTTCTACGTCGCCTTCGTGGCCATCTGGATGAACGCGGCCAACGTCATTGGAGGGCCCCTCGGCTTCTGGAAGCTGCCCCTCGCGCTGATCGACGCCGTCCTCATCCTGTGGAAGGCTTGCATCGTCTTTTTGCCAGTCATCTGGCGGGAAGGCTTCCAATAAGCGATTGGCAGATTTTTTTAGGTGTTGTCTTCCTCTTCCCCTTTTCCGACTTTATTGGACATATATGTGTCGACTTATGCATGAGAGTGTCGACGTTCGGATTTGTTTTACTTTGCCACAAGGCGAGACGCGGAGTTTTACACGGCTGGCAGATACGGATGCGAGTGGTTTGGTATTCTCTACTTCAATTTCCCCTTCTAATAGATTTGTGGCATGGCAGGAGATCTTGCCAGGCTATGGCATGGTCGGTGGCTATCCCGGTACGCTGCCCACCAAAGGAGAGCAGCAGAGGAGTTTGAAAGAAGGAGGCGATAGCGCCGAGCTTTGGATGAGCACATGTGATTTACGCAGTTATGGCTAGAGAAAGATACTGGAAACACTAGATGATAATTGTAATACTTATTCGTTCATGTATGGCTTCTTCCTGTTTCCCCATGCCGTGGCCTGTATAGTGCTTATGCAGAGTCTATGCCGCGTTCCGTAACTAGGATAGATACCATCATGATATGGTCTGGCCCTCATCGCTCAAGGATGTGGTGGCTGCAACTATGTAGATGAGCCTCACATGGCTGGACGTAGCCATCAATCAGAAAGGCATGCACACGGCTGTGCTTGTCCAATCTTGTTTCATTCTTCGGTCCCCCCCTAATAATTTCCAGTTCCACGAGCTCCGAGTCTCAGGTGAGGCGCCTCCTATACACGCCCATCATCCAACTGGCCCTCAAAACGGCCAATCCAATGGCCATTTTGATGCTATCCTGGATCACATTCAACTTGCTGCCGCCCACCTCGTGCCACTGGATGGGCACCTCGGCGACTTTGATGCCAGGACTAGTGCCAATAACACTGCCGTCGCTGCCCAAAACGGGGGTGGCGGGTGCGGACTCGGCGAGCATGAGCATCTCGATATCGAAGATCCAGCCTTCGGCATGCATGTAGGGAACGATGTGCGGCAGAGAGGCGCGGGTGAAGAGCTTGAAGCCACATTGGGTGTCGCGGATTCGGGAGGTAGCCGGAGGCGTGAGGATGGTGAGAACGAGGTGAAAGGACCGCATAAGAAAGTTCCGAAGGGCAGAGCGCTACCGGGACGAGAGGCGTTTAGTAAATCATGACGGTACCACCGGCGAGAGATCCGCTTAGCAAGCAATGCACGATGAAAGAAACGAACCTTGACGACTGCCTCACTACCAACGAGATGGGCACGACTGCCAATGGCCACTCCCCGCCGGGAACCATCAACAACCTCCTCGACGCCCTCAATCAGCTTGGCCACGTCGCTAAACCGTGATGCGCCGTCGGCATCGGCAAACAAGGCGTACTCGCCGCGCACATGGCGAAGACCGTGTGTGACACCGCCGCCTTTGCCCCGGTTCTTGACCAGAGACACAACCCTCAGGGTATCATGGAGGCCATTCTTCTGCGCAAAGTCAAGCACCACATCGACCGTCTTGTCGCGGCTTCCGTCGTCAACAACAATGATCTCGTAGCCGCTGAGACCTTTCTCCTTTGGATCAGCAACACTTGGCGCATGCCGCTTCTTGACCGGCAAGGCAGGGTTCTTGGCGCCGGCGCTGCGTCCAAAGTGCTTGTCCAGGTACTCGACGGCTTCCTCAAGCGTGGGGATGACACGATCCTGCTCGTTGTACGCGGGGAAGACGACGCTGAGGAGGAGCTCGGCAGGCTCAATGGAGCCGACATCGGGTGTTGGGAAAGCCTGCTCCGGGCGAACGCTCTGCTCGCTGAGGCGGCGTTCGGCAAGCCATCGATCGTACCAGCAGGGAAGGGGACGCGCCGTCGTCTTGCCGGAAGGACTGCTGGTGATGTACGTCTTTTCCGAAGGCAGAACCGGGCGAGGCTTCGGGGCGACGAGGTGGAGGAGTACGAAGAGCTTCGCACCAAGGTCAGTTGCAACTTCGCAAAGGGTGGAGGAAGGGGGGACGACGGGAAACGCAATTGTTGGAATTCAGCGGGGAATGGAGGTCGCATACACCAAAGAGTCCCACCAGGACCAGCGCGAGGAAGAGGCTGAGGAGGATGTAGATTGGAGTTGCTCGGACCCAGGCCCAGAGCGGCGCAGGAAGCTCCAGCAGCGTTGTCGCGAGGTTCATCTTGGCGTTGGCGCTGCCCGTGCCTCGCCGCAGACGCGCAGCAGGAGCCGAGCTGCAGGAAGAGTGCAGGAATTAGATGAGGCCACGCATGCGCCGGAAAGAAAAAGGCCGAAGGGAAGTGAAAGTAAAGACGAGAAAGGAGAGAAAGAAAATTGCGACGAGGGAGCAGGAAAGAAATAAATGAGTGAATGAAAGGTCGAAAAGAATGTGAGTTGCCAAATGCCAGTCTGCCCTGGCGCCTGGCTGATGACGAGCGCTGGAATCTGCAGCTGCCAGCAGTGAGGCCACAGTTTTCGAGGTGCGTGCAGGGTCGCGGGGGGGTGCAGTTCCGTCTCCCGTCCGTACGGGGCAGGGCTGGCCAATCACGGGCGGCGGGTTCCGGCTCGTAGCGGCCCCGTCCAGTGGCTCAGCGGAGGTGACGGCTACAGTGGGCGCTGAGGAGCGCTGTGGCCGGTCAATTGGTCGCTTATCGATTGTCTACCTAGGTACCTTACCACTGGGCGCGATCAACCCCCCATCTCTGCTATTAGAGATGCTATTGAAATGCACAAGAGCCGACGCCATTCTCGGTATTGAAGCAAGAGACAAAATCCCTTTATCGAGTTATCAATCTTAGCTAGACAGGGGAAGAAATCAGACGGGAAATTTGAACATGAGATGTAGCTGAAACATTGCTTGCCCATTGAACCCCTTACTGTATCAAAGCGCCCATTAAGAAAAGATGGAACAGTACATGGTGTCCAAGAAGGAAAAAGAGAAGGCTGATCGCCGATGCGAGGGCGTGTGTGTGTACGTCCAAGGTACAATCATGTGTGTGAGTGTGTGTGCTGGTTCTGTCTATTCCCACAAGCAACCCTTCATTCCGTCGTAAATGAGTGGCCCTCTTCATGCCACCAAAACATTCTTTGCTCGGTGCTGATCAAGTAAAAACAGGCTCCACGCCGGGAGTTGGTCGTCATTGTCGCTGTGGTGCGGGACAAGCTGAAGACAGTCAGACAGAAAGAAAAGACAAGAACAAACTCCAGAACCCCTATATCCTTTCTTTTAGCCCAAAGTGATCAGCCCGAGATAAACATAGGAGAAAAAGCAGGCTTGGCCCAGTTCCATGGCGAAGAATGCGACAATGCAATAGACGACAAATAAGGTAGCGGGAGGAAATGAAAGGACAAAATTGCGATTACACAGTGAGAGCCGGCGCTTTGGAGCTAGCCCAGCGAGACTTCTTGGACAGCTTGCCCCCGCTCTTGGAAAATCTCTTGGACTTTTTGGCAGGTTCAGGCTCGGGGATCGAATCTTCTTCTGGGAAGACGTTGATGACAATGGCCTGCCTCGCCACAGGCGCAGCGGCGGGGGGTGAAACCGAGGCCGGGCTCACGGCGGCAGCGGAAGTAGGGGCGGCAGCGGGGGCGGGAGCTACAGCTTTGTGTTCGAGTTCAGCCTTGGGAGGTGCAGCAGCCAACGCCACGCCACCAGATTCGATCCGCTCCAGCTCTGTAAACCGTGTGACCTTTGCAGCCTTGCGCTCCTTGGAGTGCTTTGCGTTGTGTTCCGGAGAGGCGTTGCTGTCCGTCGACAGAGGCGCAGATGTGGACGTCAGAGTGGTGGCAGAGGTGTTGAGGCTGGCGTTGATGGAGCTTGAAAGCGAATACTCTGGCGACTCCAGCGACCCCGGAAGCTCAAGCTGCGGATGGGTGTACGTCCGTAACACGGGAGCCGGAGCATTGACGATGGGCGCGATGGAGGCGAAACCCCTCATGGACGTGGGCGGGCGGGAGTCCCGAGCGGCCCCCTTGGCCGAGTTTGCCATGGCGATTCGCTCAATGGACGAGTCCGAGGGGCGGCGATGGCCGGCGCGCGGTCGACGGCCAGCCCTGTCGGCAGCGGTAAGGGGTGGCGGAGCCCGCACCACCGGAGGGCGCGCAAGCCTCATCTCGAGGTCATCTTGAGAACTCGTAGAGCCGCTGGAGCTCTCTGATTCTTCTGGGCGTCGGGAGAGGCTGGTTAGCATCTTGCAGATCAAGGCACACAGAGGCAGCGGCGGAGGACAGCGACGACGAACCTTGCGAGGACGTTGGGCTGGTCCGGGGCGTGCTGTAGCCGGACACGGACACCCGGACGGCCTCCTTCCCCTTGGCCGAGGCGGCGTAGGCCGTGAACTGCGAGCCAACGTCGGGCATCGAGTGGGCGACGTCCCGGCTGTAGCTTGCCGAGTAGGGCGACACGCCTGTGTAGCTGTACGCTCGGGGCATGCGCATGGGGGTGGCACTCTTGTCCGTGGGGTACGAGACATGGGACAGGCTGCTGCCCACGCGAGGCGCGCCGGGCATGTTCATGTGGTGGCCGGACGCCGCCATGGCACTCCTCCGCCGGTTCTGCTCCTGTATCTTTTGCCGGTCGGCCTCCCGCCAACTGGGCGGCGCGCTGGCGATGGCATCCGTGGCCGCGTGTGTGGGGACATGCCGGTAGGGCGTCTTCTCCGTCTCCTTCTTCTCCTGCTCGGCGAGCTTGGCGTTGTGTTCCTTGGCCTGCTGGCGGCTCTTCCTCATGCGCGAGAAGATGGACATGTTGACTGACTGTGGTTCCTGCGTGGCGATTTTCTTTGCTGTCGCCAGCCTTGCTCCCACAGGCGAGGCGGACTCGAGTCCAGTGTCCTCAAAAGCTCAGAGGCCCCGGGATATATATGTGCGCGCAAGAGGCAGGTTCGTTGGTGGTGGTGGTGGTGCCAAAGGAACCAGGGTGTAGTGTAATAGGTAAGCAAGCAGGGTATGCGAGCAGAGAGACGGTGGCTCCGCTCAGTAAGCTTCGGAAGAAGGGTGAGCGATGCAACAGATGATATGTCGAGCGTCGATGCAGATCTGACGGATCACGGGTCTAGGGCAGCGGTTGGGGACCTGTTGATCTCGTCGTTCTTGAAGGAGGAGGAGGGTGACAAAGACGACGGCGATGATGGCAAGGACCTTGTTTGCTGTTCCTATGCCGTCAACACAGACAGGGGGGTAGGTGGAGGGTGAAAGGAACGGGAAATCCAAATCGAACAGTTGATGTTCGAAGCGGTATTTGTATCCGGCTCGAGCAGGACGGCAAGACGAGGCAGCTTGATATCGGCTAGGGCCACTCCTTCGGACAAAGCTTGCCGTACTTGATACGGGAAGGCGGAAGGGCGGCTTATATGTAACCGAGTGGGTGGATCGGGTCAGATGCGAGGGATCAGATAATGGACTGGGTCTCTCTGCGTTGGGCGGATTGAACGCAAGACGGGTCTCGCTCGCTTTGGAAGCAGGCGTCGGAGCCGGGTTTTAGAGCACGACCTAGGCCGTGGTGGTGTGGTTCAGCTTGGGTAAGCCCGGCTTGTGGGAGTTGAGGAAGCGCGAGGCGGAAACAAGAAGAGAGGGAAGAACTGAGTGTGAGGTTGGTAGGAGATGAGGAATAGCAGTCCAAGACATGCAGAGGAAGAGGAGCGAAGGAAAGGGAAAAGTGGTGAGCGAGTAAAGTAATTGAAAGTAGGTAAGGTAGGGGAGAGGGGGAGACCAGTACGAAATAGCTGCTGCATAGGCACGCAGAGGCATTGAGGGCACGGCACGAACTTGGAGGGACGGGCCCTATGTATACGAGGTAAGGCAGGGCACTGGGGATTTGGAGAATCGGGGGTTGCTGATGCAGATGCAGCGCCGATGCAGATGGGAGGATAGTCGCACTCTTTGCGCCCAAGCGTCGAGTGCTCGGCGCAGCTGAGAAGCGAGGGGTCCTCCGCACCGTACAGGTAACCTAAGGTAAGGGTATATCACGGTTACGGGACGCCTTGCCGGCCACTTCCAGTTGGCTGCATGTAGGTAGGTAGAGACCTGATAACAGGGAAGAGAGTAAGGTACCCAGAGATGTATGTATGTACATTTTGGAAAAGTCACCAACTGACCTTGCCTTCAGCAGATGAGATGGCTTGCAACGGGGGGTGCAGATGGTTGGCAGAGGGAGAGATGCGAATGCGGCTGACTGGAGGGATGCGTCGTAACACTCTTGCAGGTCGGTGGCACACGTGGTGGCAGGAGGCTGTATAGAGTGAACATCCTGGGACCGAGGCCGAGTACCGCTACATGATGCTTGCAGTGCTCGTGTGCATGTATCAACATCCATTCCTTACCTGCCCCTGCAACTCCGTCTGTTCGCCCATGCAGCCTAATCGGCACCTCTGGCCTTATCAGGCATTTGGGATTCGGAACAGCCTGGCGACTGGCTTTACGTCCAAGTTGACTGGCAAACCCACAGTTTCTTACCGACCTCTACCTTACCTACTAACCTCAAGATACCTTCCTTGCCTTACCTTATGGGCTCCGTAACATCACAGCTAAGGTACGGAGTACGTAGTTTAGAAAACCCGCTGACGCCAAGACAAGACGACGGCCAGCCAGCTGCACTAGCATAATAGATATCATGTCCAGCCTCGGGATCTTATCTTTCGTCTTTCTTGATCCATCATGTCTCACTTCAACAATGGCCTCATTGTTGGAGAAGGAGCAAGGCATGTAGTGGGTGAGACAAAAGAGACACCATGACTCAATACAACGTGGTTGACAACCTACCTCGGAAGCAGTCGTACTCGTACCTGAACGGAGCAGAGCAAGAAAGAACCCCTTTGAACTCAATTGCCCGCTAACAGGCCTTCAAAGTGCTGGTACCTGTGAGACTGAAGTTGCTGGAAGCCACGGTCCATGTGAGTTGGGCAGGTCGGCCCCTGTCAGCGACTGCCCCAAAGCCGTTACCGTCACCGTCGGGGCGGCGGCAGCCCGCTGGACCAGGCACTAAACAAGAAATGGCGCGCTAAGTACTTTCCGCGCAAAGCGTAAAAACTGGCGATGCGATCCCGCTAGCGAGGCCAGGCCCAGGAACCCGATTGATGGCGGTGGGACTCTGTGAGTTGTCTGTTGAAATTGACATTCAGGGCTGAGCTTCCAAGTGCAATTCCAACCTACTAAGGTACCTAAGTACAATGCTGCAAGGTAACTGTTTGTAATTCAGAAGGATTCCAACTGTTGTAAGGTAAGCTACCTTAGGTATTGCTCCAAAAGTAGAATGACTTTGACTTTTCCACAGTGGAAGTACCTACTGCTAAGGTACCTACGTACTAGCTAGAGACCCCGTGGACTCTCAATAGACGGCGGCACACGAGGCTCCTCTGTCAAACACCACCAGAACAGATCAATATTTCCATGCACCAAAGCAAAAGCATCGCCACCACCATCATCAACACCACCCATACACTTTCACTTCGTTACGTGATGCTACAGATCCCAAAGCTCACCTGATCGCCCAATGGCCACACGGAACAGGTCACGTCCCTTTTTTCGTCGTCGAATTGTGAAACACCATCATCCGGATAAGCCCTTTTGGGTCTGACGCCATCTCCATCCTCAACTCCCTCCCCCATCTTCAACTCCATCTGCACCTCCGTCTTACATGTGATACATGCTAGGTAATTGCTCGCTCGCTCGCGCAGCATCCAGGCAAGCGCAAAACTCTATTCAGATCGTCGTCGCAGTCGAGTTTCAAGTCCGTACGCTTCGCCCGCTGCTCGCTGCCTTTTCCCTTTCCCCCAATCTCGCCATCTGCCATCGTTCATTTTGCAGGCAATCGCCCGCCAGCCACCTCCGTCCTTGTCGTCAAGTCCCACCGCCCGCAGCGCCGAGCAGCAAATCAACGCCTGCAGCAGGTATGGTGACGCCGAAAAGCTGCTTCTCTGGCTCCAAAAGCAAGGAAGGCCCCAGAACCGGCTGCAGCAAACTGTTCCTCGCCATCTCGTATTCCGCTCACGGACCCCCATCCCCCGAACGGCTGCCTATCATGTGCGAGCATCTCTCCGTATAGCCTGCGTGCTCGTCACCAATCATCAACCGAACCGCGAGCGACCTGATGCCCGAGAAACGGACGCCATGCCAGCGGCTTCCAACCACTACCACTTTGTCCAGCAACATGCTGCCGACGTTAGCAGAACACTTCCTGCCTACGATATTGTAGCGGTACCAGTGGTCTGAATCGCCTTGGGTGGGCGCTTATTACGGGAGCCCTGCGGTGGCTTGCCTGGCTGAGATCCCGCTCCAGCAGCAAAAGCGGTTTGGTGGAGCTGAGAGGCATCAGGCTTTGGAGTTCCTGGATTCATCGAGGCCAGCGAAACGTGCTCGATCCCTGTCAATATTGGGTGGGCGGGATGGCGCCGGCAAACTCCAGCCGCACGCACGCTAAAGTAGGAGGCATGAACAAATAGCAACAGAAGGGAGTCTACTGCATGCAACCTCCGTGGCTCGAGCCAAACTCCGTGGCACTCATGCATGAGGCAGATGCTGAGATCCTTCATACCTACTGTATGGCGCACCTCCTGCTGTGCAGCAAGCCAAAATGGGCGAGGTAGTATCACGAAGCAGTGTCGGAGCATTGAATCGGGGTGATGATGTATGTATTGGAGCCCTGATCCCATGCTTTATCTATACATTGGGGCATGCAGTGCCAGTGTACTTGGCAATGCGACTTGACGTTCATCATAGGCATAACTGATCTCGATGCCGACTGTAAGGCAAAGTCAGGGAGAAAGGGCCCTCCTTCAATCATCTATGACGCAGAGCGCATACAGAAATGTACGGGGCCCTCGCTCACTGGTCTCCCTCCTGTGTCTGTCGCCCCCTAATCGACAGAAGCTGCTCACGACTCTACATACATTGCACAGTGGACCGCTGCCAGCGAAAACCGGGTCTCTCGATGCAAAGCTGAGAAGCAAAGGGAGAATGAGGAAAGGAACGTGCCGCTCTGCCGCTTTGCTCAGCGATAAGGCGGTGATGATGGTCACTGTTATTGGCTGTTGGAGATTGGGAGGCTCGCGCCAGCAGCCTCTATCACGACGCCACAAGGAACGTGGCAGATTCTCTGGGCGAGACGCCAAGGGACTGAGCTGTCAACCACCGCCATACGACGCCATCCTGCGCATGTACTGTACTTCATCCGGTGGAGAGTACCTAAGTAGGCAAATCCTTACATGAAGGTTTCTTGATAGGTGCTGGGTCATGCAGCACGACATTATCCTGAAGAGAACAGCAATCAGCGGGCACGGCCTCCGTTTCCAGCCGGACTTCAAGGCAAATCCGGCTTATCATACGAGGCAGAGTACTACCTAAGGCACCTGAGGTTGTGATATACGAAGCACACAGATTGTACTCCGTGCCCGTGGTCCTTCAACATGCGTCACACATGCAACCGGCTGACCTTGCTGCTGCCATGCAGCCCAGCCAAAGTCGTCCGAGTCGGACTTGGTGAAGGTTATCGTGGAAGCAGTATATACCACCACCGCCAGCGACAACCAGAGTCGGATCATCGAAGCTGGCTTGGGAGCTACTAGGGAGGCAACACGAACAGATCGCACCAGCCGCTTCTTCAATTGATAAAGCGGGCTCAAATCTGGCTCCATTAACTGTTCATATGGGTCAGAAACTCCAACTTCCTCAACCTCCTCGTCTCACAATCAGACAAGCCATGAATTGGCCAGTGACTTGAGATGGATGCCAACTTGATCTATTCGGAGGAGCCAGATGCCGAATACTACCAAGCACGCCCAGGCTCGCACTCTTCAATCTTGAGGGATTGATTACCTACCAAATTGGCAATATTCCATCCAGCGGAGGAGCTTCGCAGCTGCACCTGGGAGGGAACGTGGGGGCGCAGTCTGCGAATTGCCGGCGCTTTCGATGTCCCTGACGCCCTTGTCAAGTACACGGATACTACTTTGAAGCGAATGTCAGTCTCAAAAGGAGCTATTCGGGCCAGACTGTTCCACAGCCTCGACGGTGTTATCTTGCTCGAGGCATGCGCCTACAAGGAGCGAGAGATAAGGCCAGTCAGATAATGTAAGTACGCTTCAAGCCTTGATCCCAGGGCCAACACCTTGACGATGCACTGCGATCATTGTAAGGCAGAATTCTCATCAGATAAGCATAGCATCGTTTCCGCCACGGATCCTCTGCCATGCTACCCGCGAGCTGGTCTTTCAGCTGCGAAAACCAGGACGCCCGAGTGGCCGTGTAGTAGCCTCACAGAGTGGCAGTCGATCACAGTCAAATTCCGGAACAAAATCCATGTACCCTTCCCACCCAGGGTTTGCATGTACTGGGAAGATGCTAAACCTCCTTTGGCAGCTCACAGCTCTCCATCATTCAAGGCCCGCATCGACCCTGCTCGGGAACCAGGGTGCGAGTTTAGAGCATGAGAATGTCTCCAGATACCGCTTTGGCGGTAAGAACACTCAACTGCGTGGGAGGACGACTTGGTACACGATTCATCCCGTGGCGATCCGGGTACCAATACCGGCCACAGTGAGCGTGTAAGATTTCGTAGCCGCATATGCATCGGTACCTATGCCAGCATCCTCTATCGTTGCTCATACCGGCACCAAGTCCTGCTCTGTCTGTACCAACAGCAATACTAGCACGAAGACGTGGCCGCGCTAAACTGCAGCCTCTCCGTGAGTAAACGGCGGAGCAACCGGGATCCCTCACACCGGTTGAAGCAGCCGCCTATCTCATCAGAGATGGCGTCTCAGAGCTGAAGATGGAGCCGCTCCTGTCCTGCGGTTTGGGTACATGTAATGACTTGCGCGCGGGCTTTCCGTGTGAATCTGTACGTACGGTGAGCAAGCTCTTGGGTAACAGCTCAGCTGGTCGAAGAATGCCTAAACCGCTGGCACTCGTAACAGATATGGCGGCGACATGGCCATCGGGTAATTCGAATGCACCGCTCCCTACTTACTTGGGCAGGGCTGGCTACCCATCCCACGCCCAATGGCTTATGCCATCAGAGACATGCATGATGGCGCACCCTCTCGGCTTTCTTGCTCCACGTTTATTCCAGCAGAGAGCAGGACAAGACCGAAGAGGTGAGAATGAGCGCACCTGCTCTGTTGGATGGCGAGCTGAAAGCAAGACAAGGTAGCCAGACTAAGGGGTCTGGGCTGAACAAGGCAGACTATGGAGGCCGCCCTGAATGATTACCTACTCGTCTACAGTTGTCCAGCCTTTGCCCTGCCGCGACTTCGATGGGAGCTGGTACCTATTCGGAGGTTGAGCGGCGCCAACTATCTACTTCTTGAAAGCAAATGCTTCGTGAAGTACATAGGCAAAGACAGGCGCATATGATCGAAGAGATCGCCCAGCAGCTAGAAGCATGGCATCTCGATGTCTGCAAATTGCCCAAGTTCGTGCAAACACCCTCGGTCGTGTATAGCCCGCAGTCCGAGAAGAAAGGAAGATACGTGCCTATATAGTAAACGAACAACCAGAACTACAATTAGAGATTAGTCAACAGACAGCTCAAGTAACACACTTGATCGGGTCCTTTGGCTTCCTTTATTCGTTCGCTTGGAACGGAGTATTCCATTGTCTGGCTGGAGTTGATGGAGAATTACCCTACAACTTGGAGGTTTCTCCGGGGGACATGGTAATCGACTGACAGACATCTGTAGATGTTCCTTTCAACCCCATCTGTTGCGACAGCTAAAATGGGGACATGGCTCTGAATGTCGACTTTCCTCTTCGCATAATTTTCCCCATGGCCGTGATTTGGACCCAGGGGCAGGATCGTCAACCCCAAGCCCCAAGCGTTAGTGTGCCGGATGCTCGGGACAGGAATACTAGCTTGATGAGCGAACGGAAGAGGCGCCTGGCAAAAAAAGAGAGCCCGGGCCAGGGGTCCGTGGCCAACAAGTGGCGGCTGAAGTGCATAAGGTAGCGGCTGTGGCTAATCAGGTCAACCCATGGTGGCTTGCGACGTCCCGCCCGGAGTGTTCTTGCGACCAGGCTTGAGCGTGGCATGCTCAAAATAAGCATACGAGGTATGTTTCATTTGGCTGACGACGAGTAAGTGGTTGTCACGAGAAGGGGGCCGGCCAAAGATGGATGGATGCCACCCTTGACGAGGCTCTCGATGCGACGCTTGGATAGAGGAGACCTTACATGGCAGGGTACGCCATGCGGACATGCAACAAGGGGGTTTGACTGATGCACTATGAATCATGGCAGCCGGAGATTAATATCGAAATCAGAGGTGGAAGTGACTTGTCAAGCTATAAGTGATCAACTGACATGAGCATCATCATTGCGGGCTGCGGCATCATGGACGGACGAATGGAACAGGGATCGAATCAAGTCCAACTCTTTTTAATCCTCTGTTGCTCCTCTTCCACCGTCCCACCCCCAACTCGCTGATGGTATAGGCTCATCCTCTCTCTGCTTCTGTCTGCTCGTCATTCTGCGATTCTCGGCACACTGCAAGTCACGGCGGGAGCTTCGTATCGGGGCATCTGCTCAGGGTCGATCGATCGTGCAACGCAAGGCCCGCTGCCGTGAGCCGGAACATGGGGGAAAAATGTGGGAATGGGAAATGGATCTGCCTGTCTCTTTGGAGGTGGACGATTGGAGGAGTGGTCCGTGCGCGGCAGATGAGCGCGGCCTGACGACATGTCACGTGCAACAGTGGCGTGCTTTAGGTTTCAAAATCTCTGCCTCGCACGTTATTCCTATTGGAGTCGAATAGAGAAGTTTTGGGGATGAGAATAAAGGGGGAAAAAAAAGGGTAAAGAAAAATGGACGGATTCTCTTCTGAGGAAAGAATGGCGACATCCATGGAAGTCAGCTGTTCGGCTGCCTGCCTTTGCGCAGCTCTGTGTGCTCTTGACAGACGTTGTACATTTGCAGTACGAAGAACTAAACTTCGCGATACCTCCAGGCAGTTCCCGTCAGATACACTGTACCTCTGTATGGGACATAAGAACGGAGCACTGCCGTGCGAGACGAGGACATGCATGATCCCTGTCGGTGCGTTAGCACACAGGTCTTAGCCATCTGTTTTGCCTTGGGTAGCATCCAGCACGGCAAAGTCAAACGGCTTTCTAGTCTTCTTCTCTGGGGTTTCTCCCGCTTTTTGCACGGGGTCCAAATCCCCAGCGGCGCAAAGAGGTTGCAGCAGCAAAGACGCACAATGGGGCTCATTACAAATTGCCAGCGTTGCCCACTGTGGCTGGATTGCGTGAGTACTAAGACGACCTTGAAGCTACCTTGGGTACCTGATAAGGTACGAGTAGCATCTAGGTATCCCGACGTAAAACGGCAGGTAGAGCGCAAGTCCCCCAGACCAGATGTCGCCACTCCAAGCCAGACTACGGCGTCACAACGCCATGGATCCCCTCCCCCAACCAACAACCGGCAGAGGCAAGAAAATTCCGCTCGGCAAGGCGCTAAGGCCAGCAGGCGGCAAAGCCCAGCCAGTGCAGGCGCGCATCACCGCATCACCGGCGTCCGTCAATCGCCCAGGCGGGCAGCTCCAGGCGGTGGCACAGGCAGGGCCCCCTCCCGAAAAGAGACGCTGGCCGTTGCCCATCAGCCAAAAGCAGCACAAGGGCCCCCCAATCGCCGTCTGCTCTGGCTGGGTTAGTCAGGTAGTCAGTCAGTCACCGTTTGGTCACCGCGGCCCAGGTCGGTCGGTGCCTTAATTCCTACCTCTAACCTAGTATCGTAGTAGTAGCTGCCTGCTCCACCGCCGCCAACAAAGACGCCGCCCGTGGTCACGCGCTTTTCCCGTGCCGCTTCCAACTACCTTACCTACAGTGCAGTACTGACCCAGTACTGGCCCTGTATCCCCAAACTTCTCACGACTCCAGATATCGGCCAGCATCACGCCGTCAAGACACACGCTCCGACCATCAGCACAAAGCCCTTCTGCCCGCTGCGCCGCGCGCGCACAGTCGCTTCTACCCAGACTCGCTGCGTCTCCGGTCGCGCGAGCTCGCCTCCCGAGATATTCCGTCGCCCGAGACCCTTTCGTCTGACGCTCTCTGCCGCCATCCCCGGTCGCGCAGAACCGGCTCGCTGGTCCTCTTTTCGAGAGTGCCTCCTGCTCTGCGGCCGAACGCCCCTCCCGACGTCACGACCCGCGCATCGGAGAGGAAGAAGACGAAGAGAAGAAGAAGTAGAAGAAGAAGCAGAATCGGAAGCAGAATCAGAAGCAGAAGAGACGTACAAGGCTACAAACGCAACAAGGGTCCCTCCCGGCGTTGCGTCTGTGTGTCGCGCGTTTGCTGTGTGTTTGCATGGCGCACTGAGCCGACGCTGAAAAAAAGTTCATTTGCCCGACAGTATCGAAACGCCACATCGCTGCGCTGCGCTGCGCTGCCGCCCGCAGTTCCCAACAACAATCCCTGAACCCACCGCCCAAGCCGCCTCCAGGACAAGTTGCACGTCTCGTCTCCGGCGCCCTCGAGCCCGCACCGCATTTCCTGCCCGAGCCGCCAGCAGCCCGGGGTCGTTGCCTCTCCGAATAGCCTCGCGCGCGCCCTTGTTTGCGGGGCGCAGTTACGCAAGGCACCGTGGCGGCGCTTACCATCCTCGACCAGCCCGAGACGCCGGAGCTGTCTCTGCAGCAGCATCTCGACCTCGCGCCCGATCTGGTCGGCTACGGTAGCCAGCTCGCTGTCACGGGGGACGATCCCCAGTCCTCGATGATGGCACAGCCGGTGCCTCATCAGGACAAGAAGCGCGTCAAGGTCTACGAGCTGCGCAACAATGACTGGTTTGATCGCGGAACAGGCTTCTGTACCGCCAAGTTTGCGACGGTATGTTTGCGACTTCCTCTGCATGCTTTTGGCACCCCATCGCCCTGCCTGCCTCGGCTCGCATCTTGCGCTCGCCATCTATCTCAACCCCCTATCTCCCCTCTCGCATCTCTCCACATGCCCTCGCGTTGCGCCATCTATCTCTACGCCATGCATTGCCCAACATATTCTCATGCCTCTATTTACCCCCCATCAGTTGGGCCTGCTTTGGCCTGCCTGGCTCTTGACTTCAAATTCACATCTGCTTTCCGGGACCCCAAGCCACCACTCTCCCAATCGGATACGCATCCGTTCTTTCTTGCTGTTGCGTTGTCGCTCTGCTTGCTGACTGTGTCATGCGCTCGACGTATCATCTAGTCCGAAGATGGCCACAAAGATCCAAAAGTCATCGTAGAGTCTGAAGACCAGCCCGAACGACTTCTCCTGGAGACGACGATTCAGAAGCAGGATGGATTTCAAAAGCAGCAAGGCAAGCTCGCCCCCGACCCCTTCTTTCCTTCTCTTATCTCCAGCCACGGATGCCAATCCAGTTCGACAATTCACTCTACCCTGGCCTGATCTTGTTAACACCGTACTCGAAATTTCTTCTACACGCTGCGCATCCCAATTTCTCCTCTCACCCCTGCATAGTGGCATCTCAACTAACAGTGGACGCAACAGAGACGCTCATCGTGTGGCAGGAGCCAGGGAGCGGCGTTGATATGGCGTTGAGTTTCCAGGAAGCTGAGGGATGCGCCATGATCTGGTTTGTCTCCCACTCAGTCTAGTCTTTCTTGTCGCTTCTTCCCTACGCCTTTTGAGGCACTGGGGTGTCTTTTCACCGAGCATTGGCTGACCACATTGACCGCTCCAGGCGTTTTGTCAATACTGTTCAGCAGACTTTTCAGAATCACGCTGGTGGAGTCGGTACGAATTTGTCCTCTCGTGGTTGGATTTTGGAAAGCACATCTTATAAGAAGCTAACACTGTCTCAGATGACAACCTGTCTGATGATCTCGCCGTTGAAGCCGTTGCTCCCATTAGCCTCCCCGCTGCTGAGCTGGGCAACCTCGCGGAGATCGAGTCCAGCATCAGGATGATGAGCAATACCGCCGCTGGGCGTGAAGCCATAACCAAGTTCATCGTGGCCGAAGACTACATCAGCAAACTCATACCGTTGGTGGAGATCGCCGAAGATCTAGAGAGCCTCCCCGATTTGCATCGCTTGTGCAACATCATGAAGAACATTCTCCTCCTCAACGACACTTCCATCATCGAGCACGCCGTCTCCGACGAGTGCCTGCTCGGGGTGGTTGGCGCTCTGGAATACGACCCCGACTTTCCCAGCCACAAGGCCAATCATCGGCATTGGCTCAGCAATCAGGGGCATTTCAAAGAGGTTGTCCCCATCGACGACGACACCGTCCGCCGCAAGATCCACCAAACCTACCGACTGCAGTATCTTAAAGACGTTGTCCTAGCCAGGATTCTTGATGATCCTACCTTTTCCGTGCTGAGCTCTCTCATTTTCTTCAACCAAGTCGAAATCGTCCAGCACCTACAGTCGAACCCGACCTTTCTCATGAACCTTTTTGGCATCTTCTCCGCCCACTATCCCGACACAAGGAAGCGCAAGGAGGCCGTTTTGTTTATCCAGCAATGCTGCGCCATTGCCAAAACGATCCAGGCTCCTGCGCGCCAGTCGCTGTACATCAACTTCCTCAACCATGGCCTGCTGCGTGTCATTTACTATGGCCTGAGACATACGGACGTAGCCGTCCGCGTTGGAGCGATGGATATTTTGATATCCATCATCGACCACGATCCGATGCTCATCCGGCAGACCATATTCCGACAGTTACACGAGGGCGGCCTGTCACTGCTCGACTCTCTTATCGACCTTCTCTTAGTCGAGGTGGACTTGGGCGTCAAGACTCAAATCTCGGATGCTCTCAGGGTCATCTTGGATCAGGGCGGAAGCCCAACTGCCGCCGCCAACGAAGCTGCGGCCAACAACAATGGCGGCAACGGCAACGGCAACGGCAACAAGCAGCAGGGCGGCGAGCTTGCCGCTAGAGCTAGGATGCAGATGGTCGTTGATCCACAGCATGAACACTTCCTCACTCGTTTCTACGAGTCTTCGGCCTTGAAGCTATTCAAGCCCCTCATTGAGCTAGACAGCCGTTCCCACCTCGACTTCACCGTCCAAGAGGCTGCCATGTTCTCCTGCCTGGTGGAAGTACTGGGCTTCTTCATCCGCCAGCATCATCGGTTCAGCAGATACTTCTTCATAGCGCACAACCTCGCGGCGCGAATCGTCCAGCTTCTCAAGTGTCGGGACAAGTACTTGCAACTGGTTTCGATTCGATGCTTCCGACTGATTCTCGGCCTCCAGGAGGAGCTGTATGTCAAGAATCTAATCGAAAACGATGTCCTGGGACCCATCCTCGAAGTCCTGGTCGAGACTGTGCCGCGAGACAATCTCGTCAGCGCCGCTTGCACCGAGCTCTTTGACTTTGTCAAGAAGGACTACCTCAGAGACATGGTCAAACAACTTGTGGAAGACCACCGGGATAACCTGCTTCTCGTCAGCCACATACCGCCTTGTCAAGACTTGATCACTCGATACGACCAGACGGAAGGCTATACGACCAACATGGAGTTCTTCCTCGATGCGGACGACGACGTGACGAGGAGACCAACCAACGTCCGCATGATGGACCACCTCCCCGTTGACCTCCGGGAAGAGGAGTACTGGGACGCCCCCGACCTCGACGACGAGGGAGAAGATCAGAGCTCAGGCGATCGATCATCAGAGAGCGGCAGCTCGTCTTCCACAAAGCCGCTGGTCGACTATGCATCAGACGAGGAAGACGCCGATGACGATTTGGACAATGACAGCGATGACCATCAGTCAAAGGACCATGACGATGACAATGACTCGGCCGTTTTCAGCCAGCGATCGGGCATGTCGGCCAACGTGCCGCCACCTGAGCGCCTGTCTGAAAAGCGTCGACGAGAGGAAGACGAGGACGAGGATGATGAGCTGGGCAAGCTGATGCAGAGCAAACGACGTAACAGCAGCTCTACAGAATCCAACTCGTCAATCACACAGGGCCTCACCAGGAGACGCAAGGGCTTCGCGAACGGCGGTGGAAATGTGGCGCCGAGGAAGATTGCAATTAGCTTGTCACCAGCTCTGAGGTCAGGCGGGCCCTCACGGTCCGACGACGATTCGTGATCGTGGCTTGAACAACATATTTTCGCCTCTCCTTGTGCCTCCTCTTGTTCGAAGGATCGGTGCACGACATTTCATACCCTTCCCCTTACTTTCTCTTTTCCTGTTCCCGTTTTACTTGCATCATAATCTGTTTTGGCCATGGCAATTGTAAATGGCAGACGGATACTCTGTGTCCAAGGGTTGGTCCTCGTGCAATGAGGAGGGGGGCGGCGGCGGACAGGCAATAGGCGGCGTTATTTTTCCTATTTTTCTTTCTTTCTCGCTTCTTTTTCTGGTCATTGGCCAACAAACCCGTTGCTTTTGTTGCTTTTGTTGAGTTTCGGGATGATGAGGTGGATCACAAAGGCCGTTGGCGGCAACGGCAACCGCTTTCAGGTATAGAATTGGAACGTGGTGAGAGGATTCAAAGTGTAAAGACATTGTGGAGGAAGAGGAGAAAATGTGGCCAGGCCTGGGGGACAAAGCCGGGACTCTAGGACTCCAAGTAGCAATGCTGGTGGAAATGCAGGAGACGGGAGTGAAAAGCTTCACGCTTGATGTGTATCATTACTCCCCAACATACCTATCAATATCAAAATGTCTCAACGAAACGAAGCAAGTCACTAGGGTAGAGTAAGGTCCTCTCTCCTTGTCTTCTAATATTCTCTATCCAGCGTCGCCATCATGATCGTTTAAATTGCCTTGACCACATTTCGTAGCCCGAAATCATCATGGGAGTAATGTTCCTTGGAGTCTTTTCAATGGCAGCCTCTAGATCCGCCATTCGGATCTCCATCTTCTCGGTGCCTGTCTCATCCTCGTCGCACCTATCAAGCACCGCCAGTCCGGCCTCGTTGCAGATGGCTTTGATCTCGGCTCCCGAATAGCCGTCTGTGATGCGGGCCAGTTCTGGAATATCCACGTCCGCCGCAAGAGCGAGCCCGCGCAGATGCACACCAAAGACATCTTCTCTGGCAGAGAGATCGGGGGGTCCTACGTAGAGAATCTGGTCAAAGCGGCCGGGACGGAGTAAGGCTGGATCCATGGCCTCAGGCCGGTTCGTGGCGGCGAGGACGAGGACGCCTGTGAGGGACTCAAAGCCATCCATCTCCGTAAGGAGAGTGGTCAGCATGTTGACGGAGCCTGAGCTCCGGGCGGCGGCGGCGCCATTGCCTCCGGTCCGGGAGCCGCCGATGGAGTCAATCTCATCAAAGAAGATGATGGAGGGCGCAGCAGCGCGCGCGCGCTCGAAAAGCGTGCGCACGGCACGCTCAGACTCGCCCACGTACATGTTGAGGAGTTCAGCACCCTTGACAGCGAAGAAGTTGAAGGAGGATTCGGTAGCCATGGCTTGGGCGGACAGCGTCTTGGAGCAACCAGGGGGGCCATAGAGAAGGAGGCCTTTGGGGGGCTGTCGGAGGACATGACGAGAAGAGGGATTGGTATCCTGATAGAGCGGTTAGCGGCAATGATTGCGTCAAAGACGGAGAGGCTTAATCTTGCGCAGTTGCAGTTGAGTTTCTGACGGTACCTTTGTGTTTTTTATCATGCGGGATAGGACCTTTTTGAGGGACGCTTGACCGCCCACGTCTCGCCAATGGATGGTGGGCGGCTTCAGGTTGATGTCGTGCATAGCAGTGGGACGAGTAATGCGCAGGGCTTGCTCCATGTCTTCCGTGGTAAGGTAGTGTTCTCGAGGCTGCCGTGTCTCCGAAGCGACGGTTCCAGCAGCCCCAGTGTCGGCAACACCAGCGGTGGCGGCGGCAGCCTCATCGTCCAGCCTGTTACCGAGGATCTTCTTGGCATTCAAAACCAGATTCGCAAGGTCGTCTCCATTGTATGCGTGAGTCTTGGATGCCAGACTGGCTAGGCAGGCCTCCTTTTCTTCAGCCTGGATAGGGGGGTCGAAAAAGCGTAGTATTTCAAGGCGCTCCGTTGCGCGAGGGATTGGCAAGGCGACGTTTTCTCGGAAACGGGAGCGTTTCTGGAGCTTCGCTGGCACATCAGCCAGATAGTCTAGACAAGTGGCCATGACCACGACTTGGGGTAGAGCATTGGCAGCAGCGGCCGCTGCAGAAAGGTTGTCGAGCTCCTCGCCCAGAGCCTCGATGACACTGTCACGGTTGGAGCGTTCTTTGGCGAGAATGTCTTCGAGGCCGTCGATGAAGAGGAGACTTGGCTGCTGAGACTGAGCCAGCTTGAACGTCTCCCTGATGGAAGACAGCTTGTCCGTGGACCTGATCCAATGGACCCGTCCCCAGTTGGTGGCTGCGATGCGCTGAAGAATGAACGTCTTGCCCGTGCCGTGGCCGCCGTGTATGACGAAGCCGCAAGATTCGCGCTCGTTTTTGATCCAGAATGGCCGGCCAAAGCCTCTGAGGAACTGGTTGATGACATTGACTTGTGAGGAAAGACCGGGGACTCCTGTAACCGCTAGAGGTCCAGATTCGGGTGCAGCTGTCTGCGCATCCTCAGGCGCATCCTTGCTGTCTCCAGGCTGGAGTATTCGTACTGTTGACGAGGCGAGCTTGAAGCGGGCCATGTTGTTGGACTGTCCATTGACTGATACGACTTTGAACGTCCGACGCAGCTTGTTAATGCTGACACCCTCGAGGACCATGCCTGGAAACACCTGTTCCGCACGATCGAGAGACATGCTGATGGAGAATTCCCAAGACGGGGGATGCCTTGGTTTCGCAGCAACGTCCTTCTGCTGATCTGCCTCGCCGGTTGTATCTTGAACCACCACCTCGTCCGCGTCCGGGACGGCCGCATTATCTGCAAGCGTGATCCTGACCACGTCTCCCAGCTTGAATCCTGTAGCCTCCTGGAATGCTCTTGTCATCATGACCACATTGGGACTGACGTTCTTTTCGGGGAGAACCCACAGAGAGGCTTCCCTCCGTTTGCCAGACTCGGCATCTCCTGATGCGGAACCCTCGCCAGAGGCGTCATCTGCTTGCAGCCTCTCGATGATGCATGGCCGGCCACTGTCGAGGCTCCCGGTCAAGGAGATGAGGGAGTCTTTACTGACGTAGATGCGACCAGCGCCCAGGAGACTTGCCCTCTCAAGACTGACGTTGGCGAGAGGACGAACTTTGGCGTCGATGCTTTTTTTGAGCATCGTTTCTTTGGTGTGTGTGCTCGATGGATGAAGGCAAGAAAAAGAAAAGAGAAAAGAGGAAGAAGCAGGATCCTGACTTTGGACGAGAGGACAGAGGGGGAAAAATTCGCCTGATGCCTGAATTACAAGTACATGTATGACATTTGGAAGGTGCGATGGTGAGAATTATCAAGGTCTTATGAGGACCCTTCCAAGAATTTTCTACTTTAGTACTTTGAAGTTCTGGGTACCTGCAGTTGCGGATGTCAGGCGTACAAGTACCTAGCTAAGGTAGCCGCACCATGATTAAGTACCCACGTTACGCAGCTGGTGCAGTGTAATGAAAGGATTTCACTGAATCTGTAGCAAGCATGGATCGGCAGTTAAAACTATGATACGCGTAGCACATTCTAAGGAGTTGCATCCCTCTGCTGAGACTGAAATAATAAGTATCTTGCTGAATTTTCTCTGCCACAAAATGAGACATATGCGCCTTGATGAAACCCTGCACTGTCGTTGCTTCACCAGCGCAAACAGGTACCTCAGATTTCAGGTTAAGTGTTGAGTACATGCGTTGCGCTAGCAGGCAGGTATTCCGTACCCTGCCCGACGTCATGTCAAAGAAAAGTCGTAAACCTCCAACCCATCACTCTCCAATCCGTCCAACCAATCTTCCCTCTCTCCAGCGCCCACGATCCTGACTCTCTCTGTGCCCCGAAGAGCCTGATGCGACCTAGTCCCGGCCATCTGCCTGGATGATCTGCCCTCGATGGACGCCTCGAGCGACAGCGGCGCTCGCTAACCTCGGCGGCAGCTCGAGGCAGCCCTCCTGCCGTCACGTTCGCATTCCACGCAGAGGCGAAGAGTCAGGACCAAGGCGATGGTACAGCACAACCGGAGGGGGTGACGAGGATGGATCTTCCGGTTTGCCGTCTCGTCAAGATTCTCGGTCCTCGGGTAGGACGCACCGCGCATCTTCTCGCTCAACAGCTGGATCCGTGGAAGAACAGACCCCTCATCATCTGCCTAAGCACCGGACGAAGACAGCAGCGACTCGCACAGCCGACGCCGCTGGCCCAAGACGACATTGGGCAGACAACAAGGGTGCCGGCGGCGATGGTGATGATGCAGCAGGCGATACCATCAATACGACTTACTTGATGTGGCCGCTGCTGAAGAGGAGAGAAAGAGCTGGAAAGCATGGGGATGAGCATGTAGCGAATGCGGCCTTTGCCATCCCCAAGCCCGTCTTCGCGCCGCGGCGGAACGTACAGAACCCGCAAGGCACCAGCGACTCGTCGGGCTTCATGCTCGTCATCGACGGCCTGTCACCCAATCTCAGCGCGACAGACTTCTACCGCATAGCGCCAAATGACTTCTCCAACTGGCGAAGCGTCATCCAGAAAGGTACCGAGCCTCTTCCGTCTCTCCCCCTCGAACGCCGGTATCATGTAGCAGATGAATTGGATGGCCCCGGCTAACATGTTCTCTAGTCCAGCAACAACGCAAGCCAGACACCCTCGAACCTCTCGGCCGCTACTGGGTCACCTTCAGCACTGGCGAAGCCGCCGTCTCGTACCGTGACAGGCTGATTCGCCTACACAGGCTCAACAATTTCAAGCTCCGGTCGGCAAGTGGCCTGTGGGAAGGCAGCGTTCCGTCTTCTCTCAAGATCTCCCTCGCATCTCCACCGGCAGCCCCAGCAGCAGCAGCAGCAGCAGCAGCTGGCGTCGTCGACGGCACGAGTGATGGCGCACAACCCGACACGCCGGGCACAGAAAGCATCGTCGAGCTCGCTAACTCCTTTACCCTTGCGCCGGGATCCCAAGCTGAGATTCCCATACATAGACAAAGAGTCACCGTGAGACGGCCATGGGCGAAACGCCTGGCCGGCTTGGTTGATAGCCTCGGGTTCGGGGAGCGACCCCCTGTACTGATGGTCGATGTCTACCCACCCACCTTGACCGCGGAACAACTGCATCAGTTCATCAGTCGAGATGGGTACAACCGAGCTCTCCGATGGAAGGTATCCGTGCCTCAGCACCTCCAAAAGAGCCACTCAGAGCAAGGATCGCCCGAGATGAATGCCAAAGGGGCGCGCAAGAATCGGGAGATGGACGAGAAAGACGAGGTAGCATCGGGTAGACGAAAGGGTGCATCCTTGAAGATCAAGGACCGCGAAGCGTGGGAAACAATGAGAGGCCGATTTGTGCTCGCGTGTGCGGACGAGGAAGAAGCACGGCGGTTTCAGCAGAGCTGGAACCAACGGGCGCTCACAACACTGCGGCCGGAGCCAGTGAGGTACATTGTTCGTACGTCAATGATACACTGGTAGTTTTTCGTACTTTGATAATAAACTGGTAATGTCGTACGTCAATAACAACTGGTAGTTGATGTCGTCTACCAAAGGTACTATCACACTCCCACCTTATCGCCCCCAGCTCTGCTCGTCACCCACGCACTGTCAGCCTGGGTGACTACTACCACATGCTTCTGTCGTTGATTGTCGTGCCACATCTCGTATTACACATCCTTGTTGCTCTCTTTTCCTATTCCCAGGCCTGGCTGTCTCTCCCTCCCCGCTCAATTGCGACACTTGTCACACTTGTCCATCCACTCTTTTTATCTTTGCCAAATGCCAGACTCCAACAGCGATTATAACAAACAACAAGGCCCCTCCTCGGCTGCCATAGAATGGCCATGGACACAATAGCAAATGAATAGTTTTTTTTTCTGTATTAAATCCCAAAGAAAGAAAAAGATGACAAAAGAGAGTGATAAAAGGGCAGCGAATAAAGAAGAAACACGAAAGGGGAGATAGAAGACCGCAAAGAACTCCGAACCAGATTTGCTCTCTCTAAAAGGTAGGTAAGGGGTTGATTCGAATGTTGCCGAGTGGTTCGGAAGTCTTCATCTTTCGGGGGGTGTCTTTCTCTTAGTCAAGGAACTCTCATGACCCTCATGTCCGAAATGTCATTACTGGCGCAAAGCTGATAAACTGCAGGCCTCATAAACAGCTTGTATGTCTTGATCGCGTTGCACTGCCGTCTCCATTATATCATACGTCAAATACCGTCTCAGATCAACGCCATGCCTCAGGCGTGAGCGTGTGCCGCAAAAGTACCCGTCGGGCCCCTTTTAACAGCACTTGCCGCTGGCGGCGTCGTTCTTCTCTCCGACATTGACGCCGGATGAGGTTCCAGTGTCGGTCTTCTGGTTGTCGATGAGGCGCTTCTTGATGTCGGCAGCCAGGCTGTAGAAAGCCTGGTCGATGTTGATGTTGCTCTTGGCCGAGACTTCGAGGAAGGGAATGCCGAGCTCGTCTGCCAGTGCCTGGCCCTGTTCCGTGGACACAACGCGCTTGTCCTCCCAGTCGCACTTGTTGCCGATTAGGATCTTGTTGACGCCCTCGGTGGCATGCTGCTCCACGTTTTGGAACCAGGTGCGAATGTCTATGGGGTACACGACGAGTCAGCCACAGTCCGAAAACTCCACTTTTCTGGGATTGGTAGTGCCTCTAGGCATTGAATGATGCTCAAAGGCAAGCCACTCGTTGAAACACTGGTGCAGGTTGTGGGCGATTTTGCGGAATCCAGCATGAGGCGGAGTTGAAATGGGTGGCTTGGGGCGACGAAGAGCAGAGCTGCCAGGCGGTGAAAAGGGCGGGGAGGGGGAAGTTGAACATACTGCTGAATGATCGCTCGTCGGTGACATCGTAGACGAGCAGAATGCCCATGGCACCACGGTAGTAGGCAGTGGTAATGGTGCGGAATCGCTCCTGGCCGGCAGTGTCCCAGATCTGCAGCTTGACACGCTTGCCATCCAGCTCAATTGTCCTGATCTTGAAGTCGATGCCAATCGTGGTGATGAAGGACGGGGTGAAGGAGTCCTCGCTGAATCGCAACAGACAGCATGACTTGCCAACACCGGAGTCGCCAATGAGGAGCAGCTTGATCTAATTGAAATCGGTCGGGTTAGCATCTGGCTCGCCTTCTTCTTTGCGTCGAAACATCAATTGCATAGTCGTCAACTGCGTCGTTGATAGTATTGCCATGTGATGGGAACCGCGCCTAGTGACCGTACGTGGCTAGAGGGGCTGGGGGTGCGAAAGGGGGGGGTTAGAGAAGTAAGTCGTACCAGGAAGTCGTAGTTGCGATTGCTAGGCATGGCGGGCATCTTGGTCAAGACGTTGTTCTTGAACAGAAGTGGTACCGAGTTGGTGAGACGAGCCGGTCACGAGAGTCGACAGTCGGGGGCTTCGAGGACGAAGTGGCGGAGAGACGAATGGCGGAGGACTAAGGAGGATTCCAACCCGCGAGAAGGA
The DNA here is from genome assembly GCA_023628735.1 of Trichoderma sp. PF4103. NCBI lineage: Eukaryota > Fungi > Ascomycota > Sordariomycetes > Hypocreales > Hypocreaceae > Trichoderma > Trichoderma sp. PF4103. The sequence goes on from JAMAKC010000008.1 coordinate 77,597, forward strand.
CGAAGCAGTGACGACAAGCCAAAAAAGGAAACCAGAGAGGAGAAAAGGGGGATGCAGTAAATGCGTCCCGTCGAGATTGATTGTTATTGGACGAGCAGGTATCGAGAACGGTCGGCTTGCTTCCAGAGGGCGGCGGCAGATCCGGCGACAGACTCAACACCAAACGGGGATGGCAGCGAGGCGGTTAGTCAGTCTGGCGATGCTGGAGCAGCAGAACAGCCTCTATTTTGACCGTGGAACGCAGAGATATGCCGGAACGGTGACGGCGAGGAGTGACGCGCTGGCACGGGGCGGCGCAATCGGGCGAGGCTGGCGATGCAGGTGGCAAAAGCTGGAGAGGAGGGTGCAGGCTCGTCGGTGAGGGTTGCAGAATCGAGGTTTTGGCATCTGGACAGCTGGAAGCGGTCGGGACACTTGGCCGAGATGCAAGGCCAGCGCGCGGCTGCATCGAGGTACCTCCCAGGTACTGCACGTACCTAAGGCACCGTAAGGCAGCACGACCGGCTACGGGGTGCACCGTGCTCCCGTCGAGGTACCTCCCGCCACGAAAGCCGCCGGCGAGATACAGGGGCGATCGGTGGAGGTGACGGGGGTTCGGGGGCTCTGGCGCTGGAGCAGCTGCTGTACTGGGCTGATGTTTAGCGGGACGGCAACCTAAAACCTGCTGGGGGCCCCTTCTGAAGGCCTGGAAGCTGGAAGCTGGAATTGGCAGCTCAGGTCCGGTATCGACAATCGATAAAGATCAGATACAGCACCCCAGAACAGACCAGAGATGCATCATGCTTCGCCTTTGGATCTGGTTCTGGCCCTCATGAAGAGGGTTTGCAGGCATGGACCTATCTTAACCACCAGTGTCTCGGCAATCTACACGATCCCTGTGCCAGGCACCGAGATAACCAGCATGAGAGATGGGTACTTTATCTACCTACCTAGAAGGAGAAGTACCTACCAGGTAGACAGAAATCAAATGGACTGGTAAGCATCGAGACGACTTCAAAACCGACGCCATGAACGAACAACATCATATTCTCCCCTCCAGCGAGTCACAACGGCACACGGTTCTGGCCGTTAGCAAATAACCAACAGTGCTTCACTAGGATTGCCAGGCCCTCGTCGTCTGTGTTCTGACAATCTTCGCAGCGATGGCTTTTGGCCCAGAACAAACGCGGGAGCCCACGGCGGGACGGGCTGCATACCTACGACTTGCAAGAAGTACCAGGCTCCTGGCTGGAATAAGGGGCTTGCAAGCTGCTTGGAGCCTTATCAAGTTGTTGCATTCTTCTCCATATACGGTAACCCGGTCCCTGCATGCACGTTCGTACGTACACGTATGCGGAGCGTGGTTAATCCTGCTCCGCCATACCTTGTTCGTGGCGGACAGTCGTTGATCGAAGATGGGGACGAACGACTTCCGCTTCATCGAGGATCAACAGCTACGACTACGAGGGAAAAGCTCTGTCTCACAGGTATCGGGTGACTGACTTCTCGTGTAGCTATTGTGCTAAGGAGATGTCTACTCTAGTATACGTTCTTGAACAAGGCATCTCAGACCCCCGTTCCAAGATTCAGGCCGCCACAGGGCTCCCTATTCCAAACCACGACTGAACAAAGCCACCGCAGAAGAGAATCAACAACAACCAGTGACGAAAGGATCGGGATACAGCGCTCAGAACAGCTTGCTAAAAGTTCCGTTCTGATCAAGCCTCTCAAAGATGTCGTTCCACACCTCCGGCAGCTTCCCCGGCGCCGGCACAACGTACTCCTTCTCGGTGAACTTGGGCGGCCCCTTGTACTTCTCCTGCTCGCACAGCGCGTCCATCTTTTCGCAGTGGTTGCTCCAGCGGTCGCAGTTGGTCAGCCCTATGGGCGGGGAGCTCTCCCTGCACTTCTTGCTCTGCGCGTAGCAGTCGTTGACGGCCCTCCAGCACATGCGTGCGCTCGAGTACGGCTCGACGGCCCTGCCGCACCAGTTGGCCTTCTTGATCAAGCAGTCCTTGGGGATGAGGCCGTCGGTCTGGACCAGCCGGCCCGCGCTCAGGTCCTGATCGGGCCTGTTCCGGCCAACCGAGGGGATATACACCTTGGGGCCGGGCATGGGATACGGAGGCAGCTCGTCCTGGTAGATGTCGAAGAAAAGCCCTGGTGTCTCGGCGTTGACATATCCGGGGATGCTCGCTTGCTGTCGTCGAGGAATCTCCAGCGGAGCTCGTACGTCGCTGTCGAGGAAGATTTGCGCACAGCCGAGGTAGAACTGCGGGTCGTCGCGATGGGCAGCCCAGTGCAATGCCAGGATCTCGGGCCTCACGATGTAGTACCCCGCCGGTAGGCCCCTGGGAAGTCTCACGGAGAGCAGGCCGTTGTTCTTGACGAGCCGGTCGACGCACCATTTCTGGGTCTTGGAATCGTAGCCGTCCTCCCAAATCTTGAACCAGCCGCCACCAGCGGCACTGTCCGAGAACATGTTGTCCACCTTCTTCACGTACACGGCGCAGGGACCTAGGTGGCCCGGATCAATGCTGCCGGGCTCCTGAGCGTCGGGCCAGAGGCGGAACTCGAAGGTGAGCAGAGATCCCTTCTTTGCTGGACAGATGAAGGGCACTGGATCACCACCGTTGCGACCTGTTGGCATATGTCAGCATTAGTCAGGTTCACTGCCCTTGGGGCGACTCTGATGAGAGAGAAGCTTGCTCACCACAAGCCATATCCGAAGACGTGATGGGCTTAACGGGGTTGGTTGCCGTCTTGTCGTCGTACGGCATCCGGACGCACGTCCCATCTCCTTGGTTCTTCTTGTCGATGAAGAGCGTGGTGAAAGTTGTGTGGGCACTTGCCGTGCAGGCAAGGGCCAAAAGCAAGAGACCGACCCAAAGAAGGAAACACTTCATGGTGAACATGTAGAAGATGAACGGTTTGTATCAGTTTGGAGAAGCAAGCAGAAGGGGGGAGCAGTCGGATGAGCTTATAAGGGAAGGACAAAGAGGGTGCTGCTCTGAAACGAGGGCATGCCCGGAGCTTGGTCATCCTGCATCGCTTAGTCTCGCCGGTTAACATTACGACTACGATCCAGCAAGCCCTATTCCAGAAGCACATCAAGAACAACGCACCTCCATTCCTGGTGGCTTGGGAGCCATCAACCGAAAGATTATGCTTGATTTGGGCAGCCAGCGCCACCCCGCTTCGTCCATCGGCTAGATTCGCCCTCTCTGACCGCGGCGATCTGAGAAATGGCTGAGAAATGGCTGAGAAGTGGCTGAGAATGGCCGAGATGGAAAATTTCTGTCTTGCCAAGATGGCGCGCAGCAGGTCGTGAGACTGGTATCTCGGGTTGAAACCGACTGTTTGTCTCCGGCCGAGGCCCCCCCATTGGCTTCTTGTGTTCGGCTGGCGCTTCTGGTTGCGACTGTGCGACTCGACCTGACCGGCCCCTCCAATGAGATAAACTTCCAGCCCAAATAAAGGACGGGAGGGCGACAAGCTGCCAAGAGGGGGGGAGGGCGCCGCCATGGGTAAGGGGCTGTGATGTACAGAGGCATTCAGGAGCAGCCGCTTTCCAGTTTGGCGTAGCATATAAAACATCTCCTGAGCCGCTCGAACCTTGTGCTTCCAACCGAAGTCGACCAAGTTCCGAATAGAGGGTCGATGCGGACATGGGGTCGCCACTCACCATCATACCGCAATCACACCATAGCCGGAACCAACAGAGTAAAAGGAACGATGAGTGCGGTGAGTGGAGATTTCATATTGGGAAAAAAGGAACAGCTTCGGCCATGATCAACTCACACAAGCCAACATCCAACAGCTTGATACCCCATGCGGCACAAAGACCCCCTCCCGTTTAATGATGCGCCTTGTTTTAGTCTCTTCGTGTTCCCCTTCCCCAAAAATGATAATCACAACGGAAGATGTCGCTGAAACCTCGGTCTCGGTCCTTCAATGGAGATTTTAAACTTTTTCTTGAAATTCCTTTTAATGGTCCTTTTCAATCGTATGGTACACGGTATATAGTACACTCGTCATGACGTCGGGTATTATTGGCTTCGCTCCTTTCCACCTCTTCAAACATTTACTCGTTGATCTTGGCGAGGATCCTGTACTTCGGTTAGTCAATGTCGTTGGGGTAACAAGGCATTCGATAGCGAAAACTTACTCGCTGTCGCGGAACAGCTGGTAGTCCTCCTCGCCAGACTTGACAGGCGAGCCACCGAACTAAAGAATGCCCCTCGTCAGCAACCAAGCAACTCTCTGGCTGAATCCCCACCTCCTCTCTCAATCGTCCTAGACCAGCTGGTACAAGTCCATACCTGAGGAATCAGAACACGGTCGCCGACGGCCACGCTCATGGGGACGCGCTTGCCATCTCGGTCCAGAGCTCCGGGGCCCACGGCGAGGACCTTGGCCTCGTTGAGCTTCTCGACGCTCGACTCGGGCAGGAAGATGCCGCTGGCCGTCTTGGCCTCGGCCTTGACGCGCTGGACGAGCACGCGGTCCAGCAGGGGAGCGAGGGCGCGGATGTTTCGGACCGTAGACTGTGGATTGAGCGCCGTGGGTTAGCCATTTGCTTCTACCAAGTGCTTCCGGGCCACAATGACAAGGCAATCAGCTCCCAAGGTGGCATATACGCCAGGCGCATAGCTGAGGTAGGCTTAAGCCGACCCCAACAAGGGAGCCGAAGGGTTGAACTAAGCTTGCGCCCAAGCCCAAGGAAGAGAGGTTCCGGAGAGCATTGGGGTGGAAGAAGATGCGTCATACCATTGTGAATGATTGTGGTGTGGGAAGCGAGGATTGCGAAGCTTGCAAAGAAAGGTTAGTAGCGTCGAGGGCGATCTTGCGGAGGAAGAAGCAAAAAAAATAAGAGAGAAAGAGGCGGACGAGCTGAAGAAGCGGTTCGGATCGGCAACGTCGCTCTACTCTTCTAACGGCTTCCAGAATCAAGCATCTGCTTAGTCTATTAGCCGGCAATTTTTTCTCTCTCTTGCGGCCGCGTCGGTTCGGGATTTCCCCTCTTCCGAGGCTCCTGCTCCGCGATAGCTTCAGACAGCTCGGGATGCCGACCCCGCCATGCTTTACCGAACTCGGAGTCGGAGCTCAACCACCAAGAGAATTGAGATGATTACGATGAGGGGCAGGGACTGCACCTGAGAAATGGCGAGACACAGAAACTCTCACTCGTACTGCGTTTGTGGAATCAATGCCAAAGACAAAGGACACTGGAGATCATGTTGAACAACTAAGTACCTATAAATGGGTGAAATGCAAATGAAACGCAGACGCCGTCTATCCCTGTCGCCTCGACCATCAACCGCCCATCGCCTGTACAGAATAGTATGCCAATATGTAGAAGTTTCCTTTATATGACCCTGAGGTTCGAGTTGATCTGCCAGTAAACACATTTCCACAACACGCGCATGCACCTGATCGAAAACCCAAAAGTTTGTCGCATCTCGCCGTCATCGGTCCCTCCACGGAACCACCTGGTATTGTGCAGTTTCATCCTTTAGAAATCCAGGAAGCAAACAACGAAAAGTATTGAAAAGGAGAAGAGACGGAAGGAAAAGAAGAAAAGAACGCCCAACCATATGTCTGGAATAAATAGCGAGAAAGGGAGGAGAGAAAGGAGAGAAAGGTCGATGGATTGGGAGGCGGAAATTGTTGAGAAGAAACATTGCTGGGGCAAAATTGGTGGAGATAAGAGAATGGACGCGGATGGATTCCCACATTATGCCTTCTTGGGAGGAGGTGGCTGAGAGTTTGGCGGCTCCAGGATGTGTGTGTGGTCTGGAGCAGGAATCACTTCCCCATTCTCCAACTGCTGGCAGATGACCGTATCTGCCACCCACGGCTCTTCCAGGATCTCGCTCATCTTAGCCCGAGTCTTGGGATTGATGTCCAGCATGCGATGGATGATATGACGGCTCTCGCGAGGAAGCAGGCGCAGAATTCTCCAGGGACCTCGGATGACCTCCTTCTTCTCGCTGGGGACGTTGACTCCCGGAATCGGAAGCGTTGTCTGTTCGGGCGCGGCATCCGAATCCTGCCTTTGATGTGACTGATCAGAGCCGTTGTTCTGGGGCTTCGGTTCGTCCTCGGGCAGGAATTCTCGGGGAGACACGGACGAGAGGTCATTGGTGGACTTGGGTCGCAGGAGCTTGCGCGGATCGTGTCCGGGAGTTGGGGTGGCCGCGAAGAGCTTGTACGAGTTGTCCGTCATGCGGGGGATCTTCCAGGGGAAGCGGCGCAAGGTCATGCAGCAGAAGATGATGGCGAGCGACCAGATGTCGACCGCCTCGGCGTCGTATTCTTTGGAGTCGTACACTTCGGGAGCCAGGTACGGGTCAGACCCGACAATACCTACACGAGCGGCGTCAGCATTGGAAAGCAAAGAACAAAGGGGGTTGGAGGGCCAAAGAGGGGGTCTCACCTTTGGCTGGAACTGATCCGCTCTCAAAAGGATACTTGAACACGTGGGCACTGCCGAAATCGATAATCTTCATGATGCCCTTTTCGCTAACCACCACGTTGTCCAGCTTCAGGTCACGATGCGCAAGACCCATGCTGTGCAGATATGTGACGCCGTTGAGGATTTGCAAGAAGCTGCACCGAATCTCCTCGCGCGTCATTTTGCCAGTCATGACAATGGCAAAGAGGTCATAAGGGGCATACTCCATGACCTCGAACCAGCGTCCCTTCTCCTGCAATATGTCCAGCGTCTCAATGACATTGCCGTGGTGGAGGGTCGAGCCGACGCAGAACTCGGCCGTCACTTTCTTGTTGTATTCCCTCTCCGTCTCGTACGTGTGGCGGGCTCTAAACTCCTTGACGGCGAAGACGGTGCCGTCTTCCGTTCGACGCATGAGCCTGACTGAGCCTCCGGCACCGGATCCCAGAACCTTGCCGAGTTTGCCGTACTTGGACGTCAGCCCGTGGTCATCCCCAAAGGGCAGCTGCTGGATGGAACGGCTGGCTTGGCTGGACTTGGAGGACGATTTGATGGAGGACGGCGACAGGTCCCGCTTCTTGTGGTGGCCAGATTTTCGGAAGAATCGCTTCAGGTCAGACATCGAGCCCGTTGCCCCATGGCCATGTGCGCCGTCGTTGGAACCGGAGTCATCGCTCTGCTTTGAGTGCTGAGCGTACACCCCGAGGCTTGATTTGGAAGACGACGGAGAAGAGCCGTGCCCGTGCTTCTTCTTCCTCGAAAAGACGAATCGCGGATCGACGCTGTGGCGGGTAGGGTGCTGCTGCTGAGGAGGGCGGCGGCCCTTGGCGTAGGGGTCGTTGGCGTCGCCTCCAGGCGCCATTGGCTTGGAATAATAATGCGACGCTGCGCTTCTGGAAGGGCTCGACTCGCGAGAGACGGGGACAGAGCTGGGCCCGACAGCGAAGAGTTCCTTTCGATGGTGCGACCTGGATCCCCCGCGACGATCGTCGGTGGACGAGGCCCTAGACATTACGTGGTCCGAGGATGCGGGTCGATGAGTCAGGACTATGCGATCGCCGCTGCGAGCAGGTGTCTTATCGGCAGAAGTCGAAGGCTGCGGAGTAATGATGTGAGAATCGTTGACGGCGGAACCGGGGGCACTGGTTGGACCGACATCCTTATTTAATCTCTTGTCGGGCTCTGACCCGGCAGGCGTGAGAGGAGGAGAGGCCAGTGCTGAAAGTCGAGGGCTGCCGTGGGGAGATTGCCAGCCAGACGAGCTGGGCGTGGGCAGTCTCGTGGAGTCATTCGACGCATCTTCACGGGAGTTGATCTAACAGAGTAGCCGCACGGTTAGCAGCTGAACGGCCAGGAAGAGCGGACGAAAGTAGAACGCAGGCCACGATGACGGATGAAAGCTGCGCTTCAGTGTGACGGAGGCGTGGGGCGAATGGAGCTTGAACACAGATATTCGGTGTCGATGGCTGGATACATGCATACAACGGTTCCACGCCGTCATAGCAAACCGATGTTGGTGTTGCGAACCGCGGGCATTCGCTTTTCATTCTGTTCCCCCCTTTCCCTGAAAAGGGGGGTCGCAATCTGAGAGGAAGAGACAAACTGCAGAGGGCTCAAGGAGGGGCGGACTGGGAGGCAGAAGACGAGCAAACGCGGGGGGCAACAGGGAGCAAGCCCAACATCAAGCAGCCACCCTTTGGATTCACAGAAGATGCAGAAAGCGACAGAGCTCTTACCCGTGATGCAGGCAGAGAAAAGGCCTCGAAACCAAAAGTGCTCATACGGCGCTCCTGCAGAGGCAATCCGTGCATAGACTTTTGGAAAGCCTTGATCTGATCGGCAGCGACCTCGTTGAAGGTATCGAAGCGGTCCGAGGTGTTTGTCGTCGTGGTCAATGAGGAGGAAGCGGCAGGCTGCGTGGGAGATGCCTGCGGCTCAATCGCCGGTTCAATCTCCTCCACGGCGGAGGAGAAGCGGACAGAGACCGGGGTTACTTTGCTGGCGGTGCTCTCCTTTGATGGCACTCGAGCGAGGGGAGCAGCAGTAGCAGCGGCGGCGTCAGGGGGAGCGGGAGCTGCGTCTGTTTGTTCGAGCGACGATGCGGCGAAGGAGGTTAGCTCTGGCACAGGGCTAGGCGCAAATCCGATAGCTGTTTGCCAATATCGCCAAATCCCAACGTGGCCGGTGGGGGAGGCGTTTGAGGCGTCGCAGCGGATGCGCCGGACGGGCAAAGGAACAGGAGAGCGAGACTCACCAGCAGCGGCTCCCTGCTGAGAGGACGGCTTCTGGGACGCGGACGACGCCATGGATCAGAGACGCTGAGGATTCGGAGCCTGTGCGTGCCGCTGAATTGAAGCAGCCTGAGGGCACGAGATCCTCGAGGCACGAGCAGGACCTTGTGGGAGTCGAGTTTTGAGGGCCCGGGGGGGCGGATAGCGCAGCGCAGCCAGCCCGTGGCTACCTTAGTAGTGATGGCTTTTTTTTTTTTGCCCTTCCTTTCTTGTTCCAGTCGAACTTTGGTCGCGCGATGATGGAAAAGGATGGCCGATGGTGGGGCGCTTTGGGGGAGTTCGGGCCACTGCGAATGTACAGGTACGCACCACGAACTTCAGGTCGATCTCCTCGGAAGTACAACTCGTGCAGCCAAGTCGGGGACCTGAGGTGGCATGTACGCACCGCAACCGGCTGCTGGGAAAGGGAGGTTCTGCTCAGTACGATAGTATTACTGCTAGGTAAGGTAAGATAGGAATTACCGGTGTGCGCCAAAGCGCTGCTGGGCTTGCAGAGAGGCGCAGTCAGGAGTGGGAGGCACCAGATATTCGAGCCCCGTGAGAGCCCCAGATACAGAAGACGAGCCACGGAAAGCTGGCTGTACCTGCAAGTTCGACACCAAATGCATCCAATGACCTGGGGATGAGCACCAGGCAGTCACTCGGGAGGGCCTTGGCAGGCACTTGACCAGATGTAGGTACCTGATGCAGCATGATTGAGGTGCGTCACCGATATAGACCCAGGTACCGGTACCCCGACGATTCGGGAGGCGCGGTGCTAGCAACAGGCGGCCACATGCTTTCTCGCAGGCAGGATTTACCGGGATTCCTTGAGGGCAATGAGCGTTGAGGAAGCGGTCACAGGGTAAAGTACTGCGAGGTACTGTCGAAATACCTTTAGAAAACTGAGCTCTGCCGCCTCCCGAGCCTCTTAGACATTATTACCTACCTAGTACCAGGTACTGCCTTGGTGAACTGGGATAAGGACGATGTTTGTCTGACGAAATGTCTCTATGAAACTGTTTCTATGTGGGCAATAAGCCGTCGGCTGCACTGAGAGGTATCGTCGCTTGGCATCTACTGCTCACCGTACGGGCAGCCTCCCCTTTTGTGAGGCCCCTCACTCTATTGCTACGGCCTGCATGGCCTGTCCGGAGAGTTACGAACTCGTGGACGCTGCTGGAGATACTGGCCAGCGCAGCAAGGGTCCCGCAAGCCAGGTCTACTAAGGTAAGGTACCTAGAGACGTAAGGTACCTAGGAGCTGTTGCCGGCGGCTTTTACTCGGCTCAGCGACTCCGAGGGCTCGTACCTTTTCCCCGCCTGCGAAGTACAGCAGAGCAGCCTCATGGCTGCGTCACGATGAGCTCCAGATACAGGTTCGAGAGCCCCACGATACAAGCTGCCCCGGTACAGCCTCTAGCCCCGGCTTCCCGGCAAAGAAAAGGTACTTGGAGATACAGGGACCGAGCGATGGCACTCATCGCCGATGCGCGATCAGTCCAATCCACCACGGTATTACCACAGCCTGTTTGTCCTTCGAGGCGCAATCTAGAAGCAGATTCTCCCATCCTTGCCATGTCCAACCCAGCCACTGCTGTGTGTCATCGACTGCCACATAGATCGGATACAGTGCCTGCGTGTTGGGCCCGGGAGCTACGGAATCATCAAAGCCGAATGCTGCTAAAGTCGGCAACGATAGTCGTGAGCAGCCCGATTCTGTGTAAAAGCCCCTGCCGGATCAGGTAGTATGATTGACTGCCAGTTCGGGTAGTAGCATCGATGAAGCGCCAATATCGGCTTGCTGCTGGGCCGCTTCAGGCTGCTGGATCAAGCAAGCTGATGCCTCGGCACGCGAGCAAGGAATATTAGAAGCTGTATCTCGCACCAGCTTTCGTGTGCACCCGCAGTTGTAAGATGTCTACTTACTTATGCACCTAGTGCTATTCCCGCTTTGCCGCGACCCGCCTTTTCTAGGAGCCAATCGTGCTTGCTATTGATACCTGATTGTCTCGTCTTTGAATGGAGCTGTCCCGCCTCGAAGGCCCGTTGACGATGCTTCAAGTGGAGACGGATCCTAGGCGCCGTATCCGTAACGTATAACTCGCCGATTGATGCCGCGGTCATGGTTGGCGACCGGGGTAATAGCGGCCGATTTGACTGCTTCCCCTCTGTTGCTTGCTCCGTGAGAATGCCTATCACCTCGTCCCTGATTCATCATCTGCACGTAAAGCTATTCGCGCATGATACTACCTTACATACCTAGTACCAACCAACGATGCTAACGTACGAGTAGAGTACTGTACGGAGGACAACTGGCACCAAACAGGCAGCAAGAGGCTTGGAAATGGGGTTTTGGATCGTTTACATACTACCTTACCTCGGATATCTATTCTATCACACTGCACTACCGCCAATCGTCCTCACTCCAATCGTCCAGCTGTACGGAATTTGGATGGCGGAAGGGACATGGCAGCAAGCAGCAGCAAACCGCGCGCATTGCTGAGATTGCCCCGCATCAAGTGTCTTTTCCGCAGAAGAGGGGCAAACCGCCAGCTCTATTGCCTAAACTACTTACCTTAGGATGTAATATATCAGCCATGCACGAGATACGAGTTTGCGGCATCCTGGTGATGTTCGTCTTCTGAATCATCCCGTCTCCATGGTCAAGTCACCACCACCATTCGTATCAAATGTGTACACGTACTTGTACGTAGTTACGTCAGCTGTTTCTGCTTCTCCAGATCTCAAGCGGCCCATGATGAGATGATCAGCGGCCATCTGTCGCATCTCATCGTACTCGTCAGCCGTGGGGACCCGCCGATAGGTATGGTTTCATGCTGTTCTTTGTTTGCACGTCTGTAGCTTTCCGTCCATCAGCGGCTCCCCCGACGCAATCACACTCTTCCCCGGACGAGTTCCAGGGGCTTCCGGATTGTCGTGCACGGTACATACAAGTAAGGATGCATTGTTTGGCTCATTGCTTCCACGGAACAGACGAGCAGAATGGGTAGGAAACACTCTATTTCACATACGCTTATCCGACAGCTGAATCATTGCTATGCCTACCTACCTTGGTAGGTAGGTAGGTGGATAGGTACGGTATGTAAGGCGGGAAATACCAACATCAACACGACGCCAGAGTGCCTGTTGTAGTATGCACCCGTCATCATCTTCATCAACTCGCTGGCGATACCTAGTGTTCATGTGTTATGCGGCAGAATCTGTACTGGGTGCTATTGCGGGCTATAGTCCATATACCTTGGTGGGCATGCAGCATGTAAACGACTGGACCCTTACTTCAACTAAGGTATAGTATTGTAGCTACGTAATAGCCTCGAAAGAAATTCATCTCACACGTAATTATGATATGTTCGATGGACTATCCAGTTCAACACTCAAGTGGCACTGTATGATCTACCACAGACAGGTTAAAGAATAGAATGCCACGTAATAGATGAAAAGGCAAAAGCAAATGGAGCCGCCTGAGCATATTACCAAGTGCCAAACACAAACAGCACGAAAAACGTCCAGACAAGTGCAGGTACGCTTTCGATGGGGTCACAGCGGTGATATAGCTGTTAGTAGCTGGCTGGAGGGCTTCCTAGATGCCCAGCAATGTGAAGGAGATACCCATCTCTTCCAGCCTGTCTTCCATATACTGCATCACCGTCCGCAGGCCGGAATTTCCGCCACGGCATGCGCCGCTCTCAATGTGCGCCACGAGGCCACTGAGGGTCGAAAAGTGCTTCATACTTGGCTTGGTCCCCCCATGTTCCGCCTGAAAGAGAAGCGAAGGGCAATGGAATACCTTGGGCGTGTGAGCTGCGGAGTGCATGTGCTGCTCGAGGGCTGTCCGTCCGACAAAGCGACGCTTGCTGTTGGGACACAGAGGGCAGAGATAGATGGCATCCTCCGCCAATTCGGTACAGATACTCTCCGAGTCGGAACAATCAGACATTGCCAGCCGCTGCCCGACAAGGCTCGCGAGGTCGAGCTGGCTGCTGCTTGGGGTCAGCATCGCACCCTCGCCCGACTCCGTGCTTGGCGTCATGACGCCCGCCTGGCTCGGTGATCCGTCTTCGTCGTCCAGGCTGGCCCATCCCGAGAGCTCAGCAATGCCGCTGGTACTGGTTATGAGATTCTCGCGGTCTTGCAAGAGGATCAGCCTGTTGAGCTTCTCCCTGTCCATGCCCGACGAGCAAGAGCCGCTCTCGATGTGGGCTACCATAGCCGATGGGCTCCGGAAGTGCGTGTTGCACTTCACCCCGCAGAGCTTGCCCGCCAGGCAAGGCAGATTGCTGATCGGGCGGTGGATGACAGATGTGAGGTGCTGCTGCAAGGCTGCTTTGGTTCTGAACGTTCGGTCGCAGTCCTCGCATCGTGGTTGCTGTGTCTGCGGCTTGACCGGTGGCCTGACATGAACCTTGTCTCTAAGGTGGTATTTGAGAGCTACGTAGCTCTTGAAGTCCTTGTTGCAGTCGCAGCAGCGAAACTCAGCGGCGTGTTCAGCTACTTGGACGTGGGCGTTCAAGACAGCTCGGCTGTCAAACTCCTCGCCGCAGTCGTTGCATCGCCAATTGCCAATGTTTTTGAGCGGATTCTGCCCGCACGCCGGAGATGATCGGGCCCTGTGTTGCTGGAAGAACTTGTTTGTGCGAAGGCATCTGTTGCAGTCCGGGCAAATATGCGCGGCCATGGCCTTTCTGTGATCCCGCAAGCTCTTCTCGCTGCCAAATGCGCGGTCGCATGAGCACACTATGGACGACATTGTGGATTTCGTCCTTGCGCGTCGCGATCCAGAGATGAGATGACGACCTGATGCGGATAACCTCTTCCAAACAGGATGACGAGACTTTAATTCTACTCAGCAGACGACACTTGGTGGGATGAAGAATTGGGGGAGCACAGCTGTTTTAGGCTGCCAGAGCGCGGGAGGCCTACAGCTGGTCGAGGTCTGTTTTCAGGCCAACAACAACAAAGACGGAGTAGGTAGTAGATGCAGGTTGCGTCAATGAACCTTGTTGCTATCAAGCGCGCGCCATGGCTTTCCGCAAGCCACGAGTGTAAGCGAAAGCGGTGCGTTGAGCAGTAACAATATCTGGCCCCGGATGGATGCTTTTCGTGACGTCGATTTTGGAGCATCGATGCCTGAAGCAAACGGGTGGGTTGAGGACGAGATCAGGCTAGGCCTGCAGTCCGATTCCTCTGGTTGGATGGCGTCTCTCTTGACATGTCTCACAAAACAATGTCCCGTTCGATCTGATGTCAGGCAGCAGCTGAAAGCTTTGGAGAGAGGCTTACGCCGGGATTGTCGACCTACCTCAAGTACCTACCTAATGACCCCTCTCTTCATACCACCTACATGTAGCCCAGCCACGCCTTGACAGGTCATGTTGGGCACATGTGCCTGGCGTCGGAATGTGTCAAATCACCCGCCTTACCTGAACCTATTGGAGCGTTGAGGGGAGGGGTGTAGAGCAAGCTCAAATCGGAGAAGAAGGGTGAAAAAGGAAATAAACCGAGGTTCCATTGTATGTCTCGCTTCGAAAATATCCATCATACATCTCGACGCATCCCGTAGTACCCTGGTATTTGAGTGTTATACATATCGCCCGTTATGCCGAGCACAAAAATCCACCATCAAACGCCGAGTTTGTTAACCTTCTTTCCTTCTTTTTGATATTGTTAAGCCACCACGTTGATTCCTATTGATTTGCACTGGAAAATGATGGACCGGCATAGCCCCTCCAGCGACAGACCGGACAGCCGAAGTTCCGACTGCTTGATTTTCGCGATTTCGTAGATGTGCTTTAAACTGACGGTGCCGACTGTTTCGTGCCCGGGTTTGCTGACGCCCTTTCGGTTTCCCTTCTTGCCCACTGGAGCTCCCACGGCGTTGAGCAGCAGCCACGAGGTCTGGGGTGTCCGGACGTCGAAAGTAAACGATCGGTCAGGTCGGACGGTGACCCGGCAGGGCATCGGCGTGCCGGGTACAATGTGTGCTGTCCTTGCGTTGAATTCCTAGCCTGGAGTCAGACACGGGCAGGACGGGCAGCAGAGACACATGCAGTGACTGACCTTGCAAAAGTCCATAGACTTGACACCCTTGCTACCAAGCGCGGGACCGACTGGAGGGCTGGGACTGGCCTGGCCGGCTCCCACAATCAGCTTGACGATGGTGTCGACGCCGGCTGCGGCACCTTTTGCTTTCGACATGGCTGGAGAGGCTTCGCGAGCGGCGGAATGCTGGCGTTTTGGGGCGAAGCGCAATATCGTTTCGTGCTCACGAGGGTGGATTTTGGAAATCTCGAAGCAACTCGCATCTGCAGATGGATGGAAGAAGTGGCACTAGTACGGATGCAGCACTAGCGCCACTCGCTGCTACCCGCAGATTTGCTCCGGCTCCACTGAATTCTTGTTATCGATAGCGTATGGCAAAGCCGCCAAAAATTTTGGAAAGCAGAGCCATCCATCATCTTCCAACCGTAATATCACCACCAGATAACAACCAAAGAACGCTCATATCATATCCCCCCTCCTCCGTACTGTTCATTACACGGCGCTTTCTGTGCAGTGCGACAGCCGTTTGTTACTTGAATACCAAGCGTCAACGGTGATTAAATCACTTTGTCGGGTATCGAACCGCTCACGTCACTTCGAATCCGAACCTCGACAGACAGTCAATCACGATGCCGTCGACGCATAAGAAAGAGAAGCCTTGGGACACCGATGATATCGACAAGTGGAAGATTGAGACCTTCACCGCAAAGGACAATGCAGGCGGCACGTTTGCCGAGGAATCATCATTTGTCACGCTCTTCCCAAAGTACCGCGAAGTCTACCTGAAAGAGGCGTGGCCGCTCATCACCAAGGCGCTAGAGAAGCACGGCATTGCCTGCACGCTGGATCTCGTGGAAGGTTCGATGACGGTGAAGACGACGAGAAAAACCTTTGACCCGGCTGCCATCTTGAACGCGCGCGATCTGATCAAGCTGCTGGCACGAAGCGTCCCCGCCCCCCAAGCCGTCAAGATCCTCGACGACGGCGTCGCGTGCGACATCATCAAGATTCGGAACCTGGTGCGGAATAAGGAGCGCTTTGTCAAGCGCCGACAGCGGATACTGGGGCCCAATGGCTCTACTCTCAAGGCACTCGAGCTCCTGACGGAGACGTACATACTGGTGCACGGCAACACGGTGTCGGCCATGGGGCCGTACAAGGGCTTGAAGGAGCTGCGGAGGGTGGTCGAGGACTGCATGAACAACATCCACCCCATCTATCACATCAAAGAGCTCATGATCAAGCGCGAGCTGGCCAAGGATCCCGAACTGGCCAACGAGAGCTGGGATCGCTTCCTACCAAACTTCAAGAAGAAGACGCTGAGCAAGAGACGCGTGCCGCTCAAGGTTACGGACAAGACCAAGAAGGTGTACACGCCATTCCCGCCGGCGCCGGAGAAGAGCAAGGTCGACAAGCAGATTGAGAGCGGCGAGTACTTCCTCAGCAAGGAAGCCAAAGACAGGGCGGCGCTCAGCGACCGCAAGGAGAAGCAGAAGCAGGCAAAGGACGACAGGGCAAAGGAGCGGGCCGCGCAGTTTGTGCCGCCTGAGGAGGACAGGCCCAAGAAGAAGCGGAAGAAGAGCTCCGAGTGAACCGGCGTGGCCTAGGGGGTTTCTTTTTTTGTGTGTGTACAAAAGTTGCTGAACCGTTAGGAGCGTTTGATCATCTTTTTTTCCAAAATGCAAGAGAAGCCGTAATATTCAGAAACCGGGGCCTGGACAGAGGTCTTCATCCATCCGGTTCGGTCGAATGAACCCTGGGAGTGACGATGTCCACGAGCCAACTGGACTCAATGGCCTCTGCAAAGTGTGCAAAGTAAAGGCTTATTTATGTATGTATATGCACAGATAATATATGACTTGAATATGTCATCTGCCCTCTTCTTTTTTTGTATACATGAAGTCGTCATTTCTTCTTTGAGTTGTTCCTCGCCCCTCTCCCCGTTCCACCCACTGTCAGATTTCCTGCCACCCCCAAGGTACCTCCTGAATCCCTTCCCTGGGCTATATTCAAAGTCTCGGGGAGGAAGCATCGGAATCAAACTCAATCACCAACTTGCCAAACTGCTTCCCTTGCTCCATCTCCTCAAACAGCTGGTCGATGGCCTCAATGTTGCCCAGACCCTTGATGGTTTTGCTAATGACTGGTGCAATCTTCTTTTCCTTGACAAAGGCCACCATGTCCTTGAATTCTTGCTTCGAGCCCATCGTGGTGCCCTTGAGCTCCACATTGGCCAGCACGGCCTGCATTACCCAGTCCATCTTGGGAGACACCGTCATGCCGTACTGGGAGATGACGCCGCCGGGTTTTAGGAGGCGAACCGTCTTGGAGACGAGCTTGCCGCCGGCGCCGTCAATTACGGCATCGAGATAGGGCCGGTCCTGAGGCAGGAGAGCGGCCAGCTCCTTTTCCCAAGTGTCGGACTTGTAGTTGATGCCTCCCTTTGCGCCCAGAGCTTTGGCCCGCTCAAGCTTGGCCGGATCGCCGGACGACACGTAGACGTTGCTGCCAAAGGCAACGGCAAACTGGAGAACCGCAAGCGCAACGCCGCCGCCAATCCCAGTGACGAGGATGTTGCTGCCCGGAAAGGCGGCACCGCTCTTGGTCACCAGAGCTCTCCACCCAGTAAGCCCAACGAGCGGCAGCGCGGCGCCCTCGCCGGGCGAAAGATGCTCTGGGGCCGGCTCAACCTCGTCTTCGGGCACGACGATGTAGTCCTGCCCGGTTCCGGCCTCGGTGATCTTGCTGCTGCCAATGACGGCGAACTTGCGCGCATCTTCAGGTCCGGCAGGGCTGGACTCCCATCCTCGCATGGGCGTCAGCAGCACGGGCTTGTGGAGGAGGTCCTTGCGAGTGACGTCGGGCCCGGCCTCGACGACGGTTCCATAGCCGTCTGCAAACAGTGGCGACGTAAAGGAGATGGCAGGATATTGGTGACGGCGGATAAAGAGGTCTCTGTGGTTGAGGGCCACGGCAGAGATGCGGACGAGGAGCTCGCGAGGTCCGGGAGACGGCTTGGGAACCTCCTTGATTTGGATGCTACAAATAGAGTAACGGTGAGCCCATGAATCCTTTAACCTGCAGAGATGGCCACGAGGGCAATTGAATTGTTGAGGACTCACGGATAGTAGACTTCTCCAGGCTTACCGCCTTCAATGTGCTTGAGGGTGAGAACACGCGGCATTGCTGGGGTTGAGCTGAGCTGCAGCTGGGGGAATTTGGCTCAAGGCAGGACTTTTCTTTCTTCTTTTGTTTTCCTCTAGGAGCAACGTGAACGAAGTATCAATTGAAGAATAATTGACTGTATGTCTCCCTACTGAGCCTCTATATCCGTTATGCTTCTCTCCATATCTGGGCGAAGCGGAGTGAACTCGACGGCTCCCGTCACTTATACGATCCCCTAAATGACATCAACCCCGCCACGACTCACCGCGTCGACCTCGGTTACATTGGGGCTGCATTTGTCATCCAAAGCCATCAGCTACAACCTAGCCAGACCACAGTCAGACCACAGCCAAGCCTAATCAGGAGGCTTGAGATTATGGTTCACAGTTGATATCGTTATCACTATTCTGGGTTTACTTCGCTGATGGAACATCAAGGGCAACGATTGGTCGACGCCGTGACGCCACATAAACTTCCAATTTCCACATCAGGGCTTTGGTAGCACGGCAGTTGGCCATCTGGAGGCAACTCCCGTCTGCAGGACCGGCAATAGCAGCAAACCCCTCAATCCCGATAACATGACCGACAACCGCGCAACCTATCGAAAGAAAACGCGTTACACACTCCTACCACCGCAACCTTGACAGCACCTTTTTTATCACCACAACAGCTATAAAAAAAATAACTAAAAGCTCAGAGGGCTCTAGATCAGTGAAGAGAAGCTTCTTCTACTGATTTTGACAATTAAACGACAACTTTCTGCGGTTATTCCTCTTAATACCGTCTCAAGGTGTTCTCGCTATTCAGTGGGGTGTGTCACGCGTTTTTCTTCGACCGCATGCCGCGGTTCCGTCTTCCGTCTTCCACTTCCCATAGGTATTGTCTGTCCTCTCTGCTTCAGAGGCTGTCTTTCCGATCATCAGCTGTCTATAGCGCTCGATAAAGACATAGTCGTCGCCGGCATTAGCATCTTGCCCAGTATTGCGACGACTAATCGGACGGCGCATCTTCCAATAGCTTCAGGTCCTTGCCGCAGGACAGCACATGCAGCAGCGTCAAGTCCACCAAGGAACGCGGTGACGCGTCGGACGGGCCAAGGCCGTGAATCCTACCGTCGCAACTCCTCCCGCTTCGGCTCGGTGCACCGGAGAGGAGTCCGGCATCGGCTTCTTCGGCGACCTCTTGGTTTGCCGTGCCCATCAACCACCCACCTGTTCCACGTCCGAGTCTCACATTTGTCCCCAGATCTTGTCGCTTTGACGCATCCGACACATTTTTCTATGGAAATCAAAGTAATGGAGTTGCCCTAATCACGTCATGTGGCAGAACCGAGCCGGACGCCAACACAACCGGTCTCCCTCTGTTCATATTGACTGCAATCTGATGTTGAACTTGGCAGCACATAGACTAGGAGTCCTGGCCAAACGCTTCATTCTCCTACCGTCTCCCAATCCTCCGGGCTTCTCACTGATACGGGCACTCCACCATCAGGGCGCTCGACATGAGTGCACTTGTGGCTGATGCAGGTTTCAACTCGTCCAAGCATCCTGGACCCCGGGTGGGGATCTTCCCCAGCTCATCGACGCGGCAGGGCCTGGAGAAACTCTCCGACTGTTGAGGCTAGTTTAGTCACTCCCGTCAGCGCCACAGGGTGGCCCGGGAATGAGCCCCTAACAAGAGTCTTGAAACAGTCCAGACGGGCATCGGCCTCCAACAGTGCTTTCCTTCAGTCACGCATCATGGCGTACAAGCACAGATCCTGGCCATTAATAAGCTTGAGTGACCTGGCGCCGAGTTGCATAGCTTGCCTGTCCTCTTCACCTCGATATAGCGATCCTACGCTGTTCCTAGCTTCAAGGGGGTCCTTGTTCTTGCTCGATCTTCATACTTTGAGTCACGGCCGACTCGCTCTCCCGGAGAATACCTGAGGCTAATCTTGCCCGGACTCGGAATGCATCATAGCTCAGAAGGACACGACAGCCGAAAATATCTATGGTAGCAAAGATGACTCTTGATTCTCAGGTACGTGGGCTAAAAGAAGGCGGGCTGTAATACACGCAGAGGAATATCCTTCTCGCAAATGCAACGAGGTGTCAGAACATTAACTATAATATTAAACAGTATTGCTTAACCGTCCGCTAAGAGCCGCCTACACGCCACGCACGCCATGGTCGCCGAGAATTGCGCCTCCTGCCTCCGGTCCGTCGACTTCGGGGTCTCGGCGATCGTGACCAATGACAAGGGGGTCCACTAAAACAAAAAGTTGTTCGGCGACTCTGTCATGGAGCATTTCTGAACGTCCACCTTGATCGGGGTCCTGGTCCATACCTAGCTGATGCAAGCTTTCAAGTTGATGACATGGTAAGCCAGCGGCTGTCGGTATTACAGACCTCACTCGCCAAGGTGAAGCCCGAGTAGAGACGCTGCCTCAAAGCTCTTCACAGTGGCCGACGGCCCGGCGACTTGTTATATCCTTGAAAGAGCTGATCTGAACGGATTTGCATGTTATTCCCCGAGCCCCTTGCGCGCCTTGCTTCCCTTATTAGAACGGTAAGCCTATTCGAAAGAAGGTTTCCGAGGCCCGCTTGGCTTCTTCGGTGCACGAATTGGACTATATATCTGAACTGCACATTACCATACCATTAACTCGCCTTCTGAGTTGTGCTGTATCAGATTCATCCTCACCAATTCCGCCATGTCAACAACGTTTTTCTCAGGGGCTGCCTTTGGCGCGGCTATGATGGCAGCTTCCTTTCACAATCCTGCAATAGTCATTGCTCAGATGAAGTTTGAGAACTGGCACATGATGCAGGCGTTTCTCGCCGCAACTGCAAGCAGCGCGTGAGTCCATTATCAAAACTCCCCGGGGTCGTCTCTTCCAGGTTTAATGTCCGCAAAGCTGACCATCGGTGAACATAGAGCCATGTATGCCGTTGCAGATCAACTCGACTACGTGAAATTGAAGCCTAGAAGCTCGTCGCCGTTAGGGCTCTTCTCCCAGTATGACGGCAACATCATTGGCGGCGCGCTCCTCGGTGCCGGTATGGCGTTGTCAGGATCCTGCCCGGGGACACTGTATGCTCAACTGGCCGCCGGCGTCCATACCGGCTTCCATGCCCTTAACGGAGCAATACTTGGGGGGCTTCTGTGGACTGGACTCCTTTCCAAGGTTGTCAAGCGGAGGAAAGAAAGAGCAGACATCGGTCCCATTACAGTGACTGCGAACGACCAGCTCGGTCTGAGCAGAGGCATCACACTGCTCATCTTTGAGACGGTCTGTCTCTCGGTTCTTGCAGCAACGACAATCTACACCCCCAGGTTCCCCGGCGCCAAGATGGTCGGTACGGCAGGCGGCTTCCTTATCGGCCTCTCGCAGCTCTTCTCCCTCGCCACAAGGAGATCCATGATAGGCATTTCGACCGTCTATGAAGAAGTTGGAACCTATTTCTGGTGGTTGGTCAAAGGCGCAGAGCCCAGTGCGAAGCCCACCTCGTACAACAGCATTCTCTTCGCCGGCGGCGTGACGGCCGGAGCCTGGGGGCTGCTCCAGGCCATTCCTTCGCTGGCAGGGACGCCCGTGTTTGAGGCGCCTCCGCTG
Organism: Trichoderma sp. PF4103; assembly: GCA_023628735.1. Classification (NCBI taxonomy): domain Eukaryota; kingdom Fungi; phylum Ascomycota; class Sordariomycetes; order Hypocreales; family Hypocreaceae; genus Trichoderma; species Trichoderma sp. PF4103. Next base: position 99,128 of record JAMAKC010000008.1, read on the forward strand.
CTGGCGATGATAGGGGGTGCGCTTATGGCCATTGGAGCGCGGATGGCCGGTGGCTGTACTTCTGGACACGGCATTAGCGGCATATCACTGCTGTCGTTGTCCAGTATGATTACGATCGGAAGCACATTTGCTGCTGGAGCCGTCGTTGCGCCTTTGGTCTATTGAAAGAGTGTCGCAGATAACCGCCCTAGACTAAGCTTGCTCTGATGATGGGGTGTGACGGTTGTAACATTGCTTCCCTCTTTGAAAACCCCTTTGCCGGTTCACTCATGCGAAGGCCCCTGACCGCCGGAGACATCATTACCGGATCCCTTCTTGGCCGTCACCTCGATTTCAATCTTCATTTCGTCGAGCATGAGCGCGGCCTGCACCATTGTCGCCGCCGGACGCACATTGCCTAACCACTTCCTCAGGACCGGCCAAACGAAGTGAAAGTCATTGCGTTGCGGGAGAATGTATTTCACGCGAACGACGTCATGGATGGAGGATCCCGCTTCTCTTAGAGCCTTGTCGATATTGATCATCGTCTGCTCAGCCTGTTCGACGATGTCTGCAGAGATCTTTCCAGTCTCATAATTGTAACTAGACAACAAGCATTGTTCATTACATGTCAGGACAGACTCGGGGGGTGAATAAAGTATCGTTCAAGTTCAAGGGGATGCATCTTACCCAGTAGTTCCTGAGACAAACACCCAGTCGTCCACGACAACAGCCCGTGAGTAAGCAATCTCCTCTTCAAACTTGGAGCCAGAAGTGATGAGCTGTCGAGGCATTGTGGGATTTTGCAAGGCTGCTTTGTTCGGCAGATGGATAAAGAAAAAAGGATTTATGGTGCGGCAGAAAATGGTTGAGGGAGCAGACCATTATCGACGATGTAGACTCACCAGATGTTTTGTCACGATGTTTAGCGTTGACTCATTGGGTCCTAGCCAGGCGTACGAGCACGCCCTTGGAGATGGTGGAGATGTGATAAATTGATGGAGCGGCAGCCTTACCCTCGAACTAGGTGGCACCCCGTACCTACAGCCAGCCACTGGTATCGCGAGAAGTGCCCTGTCATACGGACCGGGGTTCAGTTCGAGCTTGATATTCCGAGCCATTCACCAGACACGATATGGCAATCCGTCCGCTTTGCTGCACAGCTTTGAAATCATCGACACCATGTTTCTAGCCAGTATCTGTTTACTAGATGTTGTGTCAATTGTTCTTTTCCCTTCATATTTCTTTTCCAATCAGGTACAGAGTGGTGATAGTACAGATGGTTCGTCAGCTGCCATTCATGACATGTGGTTCTCCCCAATTTTTCAGAACTCCCCAATGCCCGCCATTGCCATCGTTATCATTATGGTAAAATTATACACAGAGGCGGATAGCGCATTTGTTCGTATCCGCCCTTACCGGCTCGTCAGCTCCTTGACCAGTGCCGCGACCGACTTCCTGTCCACGTCCTTGCCGTCCAAGGCGCCATTGACGCGCTTCATCACGTCTCCCATCAGGGACTTGCCAGCCGCGCCCGCGCCCTTGGCAGCCTCGATGGCCTCGTTGATCAGCACCCTGACCTCGGCCTCTCCCATGGTCTGCACGCCGCTCGCCGCGATGTACTCGTCCAGGATGGAGATCTGCTGGTTCTCCTTCTGCACCAGGTCGTCCCGCCCGGCTGCCTGGGCGTCCGCGACGGCGTCCTGCGCGCTCTTCTGCAGCTTGCGGATCAGGGCGACCAGCTGGACGTCGGTGCGGATCGGGGACGTCGTCTTGGAGGCGTTGAGGTTCGCGGACATGATGGATCGGAGCACGGAGAGCCGGGGCGCGTCCTTGGCGCGCATGGCGGCCTTGAGCTCGCCCTTGAGCTTCTGCAGCAGCGGCGGCGGCGGGGCGTCAGCGTCTGCCGAGTAGAATCGCGACGGCCTGGACAGGCATTGCGTCCGGCAGAGGCGCGGCGGAGCTGGTCGCAAGCATCGAAAGGCGGTCAGCAGAGGCATCGGTGACCTTGAGGCTGCCATTGAGTCGGAGTGAAGGCGGGGGGTTCGAACGCTGGCAAGAAGCAGTTGAGCCGTTGGTAGGGAGTCGAGGCAGGACGAGATTGATGATCCGATTGGGTGCAGTGCTTTCAGCCAGTTGGGTGCGGGATGTGGGAGGGGAGGGAATGCAGACGAGGCTAGTAGTTGGAGGGGGGAAACGGGCAGATCCAGGGTAGACTTCAACCCTAGACGGAATCGCCCCAAGTCGGTGGAACCTGTCGGATCTTTCTCACCCAACCTCATACTCGGGGAGTTATAAAGCAAAGGCATATTCTTCGGACATCTACCTTTTCTTCCCATCAGGTGAATAGCTTGTAATTGCTCCAAGAATCACACACAGAGGTTTCCCAAAAGTGCATATTGACAATACAGCGCCCAGAGATGCAACTGGCATGATCGCTGTGCAACTTGTCCATCACCAAGAGACCGCTGAGTCCTACAGACCACCCAAGGTCCCGAATACCTCAGAGGCCGCTTCATAGCGAAGCATCGACAGGAACACCTCTGAGACATTCTGATCCGTCTTCATCGGGCCAGCATCTTTCTGCAACCCTGACCAGCTCTGTCGGCGTAGCACACAGCCGTTACGGGGAACGAATGCTACGCACGCGGATTCTCTGCATAGATTACCCCCTGAATAGACAGGATGACCACCCTGCCGATACACTTGAATGTACAAGTGAGGTGGTAGTTGAATAAAGTCTAACATTAGGCAACGTAATTCTTTCCAACATCATCAAGCCGCCTGAACCTCAATCATGTCTCAGCGCCAGCCCCAACCAGAGTACCCTCCACGGCCCTAATAAGCTCCTGGTGGACTGGAATGCTCCCTGTTGCGGTGATGTCTGCAATCGGCCCAAGCAACCGAGGCAAGGGCCATGTGTCTCCAGCTAGGGCAGCGGAGTAAAAACATGGCACGCTGGAGTCGATCCATGTCCTGCTGGTCCCCTTGGTCGCTGGTGGTAATACTAGTGCCTAGCTCGTCTTGCGACCCTGAGGCGCAACTTGTCCTAATCATGCCTCATTGCGTTGGTCTGCCTGCAGCTTGTTAGGCATGAATGCGTGTCCTGCTCCAGAACAGAGCTTGAAGGAGTACGGAACACATCCTAGGCATAATATTACTTACCACTAACAGATCAAGGCCCTTTTTGCGGCCTGACGCTCCCAAAGCAGAAACGCTGCATACGAGTGGATTCCATGGCGCGGACACGGACCTGCTCGCCCTGAGCTATCGTGCTGAAGATGTCGCTTGTCGCTCTTGTCCAACGCTTGGCCTGCTCATCGGCAACGGTTTCGCTTCCTGCTCGTCCCCAGCTGCTCGCGTCGTATCGATTCCGTCGTGTTGGTAACGAGATTGAACTGAAACCGGCCCGGTAAGGTACGAGTAGGGGATGGGCAGCTTTTGCAGCTCCGTAGGCCATATTCCGTAGACAGGTGTCGTTGTTCCGCCGTGCGTATTGTATCTTGCCTTCGTTTTTTTTTTCGGGGCCCCTGAATTGATAGAGTTGACATCAACACAATGCGCGCCATTTCCCTACCCGCCTTCTCCCTCCCTTTCTCTGCCTTGGACATTTTTTTTTCTCTCTCCTTCTCTCTACTTTTCCTCTCCTTCAATTCTTCTTTCATTGAACCCTTGTGATAGCCTCGACAAGGGGATCAATCAAGAGAGAGGGTGAAAGCCCGTTGGGGGGGCGGGGGCCCCCCCCCCCCCCCCCCGGCAGCGAGCTACCTTTTGCCGCAACCGTCCAGCAGGTTTCCCCTCGACCTTCGACGCAGGCATGTGTAGAGTGGGACAGAGGACGTCGGTACATGTGCACCAGCAGCTCCTATCGTTTGGAAGATGCCTAACACCCGTAGGATCAGCATGTGAACAGCTGCAAGGAGGGGGGGAAGAGTATAGAGGAGGAGGAAGCAGAGAAAGTAGAACAAGAAGAAGAAGAAAGAGAAGAAGATACCAATCCTGAACTGAGCTTGACCCCTTGGCTGTCTTGGCCTCGACGACCTGGCCGGTAGACACTTTTTGAATCCGTACCAGTATGTCAGATACGCGTACGAACCAACCGCCTAGCCAGCGCAGCCAAGTCCAGACACTTGCTAATCAACCGACTCACCAGTGATCTGTAGCATTTGAGCAAGACCAACAGAAGGGAAGACGTCGTTTCTTCTGACCAGAATCCCGCCACCATGCTGTCATAAGCCCTTATCTCGTGGTCATAATCGCCCGTGGAATGGATACCTAGGTAGAATGTCTTATCGATTGCGCTCTTGCCTCAGTCTCGGTCCGTTTCATGCACACAAGGAGCAACTGCCTTCCTGGTAAGTGACTGCCTGCCGGCGAGCGGAGAAAGATCTGACGCTTATTGCTGAGGCAGGTACCAGATGCTAAGGCGCCACCTGCCTTCCCCAGATCCACCCCGAAACCTTCTTCCAACTGCCCATCCCCAGCCCTTTCTCCCATTGCCCCCCTCCCTTCCCTTCCCCTCCCCTTGTCTCTTCTGCCGATTTCCATCAGACTCTCTACCGTACCTCAATTTTCCCAGAGGATCCAACACCGCCTCACTCACCTTCCCGCCGGCCATCGTTCGAACGAGCCATTGACGTATTCCGCGGCCGTACTGGTTGTGTTGATCAGTCGTCGTGAGCATCCTCTCACCCCTGGCCAAACAACCCTTCGCCAGGGCGCCTCCCACAAGTCTTCCCCTTGCATGGATCCCTGGCTATGGAACCCTTCTCACGATATCTTCGTCTGCCTCGAACCAAACAATCCGCCTCCAAGCCGCCAAGCCGGGCTCCGCATCGTTTGTTCGTCTGCCAATTGCACAGTATGATGTGGTAGCAGCCCGAGTCACTCCATCATGGGTGCGGTTTCCGTCCAATGAATACATAACTGCAATTGCCATGGTAAGTCGCCAGCGTCCTGCGTTCCCGCTCCTAGGAACTGTTTGATTTTGACTTACAGAGGGAAGTAGGTCTGCAACCGATCCGCCGAGCTTAGGTTAGCTACATCATCTTGGCGTTGGAACAGCTGGTGTTGGTTTTGCTCACCCTATACGATGGGTTTGTGGCCTCGCTCCTTGCTTGAGCTACCATGAGCTGAAAGTCTTCCAGAGGCATGCTACAGTTCCCGCCGAGCTATGTCAACATCGGTATTCACCCCGGGTAGACACCCAAGGCCTGACCAAGGCAAGGTATCAGTGAGACTTACCCTCGAATTTCCGTGAAGGGATACAAGCCCATCGAATAGAGCAGTTGACTGACGTTGCTGACATTTAGGGCCCCGATCGCATGGTCGCGCGGATCTGAATTCAGCCATGTCAGAAGGGAGCTTCCAAGCTGTCTGATAGCAGCTCAATCTGCGTATCTTCAACATACCGATTGGCCAGGAGCACATGGGAAGAGTCAGAAGGCGCGACTCTATGTCAGTGAAGCCGGCGTTCCTCATCCAATCCTTGAGGCGAAGGGCTGCTCGTGGGTCCTTTTGAGGATGCATAGCGTCGAGGTACCCGCTGGACCATCTCGAAAGTGCGTGGTCTACGTGTTTCAGCAATCGTCGTCGCCTTGAAGCACGCAAACGAGGTGACTCACCCGGCGACAGGGTGCCGTTGTCTGACTGAGCATTGAAATATATCTCAACAAGTTGACACCAACCACCTGGTTGCAGAACGCGGTACATGTCCTGCAAATAGCTTGGCCAACGGGCTGCGTGGATCCCTCCAGCCATCATCTGGCTGTGAACGACATTGAAATGATTGGAGGGAAACGTGAACCTAGGTCATGACGACGTTCTCAGACGAGTGATTCCTTTGTGATCGAACGAAAGCTCTAGAAACTCACTCTCCATTCAAATCGTCAACCTGCAAGTCGAGATTGTTGGGCATCTCCTCGGGAATCATATGCGGACTGATGTCCAAACCAACAACCTGCAAATCCATCAGCATATCTAATTATCGACACGAGACTCCCTTGCAGAGGGAATGGGACGGATGGTTAGGCGGACTCCTGGCAGCCTCTCATTGTCGGGCGCTTGATCGACCGCCATCGCCTAGTCACTCTTCTGTGCCTGAACGGAGCTTTCGACGTCCACGCCAGCAAAATAGGAGCCCGCCGCCAAGGAGAAAACAAAGAAAGGAAAAAAGAAAAAGAAAAAAAAAAGGAAAAATGAAAGTCCCCTCTTCCAGAACAAAAGGGCCTTTTCTTTCCCACTCTTCATCTTCATTTCATCCATCTTGATCATGAGCCAACGCGTCCATCGTTGGCCGGCTCTATAGCTGACGGGAATGGTTCGAACATAACGGAGCCGCACGCACCTCTGCATCTGGATATTGCTCAGCAACATCGACGGCCCAGTTTGCTGCCCCGAATCCACACTCGAGGATTCTCTGCGGCCTGACAACGGGAGGAAATATCAATCTGTTGTCGAAAACCGTGCGAAGCATAGTGTGCATGTTCCCCAATCGCGCTATTTCTTCCTAAATTACCGAGTTAAGAGACGAGGGCGCAGCTGCGGGAATGGTGCGTCTGCAACGAACAACATACATCATCGATCGGCGCATAATAGATCTTGCTGTCCAAGGCATGCCGCTGGAAGATTCGACCGTGGTAGTTGACCGTCTCCGCATATGTCTCGTCGAGAGGGACAGTTCCGTCTCTAAACAGGAGGTGTCAGCGGCCGTCCTTGGATGCCCGGGGCTGTTACTCCGGAGGGTGTCGTACTCTGCGTCCATCTTCTGGTGCTTGGTCCTTCCTTTATCCCTTGCCTTTCTGCCTCTGGAGCTTGACGGGATGAAGAGATGAACGTGACGATACGATGGTCGCCTTTTGGAGGTATTGGAGTGGCTGATATCGTGCGGTCCTTTTTATGGTGCTGTATGCCGAATCGACTGATACAAACAACACGACCTCGTCTTTGATGAGACGCTGTTCAGGCTCAAGGAGTCATGTGGCACGCAAAAGCGTGGCCCCAGTCCAGACGTTGGAAGAGCCCCTCTTGCACCGGGAAGGCTCTGCAATGTCGTAGTCGGACTAAAAGAGGGATTAGGCAGATTGGTATCGTATTGGGAGGAAGAGGGCACGACGTGTCCCTTCTCCTTGATCGGAAACAGTGGAGCTGGTTTACAACATCTGCCTGCATTAACCAGCTGAAGTCCTTTGCGACTCTTGCCGGGGGAAAACGGTGCCGATCTTTCCTGCGTGAGCCTTCACACGAGAGCGCCCGCCGACTGTTTGTGCTACCTTAATCCTCGAGGCCCGGGTCTGTCAGGGGCATCATGCAGAAGCATCGAGCTTTGGTTAGCGTGCCGGCAATGACGTACGGGGAGGCTGTCTGAGAAGCCCGGGACTCTGTGGCTGCATACAATATCACGACCCAAGTGGAAGTTGCGACCTTTTACTGAACCGAGGTCGCTGGTGCCAGCGCAACGGTACGACCGTCATCGCTGCCCAACATTGCTGCAGTCCCGAACCACCGTTGACGAAGCATATCGGGAAGTCTAGAAGCCTGTGGTGAGGCGTGACAGGACGGAACTCTGACCCCAGCAAGCTGAGAATAGGCGAGGCTTCAAGGACCGTCGTTCCATCTCAATAACCATGCCAGGTAACTAAGAAATCCGTACCTGAAACGCAAAGCCTACTTACCGCTTATGATAGGAAGATGGGGAGGACGTGCGCACCATGCTGGCGGAGCGGGAAGCGTCAGGGTTGTGGAACGGCTACTGCCATTGCTACTGCCATCGTACAACGCAATGGCCATCGGACAGGAGCTACGATGCTTGATCCTTTTGCATACCTCGGCGTACTTGTTCACATGCAGCCTAGCTCACTCCCTCCCATGAGATACCGGCAACACTCGCAGACACGAAAGTGCCTATTCCCCATTCCGTGGGCCGCTTGACCTAGGCCGTGGATCATGGAGCTGGGGACATGGATCAGACGACCATCGACGCTATTCGAAGGCTGGTTGGGAAGCAAATGATGTTCCGTTGCCTCGAAACAAATGCATGGAATGATACGCAGTACAGAGAATCATCGCAGCTGGCTACCTCGTGAACTGCAAGAGCCTGGCTAGCAATGCTGGTAGCTCAACAGGGTAAAAGGCGTTCACTCCCTTGGGCAGCGATCAAGCAAGGTGCTGCGAATGGCACCAAGTACGGCCCTATACGAAACGGTATCGGATTCTGCTCCATTCCGCCGCGGATAAGCTTCACCAACTGGCGGCTTTTCTTGATGCCAGCAGACAATGACAGAATGACTTGCTTTCTCGATCCTGTGTTTCTGACACAAAGTTCACCAGCTGCAGCTCCGCAGTTGCGTCCTGTCTGGGCCTTCTTTCCGGCTTCGACAGTTTGGTGGACATGGGGCACAAGGGCTCGGCGGCCAATATACAAGAGCCCGTCGCTCCGGGTCAGATAAACAAGGCGCATTCGTCTCTACTATCTGGTGCTTGTCACACGCACTCCAGACGGAGTTCTCCAGCCTGGTAAAACCGACAGCCTGGTGAGAGCAGGGAAGGAATGGTGGCACACTCCTGTCCACTTATTCCTATGCATGTGCTAGCAACGGTTGTGCTGGACAGTCAGTTGTCAGAGACACGACAGGCTCCTGGAAAGGGGTTTTACTTTTCCATGGGACGGATCCACAAAATGACGGCCTTGACAATTGCTTGCTGATGGGCTGGGCCAAGCCGCAGTGTGACAGCGAGTTCGCCATAATAGTCACGACTCGCATATGTAGCTGCGGGCAAGGCTTCGTCAAACGTTGCAACAAAGGCGGCGTTCCATCGACCAGCAGCTTCTCACCGCTCATGATGCGCCAGTTATGAGCTTGCTGGTTCTCAGAGGCTGTTGCCACGTTGGCAAAGGCCCTTGGGCCTCCGACTTTGGAGATCTTGGCCCGGCGAGGCCATCTCAAGCGACTGCAGACCTTGTTGGCAAGATTTGGGCCATCCGGCCTGACGAGAGGCTTTTGGAAGTGGAGATTGCCAGATAAGCAGGCTTCACTTGATTTCCCCCCTTCTTTTTTTTCCCGCCGTTTGGCATCCGAACAGTTGTCATCCGCTAGTGATTGGCGATGGAGGAGAACTTGTCCCACCTCTTGACGAGCAACCAGGGACCTCGGGTGCAGAGCCGCAGCTTATTGGCTGATCTATTGCGAGAACAACCGCTATGGTGCTCCATTGAAGGGATTAGAAAGGGGATGCGTTGCCGGCTATGGTGCGAAGGCACTGCCGGCTGCGCTCTCATGTACGGGCTCATGGTGCACGAGAGCTCAAGGCGGGATTGACATAGCATATCCTGGTACAATTCCGAATGAGCAGCGGACAGCATTTCGAGAGCATGCCGCTGTCATGTCGGAAAGCCCAACATGCATTGGAGGGGCTGAAGCCAGGGCTCGAAGGGCCTCCCGTCCCCTCCATGTTACGACGGGGCAGGCAGACTGATGGGACAGCGACAACCAGACACCACATGCTAGTTCGAAAATACCCTACAATTACGGGCTTCCCGGGATTCGACAGCCCGGAGAGTACTCCGGGACGCCCACTCGATGGAAAGGAACAGAAGACAAGAAGAGAGTCTGGCTGGCCTTCTGAGCATACGCTGTGAATCCACTTTGGCTCGACTTAGCCTTTTTGCCGTGCCCAGGTTTTCAGTTGAGATTGTCTCGACGGGGAGACCCGCAAAGAACTATGACTACGTATGAGTCGCAGTACCGGGACCACGATGAATTACAGGACCGCCCAGTTAGGTCATGGTCAGTATGTTCTTCGATGCTGTAGCTCCATGGGACTGCAGGGAGGGAGGCGGATCAGTGCCAACGTTGCACGGACCCAAAGAGAATGGCTTTTGGCCAAGGTGTTGCGGCCGATGACACATACACACCACACGAACAATCCTATCTTGTCCAGACCCTGGTAAGATTGAATGGCTTCCGAGAGGCCATAGAGCATGATCACGTACAGGCGAGTCCGTGAAACGAGGCTTCGACTAGGAACCCGCCATCCGTCAGCTAGTATTATGACATGTGTCATTCATTGGATGAAATGACGCACCCGAATTCACGCTACAAGTCAAACACGGTTGCCCGGCTGTCGACCCTTTTGACTTGACTGGAAATACTACCTAGGAGAAGACTGCTGTTGGACACATACATTGCTGATTTCTTTGCATTTTAGGCTTGGACGATGTGGGATGCGAAATTTCAGCGCCTCGAGAGCAGATGGCATTGGCTAAGCAGCACTTGCTGTACGTACGTCAGGCAAGTGAATCTGTCCGCGAATCGGGTGGTTCAAACACTGAATCGTATCGCTACTGCTTCTAAATCCGCTCCAAGCTCCGTCGAATCGACAAAGTATGGTCGATGATTGTCATATTGAAGGACGTCTTCACCGACCAAGAATTGCCAACGCCAACCAAGCCTGGCAACAACTGTGCAGCAAAGGATGGGGACAATGAAAGAGCTATGGTGCTTCTTCGAAGAGTCTCACACCAAGTACAATCATGACGGTGGGAAAAAGAAAAGACCATGATTCATACCCCCTGAACGCTACGGACCGCTTCTGACATTAGCCTTGGTCACCAGTGCATGAAGCCGTCGGCGGAACTATGGCAGGGGTCTCCCTGTCCTAGCCCCTTTTTGCCGACCCAAGTTGTCGGGACGGTGAACCAGAATGTCGGGATCGTTTGTTTTCCCCTTCTTTCTCTCGGGAACCAAATAGGAACGTTGAGCACGAAGTCGACCATTGGATATAAGTATGAGCACCAAGACGCGCCTCTGTGCTGGCCACTCATCCAAAAGGGCCAGTATGCATTGAAGCCCGGCGGACATGTCGAATGACGTTCAAGCCTGTTCATTTGTCACGGCTGCCCTGAGCCCGCCGACAGATCAGGTTGGGGGTTTCGTAAGCACACGCCAGGGCATCGAGGCCGACACCCGTGCTTTGGTCTGGACCATTGACCCATTCCTTTGTGCTTCAAGGATTTCTGCATCAGTGCGGACAGCGTTCAAAGCAAGTTCGAGGGGAACAGCAAGGATGCCCTGATTTGGGATTTCTCCGGGGCCATGTGATGCAGTTCCTTACAGGCCGAGCTCACAATACCAGGCGGCTTTGTGCTTACCATCCCGCCTCCTTCCGCCACCTCTCTGGCGGTCCTCTTCTGGCCGCTCCTCTCCGTATGACAGTTGCACTAATCAACTGCGGTTCCAACGCCCGGAAGGATTCGTCGGTGAAGCTAGTACGAGGATTACTACCAAACAAATGGATCGTTCCCGCTGGTTAATGCTACTAGTAGCGACTGACAAGTATGGGGAAACCATGGGCTGCTAGCGCTGCAACCGAGAACAAATCATTGGGAAGACGACACCTTTACCGCAACGGCGATCCCCGTACCAGTCACTCAATGACTGTCTCTAGCAGTCGACTACGCCAGGCTGCCCATCAAAGGGCACGTATATGACTAGCGGTCTGTCTCGAGGCCCCCACGCGGAACTGCTCTATATGCGTTATATGCGCAGCAGAGCGAGTCTTGCACTCGTGTCTTTATTCGCCAATGCGCAAAAATCAGACCGGCAGCCTGTGGATCAGTGGCAGTCTGGTACGTCTTGGTTTGCACGTCCGCAGCAGCATGATTTGTCGGTCTCTATACAATGACAATCGTCATGCATTTTCTGACGAAGGCTGCCGCTGTACGGAGACATACGATCCGCGCGGACGTCAGGTCTGCATCCAACTACATACCGCAGGAGAGGTCGCTAGGTCTACTTCACGCGAGCGTCACCAGTCCGTACCAGTATTGATAGGACTAAATCCTCCCCAAAGCGGATCTTCTGGCAAACGCCTGGTGCCGAGATTAACTACCTCCGTTACGGAGCAGGTTCGATACGCAATACATGGCAATTTCAACACCGCACGCCATCAAGAACTCGTCAGCAACACGCAGAATCATTATACAATTCCAAACCAGCCCCCCAAACCCCTTGATGATGCCATTAGGAACGAACCTGCGCAAGACTACATGGCTCATCAGTTTTAGCGCTGACCAACCACGTTAACACCATGTGAAGACAGGGTTCCTGCTTTTCACAGCCTCGAGGCGCTCCACAATGACCTTTCGTTGATGGCCCATCTGCCCTTCTGCGGCGGCGTAACCGAGATCGCCTTCGAGGTCGTCATCATCGGCGCCGTAGGAAATGTCCCCGTAAAGCTGCTGAGCTATACTATTGCTATGCTGCCGCGTGGCGGGGGTGGCATATGAGTACCGTCGCTGATGCTTTTGGTTCTGCCCCTGACCCTGGCTCTGGTGGCGCTCCGGTTCGTATATGTTGAGTGCGCGGGATGGGCCTTGGTAGCCTCTACTAGATTGAGACTGGGCCTCCATCGTCGTCCTGGCAGGAGCAGAAGCCCCGGAGCTGTTTGTGGACGACTCATCAGGGGCCATGAAAGGGTCCTCGGGCGGACTCGCCGTGTCGAATCTACCGGATCGGGGCATTTCTGCCGGTGCTGAGGCAAAGCCAAGGAGATCGTCGACGGGTACCCGACTGGCCGGGGCAAAGCCTGTGATATCTACCTCGTCCAACGACTGCCGCTGGGCCGTGCTGCGACGCATCTCCGAGGAAGTCATCCTCATGGGCACGGCAACAGGCACATCCACGTAATCATCCCACACACAAACCTTTGCGCGGCGGGTCAGCTCCAGAGGGCCATGATCGGGAGTCTTGAGTGCCTCCACGACATTCCAGGCTTGGCCCTTCATGACGGCAATCTGCTTGGCAAACATGCGCTCCTTGAAGTCTTCGTCCATCTGGAACACCCTCTTGAGGGCCATTTGCGTCTCGCTCCACCATGCTGTGGACGTCAGCAGAGGCAAGAAGTGATCCCGAGTCTTTTGAGAGAAAGGCCGGCCTATGAGATCGACCGGAAGGAAGAGCCAACCAAATGGAAAACTATATGGTAAAGTGATGTGTTAGAAACTTCAGGTCTTCACATTTCCTTTTCTCTCCATTTCTTCGGGTTAATTGAAAACCGCAAGTTTGAACGAGTACTGACCTGCGCCATGCATCTGGATGCTTCCACGGCCACGAGAGCGAGTTGTCAATAGCGCCAATGGAAATAGTTGGCTCAGTCTTGCTGCGCGGCGAGGCCGCCTTCATGGGCTTCTGGCGCTTGTAGGGGTACGAAGCCCGGGTAGGCTGAGGTGGCATCTCTGAAGCATCTATTGGTCGAACGTTGACGCCTACATCATCTTCTTCTTCCGTGACGGGCTCCATGTTGATCTGAATAGGATCAGAAGCTAACGAAACCGTGTTTGTTTCCCAGTCAACCTTGACCATCCAGTTGTCGAGGCCACGGTCGGTATTCCTCATGATGTAATCTAGAATCACGAGCTTCTCCAGCTCTTCTCGAAAAGACTGCTTCAGCTGCTCCGTCCAGACGAACTTGTTGGGTCCCGGAGGTGCATCGCTCCGACCGCCGATGCGTTCCTCCTCATCCTCATCACTGGAGGCTGCATCATCGGCCGCTGCGGAGGAAGACGGCCGACAACTTTCGGTCCAGCGCTTTTTCCTCTGTCGATTGGCGTCGGTGGATCGGAAACCTGCCCAATACTGGTCCGGCCATGGATTCTCCCGTAGAAAGACGTTGGCATCCTTGAAGCCCTTGAGGAAGACTTGGAAACTGCCGGGCTTGGCGGGGAGGGGCTTCTTCTTCTTCTGAAAGCTTCGCCGGTCCCAGTAGGGATAGTGGAAGGATTTGGATGAGAGCCAGACCACGTCCGTGTAGGGAACTAAATGCGTCCGCAATTGATGATCGAGCACATAAGCCGCGGCTTCACTAACGTAGGAGAGGTTGGGAATGAGGCTGCCATTCGAAAAGCGACTCGGTCAGCACCACAGGCACTAGACTTTCAGGAATTTCAGTGAGACTCACCAAGCTCGTCCAAAGAAACAGGGAAACAAGTTTCGATGGATCCATTTGTTCCATTTGGGATTTCCCGCGGCGTATGGCTCTTCATCCTTGGGCTTAAATACCCCCACAATCTTGCCATCCGGGTCGCGAGCAAAGTAGCTGCCAGAGCTGCCTTGCGAGATCATACTGGGGTGAACCTCCTGCCGAATCGCCTGCCGTACGCTTTCGATGACGGCATCAAACTCTGCCTTGGTCATGGCGGTGACTTGTGGTTCGGCCAGCGCCTCCGCAGATATGGGCCGTACACCCTCCGGTGGTTGGAAGACGGAGTGGTGGATCTCTAGCCGTTCCTCTTCCCCTAAACTGTGCCTTCCCTTGCGCTTGAATTTTGCCGCAATCTCTTCGGCCCAGCGTTCGAGTCGGGCATTGATGGCTTTGATGTCAACACCGCCATTGCTCCCTAGACGGCGCCGGAACTTGGATCCTGAGGGACCCAGCTTGGGGCTGGTGACGCTAGAGTGATGGCGAGGCTGTGATAGGGGAGCATGCCGAGGCGCGGACAAGGGCTGGAGGGACGCAGTCGATTCGGCAAGGAGGTCGTTGTCGGAATCGTCGCTGAGGTCTGCCTGGGCTAGGCGTTCGTATCCCGTCGTGGCGGGACGGTATCGACGCATTGCAAAGAGGCGACTATCGTCAGAAATTCCTCGGGGTTGTATGTTCTAACTGACAAGTGTAAGAATGATGTAAGTCGTGGTCGTTCGCTAGCAATCGGTGGCGGCGACAACGGGATGTTCAGCCTTGCTCTTGATGATGGTGTATGCTCGAAACCGAGGTGGCAGGTGTTTCACAGGCGCTCGGTGTGAGGGAGATGGCACCCGCAAGACGGGAAATGGACGAAAAGAGGATCTGGCAAGACCAGGAGGAAAGCAGACATCCGATTGCGGGCGTTGCAGGGCGTTGCAGGTAATACGAATCTGGCTGGTGAAGGGGGGAGACGAGAAAAGAGAGCGATCGGTACCCAGTGACGAAGCAACTGAGTGGGTGAGAAGCGAAGGGATGAGATCACGGCAACCACAGGCAGCTTGAGGCCAATGCGGCGCAACAAAGGACTGCTTGCTGCCGGATGCAACGCTGGCGACGACACGACACGATACGGGGGAACAGAGGCGATGGTGGGCTTGTCAAAGGTGATGCACAAGGTTGAAGCACAGACGCAGTCCCGGCCTTTGCAATAACGAGCACATGTCATCGCGGCTGACCCTTTTCCCGCCCGGATGGCGCGTTCTTGCGGAAGCCACCACTGCTAGTAGTACACGTACATGTACTTACGTATGTACAGGTACAGGTAATCCTACCAGGTGGCACCTTTCCGAGCACGAGCGAGCTAAAGCTGTTTCCGATTAGATAAGACGCTGCTTCATGCAAGGGGGCCCCTTCCTGTTCGAACTCATTTGCTGCAATTCACTGGCGCTTCACCATTGCGTTGACCCCGTGTGTCCGGAGCGGCAGCGGCGTGCAAATGTGCATGCATACTACCTTAGGTAGCCGCAGGATATACGTGTGTGTGCGCGTGTCTGGAGCCTCTGCTCCTGTCATGTTGTCAGGCTGCTGTGAAGTCTGGCTGCCGCCCCTGCTGCGTCCAGCAACAAGCTTTGACGGGGCTCTCCCCTGAGGTTTCGGTGAAGGCGCTGCCGCTTGTTGCAAGATGCTCAAGACCTGCATTAGTTACAGCTGCATTGCATGGTAAGCCACCGCCGAGCTGGAGCAGTGATGACCATAGCCCGGAGCAAGCATCAGAAGCTGAAACCACAAAAATAGCGTTTACTTGTACGAAAATGCGCGTCGGCGGTTGGTGCGGTGCCATGTGTCCGCATATGACTGGTGTGACGCTTGGAAAGTGAATGCAGAGGCCGCATCGAATGTCTCTGCTGAAACGCTTCGTCACACAAGATCATCCCATCCTAGTATCAACTTCATCCCTCTCCCATATCCGGCGTGTGCGTGTGTTGGCACGAATCTTGACACTGCCCCTTGCATTGAGCTATCGGGAACGGGAGAGGTATTACCATCGACTTGGCCTTTGGCTCGTGAGAGCTCTCACCTGTAGGAGACTGCGTCTCCGCAGCGGATAGGTACGTCAGCACGAAGGGCTATGGTGTAAGTTCGAAGGATTGCTTCCCTCCATTGTCGCCGTCGGAGGAAAGGGTGTAGAATAATTGCCTTCGTGGGTATCAAAACAGAAATCGCGGTTTCTAGGCCTCGTTGCTGCACACGATAAGACGGGACAGGGAGATATCGATGACTCGGGAGAGATCCCGAACTCGAGCCCCCGCTCCTCGATTCGAATAACAAAACTGCGGTAGAAGCCAGATTCATGTGGAGTCCAGTTCTGCTGATGGACATTGGCTGGTATGACATATTTGCTTGTCCATCGTCCAAGTTGGTAGCAATCTTCTTCTTCACTCTCTCTTGGTATGACTCTTGCCCCTTCTCTTGGTATGTTTGATGCCCCTTCTTTTGCCATTTCTCTTCTTCTCATTCTTGCATTGTGTCCAGCTGGAATCTTAGCGGCAACAAGGTTCCGTGACCCCAGGAGGTTTCGTTTCTCTCCATATGTTGTAAACCCGATCACCATATCTAGCTGACATCGACCCTGACACTTGTCGTCGACGAAGATGATTGAGAAATAACCACATATGTCTATGCTTCTAAGACTCCTTCCGCTCTCCATTTCGATTGGCTGGTCTTTGATCCTCCGCCTATGCTCTGATTGTCACACAGCACCAGGCATTCGACATCTAACGGGTTCGGTGATTTTCCCTCCAATCCAAGAGTCCTCATGTATCGGAGGCGGGTTGAGATAAAAGAGCGGCAGGCTGGTTTTGACAACGAATATCACGACCACGTAGAGAATTTGCATGGCAGGGAACCATTGTGCGAATGAAGCCACAACTTCTGCAGCCAACGTCCAAACACCTTTGCCTAGTCCGTGGCCACTCAAGCCACTCAATCCGTAGATATTGAATATGGTGCATGCCGACAAGTCCCGCTGCCGACATGGCCCAATCGTCCGGTCCAAACCCCTGCCTGACGCTGAAGAGAAACTTGAACATGAAGCAAATATCGCTGATGAGAAGGATCACGGAGCTAAGCGCAATGCTCATTTTGCTTGCTGGATCATGTATGAGATTTGTCTGCAGAACCGCGCCGGGAGCCACTTCCGTTCAGGTCATGAAGGCTCCGATATCCACCATTTTGGTACGCCACCCCCGGCGAACATGCAACCCGCTGACAGTACAGTAATATGGGTGGGGAGAGAGAACACGGAGCTCCTCGAGACGGGGAAAGAGCCTCTCCTTTGCACTGAGACTGCTGGTCGATGCTCTCCTTGTGGATGGACCTGGTTCGAGAGACAGCGAAAGGACGCCCCCGTTGTAATCTTTTCCCAATCTTTGCAGTGAGCGTCTTTCGCTAATGTCGTGGGACTTCTTCCTGCCACTTCCTTTCCTCTACCTCTTGACCAAAGGCGCTACCTTGCGCTTCACATCTCACACATCGCCCTTACCCCTGTCGACATCGCATTGTGAATGTCTTTATCGAGACATGGTGGATGAACGAGGGCGAAGGGCGTGCGATCCGAGGTTGGGGAGACGTTCAGGTCGTGTCTCATCAGAATTTGTTGTTGTGTGAACATTCTTTCGCGTCTGTTGACGGCAGACTCTACGTGCCATGCATGCCGTACTGCATGATTCGTAGTTCGCCACAGTCTGTCCCATGTCCACAGAGTCGTGTCGGTAGGAACCGATTTCTCGGGTGAGGCCAAGGGACGCTACGGGAGACATGTCTCGCAAATTCGCAACAGAGGATCCCGCTTCTCACAGGTCGCACTGCCAGCTCGGCAGCAATACTCACTTCGGAATCAGTGTGAGGGGACCGCCGCGACTTGTTAGTGACGCTCTGAGGTTTGTGCCGGGCTCTCCACTGATTGTACTTTCAACGACTGGACACCCGTGCTGACTGACTCGGCATCCTCCTCCAAGAAGTGCGGGAGTTGCCGGTGACGCCAAACCCATTGCAAAATATGACTCGTGACGCGCCATGCAAAGCAGCCCTCGGGCTCCTTGTGTAGAGCCATGCCAACCAATCTGGCCTACGAGTTTTGCCACAGAATTCCCAGGGCGGAGTATGTTGGCAACAGATAGATTTGACTCAAGCGCATTCGTAGTATGCCGCGAGTCTGCTGTACAGTTTCTGAAACAACCCGAAGATAGGTAGGAAAAACTTCAATATGGAACCGCGTATGCCTAGAATGACTCTTATAGGTCTCGGTGAGAAACGAGGATGTGAAGTGGAGTGATCGCTCAACAGTGGCCTAGCCCCTCTTCTTCCATCTTCTTCTTTGTATGTTATTTGTCCTCAATTGACGCGAATCATACGCGGAGGAAGATATGACCTGGAATCGATGTGTTGCAGGGGGATTATATAAGGCGCGGTGAAACGAGGTGTTGTGCTCGTGATCACCAAGGTGAATGTGGGTATGCATGCGTCTGTAACAGTGAATATGACGACAAGTAAGAGCTTCAGAAGTCGCCCAAGATAAGGTACTTTGCTCAAGGTGTTGAAAATTTGTCGTCCTTGAATAATGATTCAGTGTAAAGGAGCCATTCAAACATCGCCATCCCATACATAGACCACGTGGCGTTCTCCCAGCTTTTCCTTCAATGCCAGAACTAAATCATCAATGGCAGACAAAAACTTGAGGTAAGACGACACAGCAACGCAATAGCGTCGATAATTCTCATCTCGGACAAGCGATGAGCTCAGCTCAATCTTGTGATGCTGCGCATAGGATAGGGACTCAAAGCAAGTACGCACAAGAGGTACTGGCAGCCTTTCGGGAAGAGACGACCCTGTCCGCAGAGCTTGTTCAATGATTGCCAGTACAGCCATGACGTTTCCAATGGCGCTGTCATCCAATATGCCGATCGTGGTAACCAGCCTCTCTTGAAATTCCTTAGGAAGGGTAGTCGACAAGTACAGGAGTCTTCCGAGCGCCTGGTTCATGTTTTGGCATTGCTCCTGAACCTGGAGTAGGACCTCTCGGTCAAATGGACCGGCGCTGAAATCCACCTTGAGTAGGGCTATTGAGCCGTTCAGGGATGAGAGAGTTTCCGCAACCTCCAGCGTTAGATCCTCTATGGCAGCAGGGCCAATGGAAGTCTCTTGCTTCGCCCGGCTCCAATGCGATAGTAGCAGGGCGTAGTAGTCAGACAGGGTTTGGACGGTATTCGAGAGAGTTTTGCACACGTGTGTGGTGGCAGATGGCGGCTTTGGGAAGAGCTGAACGATGGTGGCAGCTAGAAAACCCAACAGGACGGTAACCAAGCGCTTCCAGAACGCCTGGTAGCCCTTGCCCGGTGATCCGTACCGTGGCAAGTGCTGATAGTCGTAGCTGAAGCCAATAATGAGTATGAACGTGACGCCACACATGGCAGTCGCCTGGGTATAGGCCAGCGGCAAGAATATCCTCAACCACATCGATATGACGGTGAAAAGAGCCACGCTAGCAGCCAGACCATACGGGTTGCCTGGGCCACTCCCGGACCCCATATACCACGCAATGAGGCCAAATACGCCTCCGATCACTGTGCCGAGAGCTCTCGAGATGAGAGAGAAGGTGAAGTCAGCCATGTAGAGAAGGACACATGTCTGTGCGGTTATGACAGCCCACAAACCCTTCTCACGGTAGAAGAAGCCGGCCGAATGGGGAAGAGATGCTGGAATGGCAGTGGCAAGTGTGACGACCACCATGCGGATCGCATACATGCCGGCCGGATTAGTGAGCCAGCGATATGTACCGACAATAGCTTTGGCGACCGGGCCTGCTCGATTGGGGGTTTCGTAACCTCGAATGAGGCGGAGACGCTCGCGGACCTTTTTGGACTGTTCATCGACCATGTCTGGATCATCTGTACCACCGTCATCAGAGACGCCCGCGATGGGAACCGTTTTGTTTCCGTTGAGGATCCAGCTGAATGCGTAACGGATACGGGACGGCAGCCAGATGCGGTGGTGCTTCTGCACGGTTGTGAGCTGCAGGACGTGTTTGAGCATTGCCTCCGTTGCCCCAGCCACGCTGACTATCCGCTCCTCCATGACCATGGCGACCATCATCGCCTGCAGGGAGTGTGGCTGAAGCGTGTCTGTTACCTTGAGCTGGCCGACTTGATCAAAAAGGTCTGAGTGGCAGTCCAGAATCGCCTCGGTGGTGCTGATAATGCAAGCCTCGCGAGCAGATTGCAACGTGTCGAGGGCCGCCTCCAACTGTTGGATCAACCCATCAAACACCTGCTGAGCGGGCTGCCG
Organism: Trichoderma sp. PF4103; assembly: GCA_023628735.1. Lineage (NCBI taxonomy): Eukaryota > Fungi > Ascomycota > Sordariomycetes > Hypocreales > Hypocreaceae > Trichoderma > Trichoderma sp. PF4103. Next base: position 119,408 of record JAMAKC010000008.1, read on the forward strand.
AATCCAGCGACGAGTATTGACGGTGTGGATGCACTCGGCGATGACGGATATAGACTCTGAGCAAGCTTGCCGCACTTGGGAGGTTGTTTCGCGCATGGCTTCTGTCATCCGGGCGCGAAGGTCGCTGTGCTCCGGCGTTCGAAGGGCTTTGATCAGCTCGGCATACTGCAAGACATGACGTTGACCAATCTCTCGGCTGCTCTTTTCGCCAGCTGGGGCTTTGCTTGAATATTTGTCATACTTCAAGCCGGCTTTGTCCCCCTTCTGCAGAGCGGTGATGGTGGTAATGTGGAAATCGAGTAACGAAATGCTTGCCAGCATGGTTTGGCGAATGCATTCCTGTAGGCCTTTGACGTCGTCGTCATTCCACCGGCCACGGGAAACGTCTAGAGGGAGGAAGGCGAGTTCCGGCTGCATAGCTTTATAAAGAGCGATCATGTCATTCTTGCTTTGCCTCAGTTGCGCAAGTTCGAGAGGCTCAGCAGCAAACCGTTTCCGGGTCAGGTCGAGGGGTATGTCAAACATGCGAACGAGCTGCTCCATTTTCCGAAGGACCACATAGGAAGTAGACTGTGGGAAGAAGATGAGACAGCAAGCAGCTCCAATACCGACCCCGATGGCTCCTGGCTTCACCAGTGTTTGTCCCAAGAGAGGAGTAAAGGAGGGGAGCAGTGGTCCAATGAGTAGAAAGACATCGACCACAATGGTTCCAAAGAGATGAAGAAGTGTGAGCTTGATGTTGCCCGCTCGCAAGCGCGCCAAGAAGTACACGAATACACAAGCCATGACGTAGTAAACAGCCGTTACGCGCGCGTCCAGCATATGGCCTTGATAGATCAACACCTGGCTGATGACAGTCGCATTTTGGCCGGTAGCTTGTGCCTGGGCGGCCGCTTCTTGCTGAAGGGCCTGGAGCTGTGCCTGAGTATCCGAAGCTGGACGCGCGGCCAGTGCCACCTTCATAGTCAAGATGCCCCAAGCCCATCCTAGACACAGGCCGAAAAGTAGTGATAGGGATCCAAGCAGGTAGATGAGAAGGATGCCAGCCGGTGGCGTGACGAAGAGGACCAAGGCGGCAAAGAAAGTAGAAACACCAATGCTATGAAGCGAAGGCTGAATGAAAATGAGAAGTGAAGCAACCCAGGCAGCTGCGGAACAGCGGAAGAGGGTCTTGATGTCGTTTCCGTTGAAGTGATTCAGCAACGAGGGCAGAGATGGCTTTTTGCCAGAAGCCTCGTTCTCCTTGGTTACAGCATCGGCGCCATTGCCGGCGCATTCCTCTGCTGGCATCTTGGCTGTGCTGAAGAGCTATGTGCAACGGTAGGTTGTTTGAGTCTTCACACAATGATGTGGTTGTAAGATGGCAGCTTCGGGAGAGGTGATGCCAGCGTGCTTGAGCCCTGATGGAGATTTTTCAGCTGCGCACTGACAGCTCTGTATTGACCTAACACGCAATGAGCACACATTCCATCATACAGTGGCTGAGGATACAATACGCAAGTATCCATCGAAACGGACCATGCAATATGAGATTGAGATGTGAGGTTTGATAACTGGAAAGGGAAAAAAATGGTCACGACATACGGAGTGCGTAGTGAAGAGAAGCTCGATGTAGATCGGAGCATTCCAAGCAATGAAAGATGCATGTTTTTCAACGACGGGGAAAGAAGTGGTGCCTGGGGATCCAAGACACGAAACGGAATCCTTGCCATCTCACGGTGACGGCTATGTGTATGCTCACCTCGTTTGAGAGAAGCCAGGTATCGATCAAAACCTGTCACTTCGTGGATCGGGAAAGACGTGTGATTGCGATGATGGCGGCCGAGCTCTACGTCGCCAGAGAGCTAGGCTATGGCACTCTTGGCGGTTCCTGTCCCGGGGCAAGAGGGACGCCAGCAATACAGTATGCCGCACGTCCTTTGCCTGAGGGATGTGGTCGCGTCTTTAAGTCTGCCGTTGCATTGTGTCTCATCCGCCAAGGCTCGTGCTTTTTCCTTGTTCGGCCATGTCGCGCGTCGTGTATGGAGCAGCCAGGTTTCGGGCAGTTCGGGTCCGCCGTCATGGCAGCCGAGGCGGATAGTCGGAAAGTCCTTGTGAAGGAGCCTGCGTCTTCTCTGCATTGCAACGCCTTCCACCATGGGCCTCGGCATGGCAGTCAAAGACGGGCGTTTCCTAGCCCCGAGTAGGCATGGGCAGGGCTGATACGCGTATCTAGCGCCGCGCTGTGGGAATTCGGCATTGAGGATGAGCGATCTGATCAGACGGGGGACCTTAAAATGTCAGAGCCTGCTTACATGATCTCGGTGAAGTCCATGGAACTGTCGTTGTGCAATTGCCGAGAGGCAACTTGACTGTGGGACGAATTGTGAAGAGGAGCTCGATCGCCCGCGATTGGAGTTTGCAAAGGATTTCATTTGTCTTGGGGACTTCTCCCTGTGGCCTCAATACCATCAAGGCAAGAGCATTCGTTTCAAACATTGACCGCTCAGCTCACAGAACGCGCTTTCCCAGTGATGCTTCCGCGGAGGATGACCTCACCGATGGCTACTACCAGGTAGGTAACTGCCCGATTGAAGCCGGAAGCAGAGCGCACCTTCGTCTTTCAGTCTCATTTGCGCCTTCTCCTTCCATCTTGGTTAGCGAAAATGCAAATCGGATGACGCCGAGACTCGAACCTGGAAGGTCCTACACTTGCACTCTGTTTTTGTCGTAAGGATGCCGGACCGCGTGGCCAAACAAGAGATGGAGCATCAAGCACTTCGGGAGACAATCTGGCCAGCATTGTCCCTTACTTTCAACCTTTCGAAAGGCAACCAGACGTCGGGCCATGATCAATGCTGGCTTTGAGAGGCGAAATACGAGCAACGCCTACCGTGGGATGGTGTCACGCCCCTGCAGTGCGGCTGCAGGTTTTTGGAGAAGCGGAGGAGTCTGATCATGATGATCGAAGCACAAAGATGTTTGTTGGTGAGATAAGAGACCTTGGATAAGGGACGGGAGACTATGGTACGTTAAGTGAGGGAATGGCAAAGCAGTGGAACAGATATCAGGATGCCGCCAACAGACAATTGTAAGCTACCCAAGGCTGTCTATTATTGCCTTGGGCCTTGATCAACGATAAGGTGGCCGAGAGTGCAGCTGATTAGAATGATTCCGCCCATCTTGAAGGCTGTAGGTAATTGTCGTCCAATGCCGCACAAGCGCCAAATTCCGCGGCCCACCAGAGCTCATCAACACATGGGCCCGCTTTAGCCTTGTCACCACATCCGCCTCGCATCAGCATCTCGTTGCTTCCCGCCCTCTCAGTCAATCAACCCTCGATCCATCGTGCCCGATCTTGTGCTTCCTTCTCCAGCGCATTCCTCTCTATTTCATTGTTTCGAGAGCTTCTGAGCTTCGAATAATTCTTGCCACAGGCATCCATCCTGCCGAATCTCACCTGGGCGCGCGGTTTTACCCATAACAGACGTTGTCCAGAACCGGCCGCGGATCCCTTGACCTATCGCCAAAGTCCCTTGCGCCTCTGTGTGATTTCCCTTGCTCTCTTGTCGCTTCTTGTCCGTCCACCTCTCCAGCCATGCTCGTCTCCCTGACGGTCGGCAAGGTCGACGCTGGCGTCACTGTGCTGCTGACCCCGGACAAACGCCTGGTATGTTCCCCCGCAAGCTGGCTTGATCTGCCTTTGGTCCGCCGCAAGTTTGCTTTCCTTCGGTCTGCTCTCCATGTCATGGCCGATGCCTAACGCCCACTGCTCTTGCAATTGCATAGATCGAGTTCCCATCCATCCTGCTGCCTCCCAACATCTCCTCCGGCAGCATCGTGGACATCACCGTCGGCCGCAATGTCAGCAAAGAGGCCGCCGCAGAAGAGGAATTTCGCGCCCTGCAGGACCGCATTTTCCAGTCGTTTGGCGCCTCTGAACCCGCGGCGCCGGTTCTGCGTTGCCGCAATGCGACCCAGACCTCCGTCGTCCTGGAATGGGACCCCATCGAGCTCGCGACGGCCGACCTGATATCTCTGAGCCTGTACCGCAACGGGCAAAAGGCCGGCAACATCCCGCGGCCTTTGGAGATGCACAGCACCAAGATCAGCGGCCTGGCTGTCGACACCGAGTACAGCTTCCACCTAGTCCTGCGGACGAGCGCCGGCACGCGGGCGAGCGAAAGGGTAGTCGTGCGCACCCACAAGATGACGGACCTGAGCGGAATCACCATCACGACGGGCATCTTGCCGGCGGCGACGAGGGAGAACTTGACGCGCGCCGTGGAGCGCATTGGGGCCAAGATTGTCGACGGGGTGCGCATCGACACGACGCACTTCGTCACCACCGAGGGCAGGGGCACGGCGTGGGAAAAGGCCGTTGAGAACAACATCCCCGTTGTGCGGCCCGAGTGGGTGACGGCCTGCGAGCAAAACGGCAGGATTCTCGGCGTCACCAAGTTCTACCTCGACGTCATGCGGCCTGGACCTCCAAGCGACGACCAGCTGCCCCCTCCGCCGGCCAAAGACGTGCCTCCCAAGGATACGCCACCACGAGCGTCACCACCGGCCCAGTCTCACGACAAGGCTCGAGGCAGCGGTGCACCTCCGGCCAACGGGAACAAGAACCATGAGGAGGAAGGAGAGGCCTCTACAAAGGCAGATGACGATTCTAACTCTTCGGAGAAGGAAGAAGATAGAGAAGGAGAGACTTCAGAGCAGAAGGCAAAATCAGGACAGCAGGCAGAGCAGAAAGTACGGCTCGAGGACGTGCAGGAGCAGAAAGTGGCATTGCGGCCTGTCGAGTCCCAGACGGCCCTGGTGGAACAGGTCGAGGACAGCGACGGCGCCGAAGATGAGTCAAAGCCGGCCTCGCCGCCAGACGGAGCGTCGTTCCAAGAAGTCGAATTGTAGATGTGCTGTTGTATCTCTGCGGGTATACATATATCACCGCATACATGTACGTGCACCTTTTGTCATTCAATAGTCCATGAGGCACGTTGTTTATGGGAGGAAGTTATGACTGGGGAGGCGCGATGATGAGATATTTGATAATGCTATACACGGTCAAGGGGGCTATCTGGGGCAGGGGGGAAAAGACAAGAGGATTTTTTTTCGACGATGGTAATGTCGTTTACAAAGACCACTTCGCGAAGGAGATTCCAATCGGTATCGACTTGCTGTTCATACGTGTCTGCCTACCTTACCTTGTGTGCCCTAATACATGGAGAGCTAAAAGATATTCCACCCCAGATGGCCTTTGAATTAAGGAGGCACCTCAGTCCCCTTCCAATCCCAACACCTCCCCCTGTCCTCCACCCCCAGCCCGCAGAGCACGTCAACGAGCCTCTCGGCCGCATACTCGGGGCTGAACAGCCTCTCCTCGGGCACGCCGCCCCAAAAGTCCCTGCTCAGGTCCGTCTTGACCGTGCCCGGGTGGTAGGCCACCGCCATGGCGTTGTCGCCCGCCCTGGCGCGGAGCTGGACGTCGAGGCTGCGCGTGATGCTGTTGACGGCGGCCTTGCTCGCGCGGTACGAGAACCAGCCGCCGGAGAGGTTGTCCGTCGTGGATCCCACCCTCGCCGACATGCTGAGCCAGGTCGCGTGCTGGGGGAGACGCAGTGGTGGTGGTGATGGTGCTGCTGCTGCTGCCCTCGCTTCCTCCTCCGCTTCATCCTCCTCCTCTTCTTCTCCTAGGTCCTCATCCTCGTCCTCATTCTCATTTTCATCCTCCTCATACCCATTCTCCTCTTCATCATCATCTTCTTCCTCATCCTCCTCGTCCACCTCATCATCCCACTCGTACCCCGCCGGCATCGCCGTCGCCCTCCTGGGCAGGAACCCGAAGAAGTGCTTCGCGACGAGCATCTGCCCGACGGCGTTGACCCGGAACGACTGCAGCGCCGCGTCCGCGTCCACCTGCGCCGGCGACTTCTCCGGGTTGAGCAGCACGCCCGGCAGCACGCAGGCGAGGTGCAGGTGGTGCGTGTCGCCGGGGAACAGGCGGCGCGCCTCCTCGGCGGCGGACGCCACGGTGGACTCGTCGGTGACGTCGCAGCGGACGACGAAGAGGCGCTTCGAGAGCTCGTCTCTCTGCCGTTGTTGCTGCTGCTGCTGCTTCTGTCTGTTGTGCTGCTGCCGTCGCTGGTCTGTTCCATTCGAGGATGGAGATGATGATGATGGTGTAATTGAGACCGAGGCTGGTGGTGATGACTTGGGGAAAATGTCCCTTAGGAGAGCCGCCTTGGCAGCTCCGGGATCCGCATGCCGCGTCGTTGCAAGAATCGGAATGGACGTGGGCAGGCGAGCCGTGCGCCGCAGGACGTGGCGAGTGAGGGCATTGCCGATGCCTCTGCTGGAGGGGCAGATGAAGATCCAAGGTGTTGAGGGCATCGCGATGAGTTCCCCGTGGTTGTAGCCGAGCTTTTTGAGACTGCCGTTTCTTTTTCGTTTTTTTTTTTCGGTGTGAAATTGATTGTGATGAGATAAAACAGAGACAGACAGCATGAGATGATGCCATGACTTTTGTCACACGCGCCTCCGTGGTGAACTGTTGGCTGGAGTTTGTTCTGTGTGGCTTGATGACGCCAACGATTCGCCGTCTTTGATTGACTCGACACGCAGCCATGTCTGTCATTTGCACGTTCAACGGCAAACCACCTACAAGGCAACACATTGATTGTCTGATGACAGGGTCAAAGTCTTATAACCACCAACTCAACAACAGAATAACATTACTACTACTGTCTGGCCGCTACGCCAGGATATGTGATAGGAAACTACCTAAGGTAGGACATAAGAAAAGAAAATAGAAAGTCCGGAGAAAGAGGTTGTACGGGTATATGTAGGTAAATACGACCGCGGCTGATATATCCATCCCAATAGTTTCTTTTGCACTTACTTGATCTTCACATCAAAGTGCCGCATGCCGCCAACGTCATCAGCTCCCCAAAGAACGCCTTGAAAAGATACGTCGTCCATTCCTTTCGCTAAGACAAAAAACTGAGGGAAAAGGAGAAGAAAAAAGGGGTGTAAGAAAGGATCGGATGTAGAGGATTTCTCTCCCTCGTCAAACACACGGCTTATACAGTGTTGTGACGCCAATCATCTGCCGTTCTCTCAGCAAGTTGCTGCTGTCTCCGTCGCGCCTCACCGGCCAGCTCTCTCATCAGAGGCTCAATAATCCCGAGGCCGCCCACTTCGTCGCTCCTGCTCATTGAGTCGCTTCCGCTGTCGTCGGACGCGAGTCTTCTCCCAATGAGTCCCGCCATGATCCGACCTCGAGATAGGCTGGCTCTTCTCGTGGGCGTCTTGGCTCGTTTGATGCTGCGAGCTTTGCGCTCCGCGCTCGCCCCGGTCACCTCGTCATCCGAAGCCCAGCCTCGGCCATCACCAGTGGCATCTGCGTCTCTGTTGGCCCGGCTGGATGGTTGAATCGACTTCAGATTGCGGCTCATGTCGTCCAGCACGGGAACCAGAGCCCGCAACCATACGTCGCCATTGCGCTCTAGCCGCCGAATGCGGCGTTCGACGTCTCGCAGACGATTTTCGTGGTAGGAGTCGTAGAGTCGTAGGATCTGCTCGTCCATCATGTTCCGCTTCTGTTGTAGGTACAGCTCACTGTCGATGTCCCGAGACATTCGCATCTGATTCTTGTCCGGTAAAGGTGACGGCAAGGGCAGTGGCGAGGGTGGGGGCGAGGCTTTCTGAGCGCTCCTCTCATCTGGCAATCCCGGCGAGGGTTGAAGATCTACCACGACGACGACAGGACAAAGAGTACTGATAGACGACATTTGGGGACGCCTATCTTCCTTCTGTTCCTTCGCGTCGCGTAGAGGCTCCTGCACGCTGCCGCTTGCATCATGGCTCTGTCCTCCACCTTCGTGTTCGTTGTATTGATCCACAGACTGCCGTCGCTGCAGCTCCTTTAAAGCCTTTGCGTTTCGGACGGCTTCCATGTCCCTCCTTTTCTTCTCTCGGACCTTGTCGCGACGGCTCTGTATTGAGCCTGCCGTCGATGGCCGAGAGGGCATCTCTGGTTCAGCTGCCATTATTGACTGGGAGGATACCGCTCGGCGAACACTGCGCCTGTTGCTTCTCAAGGACCCATCGGTGAGCTCCTCGGTTATGGGGGAGGGATATACGACGCTCGATTTTCGTTTCTGCTTAGCCCGGGGGTCGCTCACTGCTGGCGGCTTCGGCAGAGGCTTTTTATTGTAGCCATCCCGGACAAGTTCGACGCCGTTGGCCACGCTCAACCGGCCGTCAATAGATGGCGAGAGTGCGGGATGAAGGTGGCTCTGGCCAGTAGTAGTGATAACCATGCTTGATGCCCTTGTTGGACGTTGAGTGCGTGTCTTGGCCGGGCTTTGAGGCGGACTTTGAGCCGCGCCCGCTCCCCAGGCGGCCGTTCCCTGCGCATACAAGGCGATATGCGTTGGAGTTGGCGGATCGGTTCGCTTTGGGGATATGGTGGAATAGCTCGAGTGTTTGCTATCCCTCTTGCTCCTGGAGCTGGGCCCTATATGCTCGTCTGTGGGCATGCCCAGGGGCTGGTTGTTGGACCTGTCGTGGCTCAGGGTGGGAGTTGGAGGAAGGCTGCACCTCTGCGGCAAGCTTGTCGGAGACAGGGACGTCGATTGAGGGGGGAAGAGGCTGAAACGATGCGCTGGAGGAGCTTTGGACCTCGCGCGCACCTCGTTTGTCGGGGCGGCGGGGAGAACAGTGACGGTGCCGTTCTCCTCCGAGTATGTCTGGACGACATAGTTTCGCGGGAGGGTAGTGTGCTCATTCCTTGGTCCCGCCGCCTTGTCCTTGTTAGCCTGGTTGCCCGCATTGGCAGGGCTCTGCGGTGTCGAGTTGGGGTCGGAATTGAACGGCATGGCCTCGAGAGGAATCGAAATGGCAATGTGCCTGTGCCCACCGATTGTCAAGCCTGACACTGCCGAGTCCGGTAGCTGGATGTTCTGGGGAGGCCTGGGAACGGATTTGCTCCTCTTCTTCAAGGCCTTGAATTTGGACCACTTTGACTCCTGGTCCTTGTCGTCTGCATGACCAAAGGGAACTGACATGAAGCTGGTGGACGGCGGTTCGTGCGTCTTCAGGAACTCGGCCAAGGTCGTGGTGTCATCTCGGCTGTAACGCTTCGTGGGATGGCGAGACCGCTCGTCCTCGACTTCGTCGTCATCATCGACGCCGCTACCTCCTCCACCGCCATGGACTTTGCTGATATAAGAGTTCTTTAGGTTCCTCAACGCCATGGCTGGGTCGATTACGGACGACCTCCTGTTCTTTTTGCTACTGCCCTCGAGCAAGTCGATACCGGTACTATACCGACGGAAGACGACCGGATTCGAAGCGAGTGGTGATGGAGGAGGGTTCTGTTCCCCCACCCACGGGGCGAGAAGTCTTGAACCAACAGTCGCCGCCATTGCTGTTCTGTCCTTGGATCGGCTGGGCTGGGCTAGCGGGCAACAACAATATTAGCAGCCAACAGTCAGATCGTAGGCAAGCAAAACACCAGTCAGAGTGGCAAGGCCCTTGCGTGCTCGATCCAGCCACTAAGACTGCGACTCCCTCCCTGACCAGGAGCGCTGATAGGACGCGCCTGAGAAAGGAACCTGGTGGCTATCAATTATCCCGAGCGAAGCGTGCATGTAAACTGCATACGCCTAGTATCTGCAGTGGTACATCAGAGATTGAATTGACACTTGTGGGCTCTTCCGCCCTCGATAGGGCAGATGTATGTCTCAGTCGGCTGGATGGGAGTGCGCGAGGATGATTGACCGTCCGCGGTGTAGTCGCTTGCAGCGATATGCTGTATGCCGAGACAGAAGCCCAGACAGTAGGCGTATGTACAAGGGCTTAGAAAAAGAAATAGACGATCGAGAGAGCGAGCGAATGAAAGGCCGAGCTTCTTTGATGATATCAAGCGGGGCAAAGCATGTCTGTGAGCGTATGGATCGCAGCGCTTGGAGCACTCTGGAAAGGAAAAAGAAAAAGAAAAAAGAAATAGAGGAAACAAACAAAGAGCGTGAGACGTTGGCAAGTTTTGGTTCACATGAAACCAAAGGGAGAGGTTGACAAAGGAGTCGAAGCAGCGCACAGTGGCAACTCTGAATACGAGTATTACAAGAAGGGAAGAGGAGGAGGAGGAGGAGTAGGAAGTAGGTATGATGCAAAGAGAAGGAAAACTTGGAAGGGAGAAGGTACTCGTAGTAGCGTGGCCCGCTGCCTTGCCAGAACGGAGGCAATGAAGATGGAGATGAAGAAGAACGAAGCCCTGACGATCAGTCTACGGCCATGATCGAAGCAAATGTCTGCAGACATGGGTCTTCTCCTTAAATATCGGGTCACATTTTGATGAAAGGCCCCTGCGAGCCAAGGAGCTTGTCAGCACCCTGGCAGTCGCCTCGACCAGCCCTGGGGCCCCGGCTGATGAACGGTCAAGTTGGCAAGGAACCAGAGCCATCAAAGGGCGAACCTCCAATGGGACGGCGGTTGGGCGGGTATCTCCAGAGCCAATTTAGCTCGCAGAGTGGTCCCGAGTCGGCGGCGCACTCCGCCATTTGTGGCCCATTGGCCATCTCGGTCCTGGGACGTCCAGACTAGACAGTAGCGATTGAGTGCTATTGGAAGATGCCTGCGATTTGTTGTTCTGCCCATCGGCCGGATGATGCTCGTATGTACCTGACTTGAGCTAGGAGGCAGTGGTTGGTTAGTGGTAGGTACTTGTAGTAGTATACGAAGTGGCAGGAATTTCGTCGTACCGTCTTGTTTCTGATGATGCCCCGTCGATTGTCCTTTGCCCCCTTCTCCTATCTGCCGTCTGTCCAATGTTGCCCCTCGGTATGTAGATACCGGAAGTTTACACGTTTGGTATCATGAAATAACATTCTGCTCTGTTTGCTGAACGTGCTGCCAGAAACGGCTCGTGTCCTGGTCAACCCTGCCATGACACGTGTGCCCGTGTCCCCGGATGCCCGTCATCTAGCAACTCCCGACTGCTGAGAAGGAGCCGAGATGAAAGAAGCCGGCGATGATGACAACGACGGGTATGCTGCAGGGTTCAAGGCTCCAGCTCGCTGATTGCCGTGGAGTCGTCTACTTCTGACAGGGGTCCGTACAAGTCCTCCATGTAGGTAGTACCGTTTTGCTGCCCAGTGCTTCGTACTGTGTGCGCACTCGATGCTCTAGCAGTAATACGTCGTAGGTAGTTGCATGTCGGCAGCTGCCCATGACGGTGTCTCCAGCAAGCGCGCTCGCTTCAAGGGGCGACCGCGTTGCTGTGCGTACAGTAGGTAAAGTAAATACCCGTACGAGTCAGTCTGGGTCTCCAAATATGCGCTCGTCCGGCCGCCGTTGTCCTGAGACGAGCAGAACGGGCCTGATGCAGCAGCGTACTTCCTATCCAATACCAGTATCCGGCAGCACTGGCGGGCTGTGTGCACCCTGTGAGCTTATGGCAGTCGGTTCCAGCACGCCAGAGCAAGCCACGGACAACATTCGTGTCTGGCTCTCGTTGGACATGGACGGAGTGCTTGTAGGTACGGGACTTGGTGCGAGTAAGTAATACTGTAAGTCCACAACTTAGTCCATCATGTTCCAGCAACGCAAGGGACGCAGCTGCAGGCGAAATTATCCACCCCAGGTACGAAGTGGCCCCTCCCCCCTGGAAATGCCCGCTCGGCTTTGGCTTTGCCCTTGTCATCCTCCCTGTCCCTGTCCGGTTCCTTCTTGGTCCCGACCTGGGGGAGCAAGGGCTCGCATCGCCGGCTGAGCTGACACGAAGCGAGGACGTTGGCCGGGTGAGGCCAAATCGAAGGATCTAGACGAATGGTGCGTGGTATCAAGCAGGTTGTAGTGATAAGGCAGCTGTTGGAAGGGGGAAGGGGGAAGAAGGAGGAGAAGTTGAAGCCTGCGATCCTAGAGCTGAAAATCGTTAGTAAGCCGGGCCGGGTTTCAGTTCGGCACCTAATAAGGTACAACCGCAGTAGCTGCACCTTCCGCGCCATCTAATTCAGCGCCAGCCGCTGATCTGGCGTCCTTTCGCCCTTTCTTTCCCCCCCTTCTGCGGCTCCAGTCACACAAGCCCATAAACTTGCAATTTCAAACAAAATATGTGCACATGGACGAACATCTTGCGCAGGCTCGCAACGGGAGCATTGTTTCAGCTTGCAAATCAGCGCTGTCCCATTGTATCGCCATGCTCTGACTAGCTGACTAGGCAGAAAGATTGATACTCGAGAACGCTTAGAGGGGAGTCCCTGGACGTCTATCCCGTACCTGCGAGCACGGCTTGAACCCAGCACGTTCAATCCTCTTCAACAAGCGGATGACCAACGATTCAGAAATCCAACAAAAGAGTGAGAAATTACCCCTGTCATATCCACAAGACTTTTCTTGCTTCTTTCTGTTCTCCTCCTTTTTGAGTCGCTACCGCTTTGCTTCCTCATCCATCCTAGACGATTCTTCATCCGCTCGAAGCCTCGTGTTATCGCCGAAGAAAAGCCCATTGTGCTACTATGCGCAATCTCATCCCTGACACGGCAGACGAGACAAGATCCGGCAAGGCCCTCTAGCCTTCCCGTCGACCAATAACCACCAGCAACCCGCGCAGATTCCTCCGAGTTCTTCTGATTACAACAACTGCTAGTGCAATGCCGTAAGCCCCGGCTCCGCAAACTCCTTTGGCTCCTCTCCCACAAACTAACATGCTGATCGCCATGAGCCTCTCCACCGACAGGCTCGGCAATCGAATGTTGCCTCTCGCTGCAGCCGCTCGGTGGCCTAAATCCTGAATGCACGATACATGCACTGGACCTCTGGTCAACTGCATGGCTGGTCATCCGAACAAGGGCTTCCTCCAGTGGGTGTTGTCTAGGTAGGCTGTCCAGTGCTCACTTCGCTTGCTTCAAAGACGGCTTTCATATGTGCTTAGTGGCATCGCATCGAGTCGTATCACTTGAAGCTCATACTTTATGTAGATCTTGAATTTTCGACCAGCAGCAATTGTTGAGGTGCCTGGACCAGAGAGAGGCCCCTACATGTCTCCATGATATGTGACATGTGACGGTTAGCACCAATACGTCCAACGGCCATGCTTCATAAGGTAGACACTGGTGCTTAATGCTTTATCGAAAGAACATCGAAGGCCATTTCCAGACGAGCACCCATGGGTAACGGGTATGTGATGTGTGACCGGCGGCCCAAACGCCTGCCGCATGTGAACCATGCAGCATACCCAGCCCATTCGGATCGCCAAGTACACCAAAGCTCTTTTAATACGAGAGAACGTGCAGGTCTCACCTCATATTCATCCGTCTTGCCGAACCAATCTTCTGCCATGCTCGTCTCTCATGCTCTCAATCATCAGACAAGCCCTGCTCTTTGCTCTTCATCATGATGGATCAGCGCAAGGAAACCCAGACTCTCAGGGGTACGTGATCTTCGGCAGAACCCAGATGTTGATACGACTGAGAGCAAGAGAAGCGGCAGTGTGGTGGCTCGCCTCGGTCGATTCACACCGCCTCGTACCCCCCATAGCCAAGACCATTGGTTGCCATTCTTTCCTCCTGTATCGTTTGTAGCCTCGCTTCCGCTTTCGTTAGTTTACATAGAATCTACAATACTCAACAAGCCATTCATACATTTCATCGTATGTCTCGTAGGCCAATCCTTTCCTCCTAAGACGAGCCTCCCCTCCTCGGAAAGGAAGGGAAACAAGAAAATACTATAGAAAAATAGGGGAGAAGATAACCAGCAACTGCGAGGATAATTCCTGGCGAGAAGGTCACCAACCCTCAAGAAAACGACCACTTGCCATGCCATTTGTGAAACCTGTCGTCCACCTGGCTGGCATGCGCCTTGAATATCTAGGAATGCCCTTTCTAATCTTCCTCTGGATTACCAAACCACTTCAAATAAATGAAGAGAGAAAACAAGAGAGAAAGAGAGAGATGGGGAAAAGAGGGCAAAAGAATGTTTACACCCGTCACCTTCGCTTGGGGAGAAACGGATTTGGCTTCTTCTTCTTCCGTGGACCCTGTGGAATCTGGGGGTTTGCCTGTGTGACCCTAGTCAGCAAGCGCCAGGTTATTTCGAACTCTCCGTCAACCATTACTCACATTGCCAGTCGCCGCGGTAGGACCAGTTGGCGGCATCTGTCTTGGAGCGGCTGCAGGACCAGGATTGATCACTGGCGGGGGCCGTTCGGGGGGCACCAATCCGAGTAATGACATCGCGGACGGGTCGGTTGCGGGTTTGATGGGCTTCGGCCTCTGACCAAACTTACCCATGAGGCCACTGGTCGGCCGTGGGCCGTCACTCGCAATCTATGGCCCGGTTAGCGTCTTTGACTCCCAGGTCGTAAACTGCTACTCACTCTCTTCGTTGCGGACTGATTCGAATCGGGGGATTCTAGCGGCCGCTTTTTCGCCTCCGTACCGGCGGAGGTATGGATAACCGGAGGGCCGCTCGAGCGCGGCGTGACAGTATCTAGACCGGGCGATGCTGTTGAGCCCGGGTTTTTGTGGCCACTAGCACTTGGAGGTGTATCTGTGGTTTCCTTGGGAGGCGCGTCCCTCATGGCAATATCCATCTGTTGGGAGGGTTGAGGCGCAGGGTCAGGTTTCGGGACAGGCGATGCGACATATGCGTCTGCCTTGGCTCTCTCGAGTGGGCGTCGAAACAAGGACAGAATATCGCCCTTTGTATAACGGTCTCGTTTTTGCGCATCTTCAATCAACTTGCGCCAAAACTCTCCTTGGACAAGAGCCCGCGAGTCGCCCAGGATCCACAGCGACGACTTCGCACGCGTCAGGCCGACGTTCATACGGCGAATATCCGTCATGAAACCAATGCCGCCGGTGGAACTTGCTCGAACGCATGAGAAGATGATAATCTCACACTCACGTCCCTGGAAGGCGTCCGTTGTGTTGAACTCGATGATGCTGGTGATGTTTTCACCATACCGGGCCTGAAAGCGAGACCGCAGCTCCTGTAGTTGCGCCTTGTACGGCGTGATGATGCCAATCTTCCGCGTCAGGTCGCAGTCACGGTAATCCCTGCTGAACCTTTCGTACATCTGCAGCGCCACCTCCAGCTCCTTTGTATTGACCAGCGACTGGCCCTTTCTGCCCCTTTCCTGCACACCTTCCACGTCGAAGAACCGGTAAGGGGCAAATAGAGCGTCTTTGTGCCAAGGAGCCTGGCGAAGCCGCAGCATATCTTGACCGTCCCGTAGTTGGGACTCGTAGAATTCCCTGCTGGGAAAGGAACTGATCTCCGGATGCATTCGGTACTGCATGTCCAGCAAGTGAACCGACTTTGGGTGGTTTTGTTGCATCCGCACGAACAAGCTCTGGTCGTAGCCAAACCGCGCTGCAGACTGGGAGAGGACCGTAGGAGGTAACTGCTTAGGGTCACCGACGAGGATGCACTTGCAGCATCCGTACTTGAGCGGGATCAAGGCACTCAGCTCCACGCACTGGGCTGCCTCGTCGATGATGACCGTCTCGAACTCGACGTCCAGGTTGCGGAACATCTCGTGTCCACTTCCACTGAGCGTCGCGCACAGAACGTGGGCGGAGTTGAGGATCTCCTGCTGAATCTGTCGGCGGCGTAGCTCCATCTCGCGAGCTATCGAGTTACCGCTGTCCTTGTTGGCATCAATCTGCTTTCCGATTTGCATCTGCTTTCGCTTCAGCTCGTCAAACTGCCTCGAGAGGGAGTTGTGCAACGATCGGTCATCGTGATTGCGAGACTCTTCCAACCTTGGCCTCAGTTGCGCCAGTTGTTCCTTTATCTGGGCGGCTTCTTCGTGAAGCTTATCTCTATCCGCTTTTGCCTTGTCCCTGGTCGTATCCCCCTCAAGGCGGGCTTTGACCATCTCATCCAGGGTGACGTCCTTGACTGCGGCATTGATGGCTTCGCTTCTTCCCAGGCGAAGGACGTTGATGGCTCGGTCCTTGCCATTGACCGTTCTGATGCCGCCCTTTAATCGGAGGACCAACTCATCGACAGCAGCGTTACTCGGCGCGCAGACCAGAAGCTTCTTTGACCGAGCCTGATTGCCCGTAGGAGCACCGGTAGGCCTCAACGGTGTCCCGAGAGGGACTCCAGCTCCAGCCAGAGAAACTTGTGCAAGCTGATCTGACAACAAAGCACCAACCATTGCTACAATAGTCTTGGTTTTTCCAGTACCAGGAGGGCTAGAGAGCAGAAAGACGAAGAAGAGTCAGTACCGTGATACAAAAGAGAGCAAGGCAAGCGGAGAAAGGAAACAATCCTGAACGAAGGAGACAAGAGTGTCAGTTCTGTGAAACCCCGATACTGTGCTTACCCTTGGATCAAAGTGAAGCCGTCGTTCGCCTGTGCGCCAAGTACGGCGAGGGCCTGACCTCGATTCAGAGCCCAATTTTCCATGAAGCTGGTCACGCGCTCTTCTCCGTAGTGCAGAATGGGCGACGGTTCGGCCTTTAGGATCTCGTCCATGAGATCATAGTACTGCAAACTCTCCAGGGCGGCATACTCTCTCTCTATAGTCGCCATATTGGTGATTTTCACACCGTATATGGTGACGCCAGGGGTCAGGTTGGGTGAGAGGGGGTTATTACGAGAAGCTACGCGATACGTCACCTCGACGGTGTCTTTTTTATAAGTGATACGATGCACTCGAGCGAGACAGTGCTTTGCAGATCCATCCACCAGGGGATTTTCCGCCTCGGACACGAGGAGAATGTCGCCCTCATAGATACCACGATCCCTTTGGGGGGCTACGGGCATTGTAAATGTCACTTCCAGATAGCTGTCGACGCTGGCGCGGCTGGCAATCTTCATGCCAAACGGCTGGGCCGTTAGCTCATCTTTGGACGTCACAAACGAGCGCCAGGCCTCAGACGCAAGCAACGGGAAAAAGGTCTCCTGATACGATCTGGGGTCGGCGTATTTGGTGGCCACCTCGGAGGCCTTGGGGCCGTTGGGGGGGTCGTTGCCGGCGTGGAAGATGTCCCAGGCGAGGATCGTGTTGTGAAGCCGATCCATTGGAGGGATGAGCCGCGCTCGCATCTCCTTGACCGAGCGCTGCTGTCTAACCTTCTTGACGGGCTGGCGTATCTTGTCTCGCAGGGCCTGCTGGCGCCGCTTTTCGGCCTCGGTCAGTGATCTTTGGCCGCCCGTGCTAAGGGCAGCAAGCTGATTGTCGGCGTCCGAGCCATCGCTATCGGCGTCGGACTCCTCGTCAGAGCTGTTGACCATGATCTCGCTTCTCGAATGATCCTTGCCGGTGAGGCCGAGACCTTGCATGCCAGAGCCTTCGCCTCTGACGAATTCTCCTCGAAGCTGTCTGGCTCGCGCGATGGCCTCGGCATCTCGCTTCGCCTTTTCCAGCTTTTCCCTCTGCCTGCTTTCTTTCAGTGCCATGATAGCTTTTTGATCAGGTAGTCTGGCGGCCTTTGCTTTGGCCTGTCGGGCTTCGATCTGCTTGAGCAGAGGATTCTCCACCGATCTGCTGAGCTCCAACACATCCTCTCGGTTGGACCGACCAAGTTTAGACGGGGTGCCGGTGGCCGTGGTGGTAGAAGAAGAAGCAGACTTTGACCAGGCATCAAGCTTGCTCTGCTTCTTCGTTTTGTCCTTGAGTGCTTGCTCCTGGCGTTGCTGTGCGCCCATTCCCTGTTGATAGCGTTGCACCTCCTCATCACTCTGGCCCAGGGCTTGTAGAAGCTCTGCACGCTGCTGATCGGTCAGGTTGGTAGAGCGTACGTATTTGCCCGGAGTGGCGGTTGGCAAGCAGGCATCTGTAATGAGCTTGCGAGAGGCTGCGTTGATTTCGAGGCCATTCTCTTGAAGCCGTTTGAGAATCTTGCACAGCACGCGAACCGTGACGTCGACGAGCCAGCGATCTTTGAGCCGAATCATGTTCTCCATCCCACGGAAATTGTCCTTTGCGGGCGCGAGGATTCTGACCATCATGTCCTTCTCGCTCCGACCAAGCGCTGTCGCAGAAGTGAGCAGGCCATCCTCAGCAATTAGAGCTTCGGCTAGTTCCATGATCTCTCGGCAGAATTCCGTCATGATTACATTCGAGATGTAAAAAGACCACGTCTCGATGTTGAGACAGGCCTTGGAGACAAAGCGCCACTGCTCATTCCACCAGCGCAGAACAGTAGCAACCGACTTGGAATCCAGAGTTCTGACTCGAAGAACGCCGGTAGACGGATCTGCCAAGCCTCTGAGGACATCACGACTCATGTTCAGCAAGGGTTTGACCGGTCCCCAAGGGAACGGTGGTCGTAGGACACGTTCTAAAGACCAAACAATTGATGCAAGTGTCTGATCGGGATGGTGCTGCGTCATCTGCTCGAGTGCACCGCTTCGGGAGAGCTCCCCGGTCCAATTTTTCAGAATCTCTGCTGAGGCCTCCGCAAGATCCGAATTCTCATGGACGGACAAGGCTGTAGTGACTTGGAAAGGCAGTCGGTCAGCATACAGGTCGTTCAAGTCAGTTACGTCGAGCTCTGATATGCGGCCGAGGATTCGCGCCAGCACGTCTGCAGTATCGCCGAGCGCCTTGTTGAAAGTCTTGGCCGACTCTTCCAGCTTGTCCTCGGCTTTGCGAAGCCTGATCTGTTCCACGGCGACAAGCGGCGCTAGTGACACGAAGATGTCCTTTGCGACGGCGACCTGGTCGGCGGAAGTATCAAACATCTCCAGAACACCTTCCCAGAACGCTTTGGAGTTTCTGATGATGGCGGTTTGGAGCTGCTTATTGGCGTGAATGGCTTGGTACTCCTCGGACAATAGCTTCATATCCAGCTTCATCGCAGCCACCATGACTTCTGTAGCAGCCTCGGCAACCTTGAACGTGGTCCAACCTTCGATTTCTCCATTTCGTCCAGTTGGCTTGATGCTTGATAGGATAAGGCCGAGGTGTTTGACGACAAGACTTGAGACAGCACTGGCGTAGAGATGGGTACTTCCTGAGGTGACGAGCGTCTCCGGGTCGAGGAACGACTTCATGGTGAAGCTCAACGCGTCAAAGCCGGCGCGAACACAAGCGGCTTGGCCGGGTTCGCCAATGCTAGCGTCTTTTGCGAGCATCTCGAATAGCGTGTGCATCAGAACTTCGCAGGCGTCATACCTGCGATCGCGGCCGAGAGACTGAAGCCAAGGTTGGATCCACGAGGTGGGAAACGGTGCAAAATGGGATCCGGGATCGACGACAGACCAGCATTCCTCTAAGGACTGGCGCAGGAGAGTCTTGTAGACGGGACTTCCAAATAGCAGATCGGCAATGACGTTTGGCCGAGCATCGCCGACGACATCCCAAAAAGCCTTTGGCGATTTCTTCAACAAGCCACTAAGGACTCTGATGGCGACAACCAATACACCTTCAGAGCGACAGAATTGGATATGCCGAAATAGCAAGTCGTAGATGTTGAAGCTGCCTTGCGGAATCTCGAGGCTGCGCAGACGGCTGAGGATGATGTCGTCATTGAGAGTCCTGAGGATAGCCTCAAATCCTTGCCAGAACCGCTCGATCTCGAGGTAAATCTCGCTTGTTGCTGAGGAAAGATCCTTCTTGCTAATCTCGTCGATGGAGCTGACCAGGCCATCACTGACAGCCCAGTCGAACTGGTCCTCCGTCATGCCGCCGCTATCAATGTTCTTCCAGTTTTCCGCCGCCCATCTACGGCGGTCCTCGTTCTTCTGATCGAACAGGAAGTAGGTCATGCCGGGTAGAGGATCCTTAGTTCCGAGTTTGAGGTACGTTTTTCCCTGCAAACGCATGAAGACATATTGAAAGACGGCCCGTTGCTCCGCATTCGCCAGATAGGCCACACAGCACAAAGCCTCATAGACAGTGACGTGGACTTCGGTGAGGTGCTCGCCAAATTGTGACTTCTTGAAAACAGCGCCAGACTTTTCAATCTTCTCGATGAACTGCTTGGCCCAAGTGAGGTTGTGGTCGATTCGGTTGACGTCGATGTTAACAAGCATGTCCTGAATCTGCGCAACGGCTTCTTCGTTCCACCGCCTAGATGACAGATTGTCAGCAAATGTATGTGGTTCCAGCATGAGGACGTGGAGCGCCTCACTCTGAGAAAACCTGGAGGTGATGCCTGCGCTTCATATGCCAGTTGAGGACACATTCTGGGCAAGACTTGAGACATTTCTCAAGCCTGCCAGTAAACTCCTCCAGCCATCTACCAGCCTCCTGCTTGTCAAAGCCAAATATCAGACTGTTCCAGTAGGTGATTTCGATTCGTCTCTTGCTCTGTTCGATGCGACTTTGCTTCTCTTCGACCGAGATTCTCGAGTCGGGATCGTCGAGGCTCTTGTAGTTTTCGTCGTCGTCGGCACTAACCCGTGGACACAGAAGATGGGCTTCTGCAGGAATCTGTTGGAACTCTTCGTACCATTTTCCCAGCACCTCGTTGATGTCCGCCATTGTAACGAAATACCATGGCCAGAAGCCTCATCAAGGTGCAGCGGGAGAGGGGGGAAACACCGCTTGGGTGACACGATCTGTTGCTGTTTTAGTTGATGCCAGATGTGGTGAGGTATGTTAGAGAAGGAGCGCGGCTCCCTTGGGTTGCAGGAAGGGAAAGCGAGAGGAGAAGATGTACAGAAAGAAGGTTGGAGGGAGGTGAAGCGACAACGCAAGAGCGAAAGAGAGAGGTCGCGAACAAAAAAGATTAATGTGGGCCTTGCTAGGAGGAAGAGGGCCGTACAAGGCGCGAGAGGGAGGTACTAGATACCTGCCCCTCGCGCACGCTCAGTGACGACAGAAGATCAGGAGCTTACATGACTAAGCAAGCTAAGTTCCAGGTCAGAATCCCAGGTTCGAGCCCTCATGAGGACAAGATCTCTAGGATACAACCGAAGGATTGAAGAGTTTCAGGGTTCTGAGCAACAGTTTAGAGCAGGAAAATGAAAGGAAAGAGTAGCAATCAAGAAGCTGCTGTTATGGCCGTAGAAATCTAGGCAGTCCTAGGGAGGGCCAGAGAATTGCAGCCACAGCAAGCTGGCATGTGACTTGAGCTTGCGAGTCCGAATTTCAGTATGCAGGTGCCCTGGCAGAGGTACTCGGTACCTGCAGCATCTACTGGCAGCTGTTGCTTCTCTGACGCGCGACTTGCAAGCAGTGATCCGCGTTTACGGGCTTAGCACTGGCCAGGGTTTATTCGAATGGAGTTTGTTGGCAACACCTGTAGAGGTGGTATAACTGCAGGTTCACGTATTTGAAAGTTTATGGATCCCGTCAGTATTCATTCTTCTCCTGCTCCGTATTACCACGGCAACCGCTGTAGAACGTCCCTGTGCCTGCATTCATTGTGGTTGTATTCAGCAATGCTGTGAAACAGGGAACGCATCATTGCTGACGTTCAGTCGCTCCTTGACAGAAGCTCAGACTACCTTACCTTACCTCGAGTCATCGGGAGACTGCAGTTATGAGAAGGGAGGCGGTCCATTGCATCGCTCTCATTCGTGATCACTTTGCAGCTAGGTACTCTGCACATCGACCAACAGTGATTGCTTCTCATTCACATGTTTGAATATGGGGTGAAGAACACATGCACTATCCACTGATCGTGAGGCGGTTGATGAGAGTTGCTTCATCTTGCTCGAGGCTCCAATCCCGCTGCCTGTAGGGTAGTCGAACCAGAGGAACTGGATGTACATAAGTCAAGTCGTTGCCAACCACAGACGGCTGGCAGCATCCGACTCGATAATTCCTTGTTCTTGTCGCACCTTTCAGCTTCATTTCACTTTTTGGGCACACTGCCACGGGTGCTCACAGTTCGGCGGTACCAGCTCGCATCATATTTCATCCATAAGCGCGATGCTTGAATGACTGGGCTACTACTGGTGTGTGCCATTTCATCGCTCAATTTCGAAAAGTGCTGCGATTGGCTCACAATTCTGACAAGCTCTCCCGATCCCTCACTCTCTTCTTCATCCCTAAAGCCTTGATCGACATATACCGTCTGCTGATCCGCCAGACTGCATCAGGACGCTTCAACCCTACACTCACAGAATGCCCTCTCGGATGATCATCGACTCACACGGCGACGACGAAGTGCAGTATTTGACGTCGCGAGATGTCGCTCCCGAGAGTAGGTCGAGATCCTCGTCATCAGCTACACTTGGCCGCGCCGCCGGGGATGATGAAGAAGAGGAAGCGGAAGAGCTGGTGGAGCTCTTTGAACACGAAGTCATCGACCTCACTGGGCACGAATTAGAGGATGGTTCACACGGTTCGATTCGTCCAGGGGAACTGGCCATAGACAAATTTCGCGAACCTCGCTCGGGTGCTCAGCTCTTCCGTGGGGACCTGGTCCAGGTGGAACATGTCGAGCTTGGGAGTTACACCATCGACTTTGTCCAGATCAAGATCATTGCTCGCGATCGACAGGGTGACTGCAAGATCCGCGGAATCCCATTTGTGCGGACCAGAAAAGTGCTGGGCAAATTGCCAAAGAAGACCAACGAGATATGCATGATACTTCATATTCAGAGACGAGATGACGGACAAGAGCTGCCCGCAGTCCTCATTGACGTTCCCACTGCCTCCATTGTCAACAAAAGGGAACTGGTCATAACCAACGCGACCTATCCGGAACACTGTTACAACGGAGAGAACATTGGTCTGCATGTCCAGAATGAACAAGCGCCACAGAGGCTTGCTGAAGACCATGGTAAGCTAGTCTGTCGCTGGAAATTCGCGATTTATTTTACCATGCAACGTCAGAGTCGGGCAACCAGACCAGAAGAAGAAGTTCTCGAGCGCGTTCAGGCCGATGAGGTTCCAGTATCGAGATATCGTGTATCAGACGAGGGGCTTTGCAACCAGTGGCGGGGAGGACGCATCAAGGGAGGGTCGTGGCCTCACACGGAGTCAAGCATCATTGACCTGGAATCGAAGTCCTCCTCTATGAACACGGCTCACCGTACCGGCAGCAGACGGCCAGGACAGAAGTATACACTCTTTGACTCGTTCTGCGGGGCGGGGGGTGTATCTCGTGGCGCGCAGAGCTCGGGCTTCAAGGTCCAGTATGCCGTTGACAAATGGGCCGATGTCTAGCAGACATATCAGGCCAACTTTCGCGACACAGAACTATTCCGAGGGTCTGTTGACGAGTTCATCCGGGACACAAAGGACCGGCGGATGAGGGTCGACGTGCTGCATCTGTCGCCGCCCTGTCAATATTTTTCGCCGGCACACACGCATCAGTCAGTCCACGACGACACCAACATCTTTGCGCTTTTTGGGTGCCTGTCCCTGATATACAAGCTGCGGCCACGTCTGATTACGCTCGAGCAAACGTTTGGAATAACACATGAGCGGCATCATCACTACCTCAGGGCCCTGATCGGAGACTACACCCAACTTGGATACTCTGTTCGATGGAAAGTCGTTCGGCTCTGTACTTGGGGATCGGCACAGGATAGGAAACGCCTCATTATCCTGGCGGCTGCACCGGGGGAGAAGCTGCCTCCTTTTCCCAAGCCAACTCATTCCGAGACCGGTGCTGGAGGCTTACAGCCGTGGACAACCATTGAGAAAGCGATTGGCTCCATTCGCATTGGGGACGACTTGCACAACCTGGACAACGTCAAGTACCACCGACCACCTCGGGCTCCGCTTGATCCAAGCCGGCTGGCAGGCACAATTACCACGGGAGGCAACGAGGTCTACTATCCGGATGGATCAAGAGACCTGACCATTCGCGAGTATGCCTGCATCCAGGGGTTTCCAAAGTACCACAAGTTCTTTGGGACGAGAACTTGCATCAGGAGACAGATCGGTAACGCATTTCCTCCAAACACTGTTCGGGTGCTGTATCGGCATCTGGAAGATTGGCTCCTGCAGCAAGATGGAATGACTCGAGGCCAGCCTCTGGCCGACAGCGTGCTGAGTGTCGATGACTCTGACAGCAACCATTTTGACGGCTACGTGGGCTCGCAACCGTCCTCAATGGCGCCGTCGGCTCCTGAAAGGGGCGAGGATGTTGTTGAACTGGCACACCCATGTGGAAGGTCCCGGGGGACTCGTCACAGGTGCAGCGCCCTCGTTGACCTCACATGATTGGAGACGTCACGTCTGGTCACGGAGGACGTGCAACCTCCAATAATCCGCCATATGGGGCTCCTTTGAGTGGGAGATGTAATGGACGATGTCTCAGGGATAACCAGGGAGAACTAGGCAGGTATCTCATCTCTTGTAGTGTCAGAGTGAAAGCCAAGCTGGAAATAGGAGGCTTCCATGCTATTACCTGATGGCGTCGAGAGCTACCTGTCTAGGTACGTTGTACTCTCTGTTTGAGATGAAGAGACGAGGTTGAGGTACGATCTTGACGAACATGCAGGTAGAACTTCAACCTTTTCTCCGTTCTGTGATAAGCTGGGTCGTCTATTATGCTCAGCCGGCTCGTCTGTAGTTCATCTGTGAAGCCGAGGGAAACCTCACTTCTGCCCTTACATATGGTCCCCTAACGCCTCTCATCCAAGGAAGCTGCCTACCTAGGCGAGCAGATGCGGGTTAATACCTTGATACTCGCCGTTCACTCAACAGCACCTGCAGAACTCTGTGATTCAAAGGCGCTCTACCTATCCATGAAAGTACAGCTTTTGCAAGGAGCCCGTTTCCAGATCATCTTATCGAGGAGCGGCCTCCGGCGGGCGCCTGACAATGCATCGCCAACTGACCGCCAAAACTCTCGCTCTGAATCACGCAGCTGGCAGGCACGTGTGCGTCTTCTATTCGAAATTTGAAAGTGCGACCCGACCTTCCCTTATTGTCCTCCTCGCAATTGTTCTTCAAAGTCAGCTGATCAAGAGGGCTGCAACTGCGACTCCAGCCCTTTCCTGCTCTTTCCTGCTCTTTCCTGCCTTCCCCCCTCTCTTCCTTCCAAACAACGCCCTCCTTTCGCCGCCACAAGCCCTTGACAGAAAACTCAACTCATTGATTTATTTTTCATCGTCGTCTGTCTTCGTTTTTTTTCCTCCGTGCGTGTCAATCTCTCTTTCCTTTGAGCCTGCCATACCGCCACGCCGTTTGCCTCTTCTCCCTCCGGTGCATCTGGCGTGTCTTCTGGGGCCTGAGGACGCCACGCCTGGCTTATTATATGTGCAGTTGCGCACCTACACTCGAACATCCTAGCAAGCTTTTCTTGCACTCCGGGTTGGTGTTCCTTGCAATCGACTTTTGTGTATCCAGCAGCCTTTACGCACACCATCATGGTCATCAAACCAAACCTCGAGATCCCGACGGGTGGTCTTATCACGGTAAGAAGACGCAAACTCACAGGGACCTTTTGACGCGTCTCATCACCCAGGAAAGCTGTTGATGCTAATCAAAGGCGGCCCGATTACAGATGCAACAGCCCGTTGTCAAGTTTACCTCGCAGGAGGACTTCGTCCGTCGACTGGAGCAGGGCACCCTCATCGAGATGGAGAATGAATTGTCACAACTCAAGAAACTCAACGCTAGAGGAGACACATATCCGGCATGGATCATTGCTCCCATCCCAGGATGCCAGACGTCCTTTGCAACGTCCTGGCTGCTGATGGCGAAGAGTCCTTCGTCTAGTGAAAACACCATTTTCCCCACTGTGGCGGACAGGTTTACCATCGACATCAAGGAAAGTGTCGAGTTGCCTCAGGGCGTGTTTACCCTCTATCATCTACCTGCTACCCGCATCGAGAACCCGTTTGAGAACGTCACGGAGCTTGGAGGGAGCCGTTTGCAGAAACTCGCCGCCTTCAAGGTTGAAGTTCCACGCTGCCAGAGAACCGAGGACGGCGAACAGACCGAGCTGGACATCATGGCACATCTGCAGGTCTCTGGCTCTTTGGATAATATTTCCGAATGCACGTTGGATAAGTGCAACCAGAAAAACATCTCGATCCGCTGGGAGGTGACGAGCCAAACCTTCGAAGCTGAACTAGATGCATTGCGGTTCTTTGTGGCGCCCAGGAGGTCGGAGAAGAAGGGGCCATCCCACCGTTCGAAGCTTGCGTTCGACATGCTGCAGCAATTCCAACCCCAAGACCCCGAGATCGTCAATCTTTTTACCAAGTATCGACAGCTGGCAGAGCCGCACAATCCCGCGCACAAGATTTCTCCCGTCCTCGTTCAGAAATTCGCTCACTTCAACGGTGACCATCTGGCCGCCCACGAGGGTCTCGGTCATATCCAGAACGGCCTCTATTTCGTCAATGGATGCCCTGGTGCTGGCAAAACAGAATGGAACATGGTCATTTCGGCGCTCATCCAATCGCACTTCACATATGGCACCAAGAAGGTTCGTCATCAGATTCTCTTCCTGGTCGACATCAACAAGACGGTATCGGACGCTGCCGACAGGTACCACAGTCTTTGCAGGGAAGCAGGGCTCGACGTCCGGGTGATCAGAATGCATGGATGGCCCTATGAGATGCGCCATTCCGATCGGTTGAACCAGCAAGGTGCCCTCAAACGGGAGGGGGGCAACGCGGCTGCAGACTTCACGAAAAGCTTCCTCACGACGGCGGGTATAACCCGTCAAGCCAAGTTGGAGAGAGATGATACACGGGCTCCCAGTCTCGATGAGGCGGCGTGGGATCATTACGAGAGGAACAAGCACGAGAACTATCCTGGCCTCACGAAGATACTGGATCAGATCGAGACGGAAGACGTTCTTGGTAGCGAGGATTAGAGACTCCTCCGTCGCCTAGTCACCGGCTTATACCGCGACGTCCTCGCCGGCGCTGATTTTGTTGCCACCACTCCTGTAGCCGCCGCTGGCAGCTTTTCCCATTTCTTCCGCCCGGAGATTGTGTTTGTGGACGAGGCGCCGCATGCCCGCGAACTTACCACACTGATCCCCCTGGCGTACTTCGATCCTGTGGCCTGGATCTTCACCGGCGATGTGAAGCAGACGCGCCCCTTTGTGAATGACTGCGGCTCCGCGAAAAATGCTGAGATGAAGGGCCTCAAGTTCAATCCCTATACCGAACAGCTGCGACTCAGCACAATGGCGCGAGCAGTCGCTGCCGATGCCCTAAACCACAAGCTGTTGGTCAACAATCGCGCCCATGGCAACCTGCATCGCCTCCCGTCGGCCATGTTCTACAACGGAGAGATGGTCTCGAGCTACGACGAGGAGAGTATGTATCCTCCGAGCACTGCGTACCTGAAGGCGCACTTGGAGAAACTCTTGGGCCGCGGGGATCTGCAGGAGAATCGGCTGGTGGTGAGCTTTGCCAGCAGCGCTGAGCAAACTCGTCGGAGCAGCTTCTGGAATCCTAAGCAGCACAGCTGGGTGGCTGAACAAGCCAAGTGCCTGCTGGCAGACCCAAAGTTTCAGAGCGTCACCGGAGCTCCAGGAACCATCTTGATACAGACACCGTATAGCACCGCGTATCGAGAATACCAGGCGGAGGTCAAGCAGTGGCCTGTGGAATGGCAGGGCCGTGTCCAGGTCCTGACCGTGGACAAGGCACAGGGCAATCAAGCCGACGTGGTGTTCCTCGACATGGTGAGAACGACATCAGTTGGCTTCATGGACGACCCACAAAGGCTCAACGTCGCCATCACTCGAGCGAGACAGGCGGAGATCATTGTCATGCACGTCCGCATGAACTATCGCCAGGCCAAAGGATGTCGACGCACCACGTACGCCACGCAGCTTTGGGCAGATGCTCACGCGCACCGCCGTCTTGTTCATCTGTCCTAAGTCTTCCACTATGGTTACGTCGGTGACTCTAAGAGCAGTGTTCTTGGGTCCACGGGTCCGCTCTGTCGTGATGGTTCGACTGATTGAAGGATTGCGTGAGACAGGGCTATGAGAGGAATTGAGTGTGAGAGGTTGGGTGATGACGATATGGTTGTGAAATCTAAACCGGATCGGAGTGGATTGTTGGCATACGAATGGAAATAGCGACAAGGGGCAATGAGGGATCAGAGAGTGTCATTGACCACGTCCATTCTCCATCAATGGATCGGTTGACGGGCATGCTTGTTAGATGCTACGACTGGCAGCGTACGAAGATCAATGAGCGGGCAATCACGGATAGACAGATTCGCACTCAGGAAAGTTGTCGTAACGCTCGTGATGCGGCCCGAAATGGAGGACGCAAGAGAGGCCTCTCACTCCTTGGGTTCCCATCCAGTGGATAGCTTGTATCGAGGGTTTTCGGGCAGATGGGCGGGCTCTTCATAGTATTGCTGCTCGCTACGAATAAGGTATGATTCAGCATGTCCAAGGTACTTTATACCTAGCAGTATCTGATTCTACCTATGTCATACCTTGTCTCTTCTCCTGGAATACGGAGCCTGAAGCAGATTGTGATCTCGGGCAAGTCAGTAGTGCTTCGTGCAATACCTATGTTACGAGGCACACGGCCTCCTTTGTTGGCGACGGAAGGGGGCTAGACTTGCGGGCTGATGGAAGGCCCGCGCACCGAATCGAGGCACAAGATGCGAACCAACCGCGGCAGACCGTATGCATGTATGTGGTTCTTGGCTTCTCCACGGCTCTGCGTTATCGTACCGTGGACATAGGTAATGTACACGAGCGTTGAAGCCATGCTGGGCTGGGCAGAAGAAGCTCCGGAGTTGCTCAGGAGACACCTTGCGTACCTGGTGAAGATGGAGAATGTGATGTTAGCTGGCGATTCAGCTGTCCGAGCAGCAGAATTGAGATGCCAGCTGATAGGTACATGGTAGATTATAAGACGGGAGTCGAGAAGAAGCAGGTCGGCTCCGGGCTGTTGAAGTGGCCCGGTCACCCGCGACAGCATCAGAGGAGCTGCTGTTGTGGCGGCTTCTTCAAGAATGAGTGCCCGCATATCGCAGCGGGGTGGATGAAGAAAGCCGGCAATAATATGGGGCAAATCTCGCAGGAACAGGTACCGACTCTTGACCGAAGAGGTTGGGCGGACGGCAAGGCTGATTTTGGCTGCCCGGTACGTAGTACCAAGTTGCAGATTGACGCTTCTCTTGACCCATGCCTTTGGCTGGTACCTGGTAGGTATTTTACTTGTTGAGGACCTCTCTACTTACCTACTAGTCCTCCGTAATGGCGACATGTGTAATCGACATGCTGCCTCTTTGTGACTCCAAGGGGATTGTATTACAGACTGCCGCAGGCGTTGAACGCATCGAGTCAAATCTTCACTCTCAGCGCCGTCGCCACTGACGGGGCAGATGCCGCTGCCATTGGCCGCCGTGGTTGGACAAGATGCCCATTGCAGCTCTTTGCGGGCAGGATCATGCCTGAATCGTGCCGAGTTGGGCCATCAGGGGACTCTCTTGTCAGACAAGGGATGCAGCAAGCAAGCGTCGGCGGCGAATAGGGAGTTGCACGGAGCCCTCCAAGTCATGTCGGTCGGTATAGGGGGCGAGACTCGCTTGCGAAACTTGCACCTACTACATCCTCCGGACACCGTACTACCTCTAGGTATTCACAGCCTATCAAGAGATCAGGTACTAACTGGTGAGTTTTGTATGCCTGATTAGGCTGTAAGGTACTTGAGACATTGAGTAGGTAGGCTGGGTAATCCATCGACCTGCTTCCGTTTTGCATCATTGAATGGAGGCGGGATCAGACAAAGGACGTGACGTGACGGTATGCCAATTATAGAACGTCGAGCTTCTTGGCCGGTTTCTTTGGCACTGCAACCTTGGGTTCTAAGCGCCGAGCAGCGAGTGGGGGAGAAATCATCATCAGTTTGAGTCGACGGAGAAATTGGCACCAGATGCCAGCGAGGACGTTCAACTGTGCTGAAATGTGAAAACTAACTGCTACTACTAGCAGCTTGTCATTTGAAGCCGGTGCCACAATTGCGCGGCCCGGCAGGACTGAAGTACTATCCCCACAAGCTTCCAAGTTCCTTTTGGAACATTCATCTCTGAAATGAGATCGGCCCCACGAACTTGTAGGTACTGTAGAGATTGCTGGGCACCTACTACTAACCTGACACCCCATAGGTACCTTACCTCCTAAGGTAGGTACACAGCAACAATGACTGAAAAACACATACCTGGTGATTAGCCAAGTTGAATTGGCCGTCCATCAATTCACATGTCATTGATTCTTTCAGGCAAACGTATCACTAATCCGGAGTACTTTGACCGCAGTCCCTTCGTCATTAAGTGTAGGTAGTACTACCTTAGTAGGTAGGTAGGTAGGTAGAATCTCATCCCTGAGTTACTTTTCCTTCCAAGAGGTCCGGAGTGGGCGATCCTATGAACATCGAAATATCCGCCGCCTTGCCTGTACAGGCTAGCAGTGCGTGCGCATCCTTGCCCAGGCGTGCGCAGCAATGCATGTGCTACGCACTTGCCGCATCTTTTCGACCAACTGCTCAGCCCTGTGTCCACCTTCCCGTGCCGTGGCAAGTGCTTGGGCTGGGTATTAGCAGCAAGTGCCAGAGAGTGAAGGAAGGCCCTGCTGACGCTACCTTACTTTACCTGTACGAAGCCGGGCAGCAACTCCGTCGTTCCTTGCCTTTCCCATCCTCTGACTTACTCGTCTGAATAAGCGATCCTCTTTTTTTTTGCTCTCCAACTTCTGCCTCTCCATCATGAGGATTTCTTGACATCCCGAAGAAGAAGGCCTTGAGCATTCGTCTCTCAACACTGACGACCCCTGTACGCGGGCGAGATACCCGTCCTTTTCCCCCCTCGGCCTTGGGCGGCCTCCCACGCTATTCGAAAGCGACAGCGACCGACGACTCAGCGAGAGAGAATCGGAGCGGCGACCTCAGGCAGCCAGGGGCAATGGCTTCGTCCAGCTCCATCGCTGTCACAACCGACAACATCACCATCAGCGGCCATGTGAGGACTGCAGGCGGAATAGCGAGTCATGCCGTGACGAGGAGCTTCGAGGCGTTGCGCGGGCTGACGCTCGGGGGCGGGAGCAGCAGCAGCAGCAGCAGCAGCAGCAGCATCGGCGTGAATGCGGATGTAGATCTTAATGGGAAAGTGTATGGGAGTCGAGATACGGATTGGACTTCCATTGGGAACAACCTTGATGCCAGGGCTAACCACAATGGCCTGCATCTACACAAGCGACACCTGGGCGGCGGTGCGATTGCTGGAATCACGATCGGTGTTGTTGTTGCGGTTGCACTGCTGGCCATCTGCCTCTATCCGTGCTTCCTCTATCTCAAACGTCGCCGGAGGGGCCAGTCGCATTCAGCGTTCGATGCCGAGGCGGGCATTGCTCCGCACGCTGGACACGATAGCAGCGCTTCTGGCGGAGCAAACACACCTCCAAAGCGTCTCTCGTCGAGCGACTCGTATAAGCACAGGGGCGACTTGACGCGCGGGGGAGACGGAGATGGGGGAAGCGCTGATTATGGCAACTGGCAGGCTTCCATCGACGGCGGCGTCAACAATGGCTACTCTTATCCCCTCAGCGCGGCGTATCTGCAGCCTGGGGATCCTGGGTTCGTCGACAGCAACGTTGCTGGAGAACATCGAGTCAAGGCCCAGCCGTTTCCGCTGCTGGGATGCGACGATGGCGAGTTCGCGCCGCCGATAGCAGATGATTACCAGCCCGGCGTGCTCAAGGGAACCAGCGCCGACTACTACAGCCCCCATATTCCATCCGAGGCCTTTGGCATGGTTACACAGCCCGACGAGGCGCTTGACTCCCCCGTCCAGCCACCCTCTTCTCGCTCCAGCTCTCTTCGCCAGAACATGATGCACATCTTCCGCCGCAAGACGGGCAGAGACGCAACAATAGACTCTACCATCTCGCGGACAACCATCCCGGAAGGGGCCGCATCATCTCACCTTGACGGCGCCACTCCGCTGCAGACGCTTATAACCACGGGTGACCGAGTCGACTCTCCCATAAACATATCGGCTGCCTCCCTGCCTCTTTCACGCTCGCCCTCAGGTCGCCTACCCAACGCTGAAGTCGCGCCTGGGTCAAGCCTGGCGCCGGTCAGCCCGCCCGTCAGTAACGCACCGGAGCCTTCCTCCAAGGCCACACCTCCAGAGTCACCTCCGTTCCCTGCGTATCACCAGTTCCGAAAGTCTCCCTCGCCACCCATCGCTGCTCCCGGAACTGTCAACCCCATGGACATCATGCCCGCCTCTACGGAAACCGAAGTCTGGCATCGGACCGAGCACCAACTCTTCGAGGCCTTCCACAAGGCGTCGACGAGCGACCCAGTCGCGTTCCCGGTGCAGGATTCATCCGCCATTCCGTCACCTTCTCCAACACCCCCCGAAACGCAGCCCCAACCTCAGCCAATATTCACTATACAATCGCCCGGCGCAACCAGCCAGACCGGACTCACTTCCGATCGCATCATCAACTCCAGCACCGACACAAACACCGACGCCACCCAAAACTATCAAGTCCACTCCCACAACGACAATGGCGATGTCGCTATGCTAGAAACACCTCTTCCTCCAAACCACGACCACGGCTTGGCAGCCCCAGACGGCCGGCATCCGAGCTACCCCTCCGACCATTCCACCCCACTCCCCGGCCCTTCCTTTACCGATGTTTCATCACAGAACACGCCCTCGACTCAATTAGATACCCCCTCCCCCGAGTCGATGGGCAGTTCCGATTTCCGACACAGCGCGTCGCCGCACTCTGGCGCTGGCAGTCATTCCCCCCGGACTGGAGCCTACCGATGCGATGAGCCGGGCTGTAACCAGTCTTTTGATCAACCCCACAAACTCAAGTATGACCCGTCTTTCCTATCATCATGTCTTGATACTTGTACTAACCTCTTTGTCCTCTTTTCCACCATAGGCATCATCAGCGATATCATAGCAAAGACCACAAGTGCACTTATGCTGGCTGCGGCAAGGGTTTTGGCACCAAGACTCATCTGCAGAGGCACATCAATGACCGGCACGAGAAGAAGAAGAAGTTCCATTGCTCCGTCGTTGGATGCGACTACTCTAGAGCAGGGGGCAAGGCTTTCCCTAGAAAGGACAACTGGAAGCGACACATGATTAAGATACACAATATCGAACAGCAGCAGCTTCCAGAGCCTATTGAAGTCGATATGGACCTGGACGGTGTATGAGCGACCGGCGGAAAATAAGGGGAGAAAGAGAGAAAGAGAGAGACAAAGTGAAGACGGAGGTTTCCCACACCGGGAGGAACGTGTGAGAGTGAGTGAAGACGCGTAGAGGCCTCCGATCACGGCTTTACGCCGTCAAGGCTATGGCCTTTGGCACCCGCGACGCATCATGACGCTCTGGAATTGGCATGAAGCATGAATGTTGTGGCCATTGCAGCATTGCAAAAGCAGTCAATGCTCATTCTTGGCGGCGGTTCACTCACTGGCGACCTTGAAAGCACAGCTGGCGTTGTCGGCTCAACAAAGCGAGTCACCCTCAGGGAAAGCGGACTCAATCACCAATCCCGGACCGTGGTATTTCCCTGCAATCCTAGCAGGTCTTTCTCCTGTGTGATCGGATCTTCCATTTCAGGCACAATCTGTCACTCTCTCATTGAACATTGAGTACATATGGTACAGAGTTCCGTCAAGGAAAGGGCATTTTAGCTTCAGCGAGCGCTTGAATATTTCTAGTGAGGCGTTTCACCTTACTTAGTCTTTTGTATAATACGGATGAACCCGCCCCTTTCTGTTAAAGGGTGAAAATCCAGCACGCGGGGACGGCTTCTAGGAAACCGTTGTTTCCTTCTTCTTCTAAGTCCGGCCTCTCTTTCGATCCGCCTGCCTGCTGGGCAGACAGACATGCAAGCCCATAAAGGAACAAACAACGCGTCGTGGGTATATTCAACATGAGCAGATGGCCCGCCGAAGAAAGCCGTCCGCAAAGTACTGCTTAGGCATACTGCAGATTTGTGATAGTTCGAAGTCTCTCTTCCTCCCTCTTGTTCGCTTCAACTCAATTCCTTGATTAACTTCTTGACCAACCTTCTTTGTTCGTCCACGCCGAGTGACTTTTCGTCCGTTTCCTGAATGGCTCTGCCAACGGCAATGATGGCCTTGGTGCTATCGCTGTCTACCCATAGCCTGCCGTTTCTGCCAGTCGCCGTCTCGAACTGCACGCCGGCGTCGGCAAGCTCATCGAGGACCACGAGCCTGCCCTGCTGCGCCTTCTTGGGCATCATCAGGAGGCGGGCCATGCCGAGCGATATGGTAAACAGCATGCCTCCAACCAGCGGCCCAAGGCCATCGGCTTTGCCCGTTGAAGCCGAAACGCACTCGAGCTCGGCGTCCATGTGCTTGTTGGCGAGCGTAATGCGGGCGTAGACCAGCGCTCCGGGGAGCAGGATGGGGCGCGTCTTCTTCGTCGCGGACTCAAACGAGAGCTGAGGGAGGAGGGCGGGAGCGGTGTAGTCGGAGAGGCTGACGAAGTAGACTTCCTGGGCGGATTTGTTGACGGTGCCAATGACGAGCTCGCCTACGCGCGGTATGTACTGTTCGATGACATCGCCAGGCTCAAGCGTTAGCCGTTGAACAATCACCACCGCGATCGCATCGATAGCGATCCAGAAACGATCAAGGGACGGTCAGATCTCACCCTGCCATTTGCCGTCTCTACGCGGATGGCGTTCTTCTGTCGGTCCGTCACCAATTGGCCAGCCAGCGTCGGCACCAGATCGCTGGGAGGGACATGCCGCAGACCGGGGCCCAGACGGAGAGGCTTCTTTTCATGCGAGGGTATCAGCGAGGCATCGATGCGATCGCCAGGCAAGACAAATATTGTTTCTGTAGACATGTCTCTATGCGCCGAGATTGTTCGGTTTACGGGGATCAAGAACAAGGACAATGCTTGAGGCTCAGCCTTGCGTTGCCTCGATGAAGTCGGTTTGATTTTTTGGAGCTTCCGATCATGGGCATTGATTGGCCGGATAAAGCGATAAAGTTGCCTGTGCTTCGGAGGGGCGCGTCTGATTGGCGGCCTTCTATCGCCGCGCCTCAGGGTGGCTGTAGCCGCCACTTGGCTGGATCCCCGTCTGGCTGGGTCTCTCGTTTTTTCTGCTCGAAATTTTTTGTTAGGAGGAAAAAAAGCTGCCCCTCCAACCAAAGAGAGTCTCCAACCCACTTCGCAACTCTCGCAATCTTTTTCTTGCTTGCGAATTGACCGACGCAGCAGCAAAAGTTCAGCATCCCTTTTCTATTCTTTTCAGTTGACTTTTGTCTCTCGAAGCCTCGTTGCACCATAAATCGCAAACTACGACCCAATGTCTGAGAGCAACGGCGTCAAGTCCGGGGTTGAGCCCGGTGACCGGGTCACCATTGGCATCACCTTTGGCAACTCAAACAGCTCCATTGCCTTTACCGTCGATGACAAGGCCGAGGTCATCGCCAACGAGGACGGTGGTATGTTTCGATTCCTTCTTGATTGAGAGCGGATACTGCGTGGCTGGTTCTTCACGAGCATGCAGTTTGGACTTGGGGGGGAAAGATCTTGGGGCGCGGCCGCTTCCCAACCGCCGACTCCGATCCTGAGATCTTGACTCCATTTTCCTTCTCTCTTCTTCTTCCTCCATGACTGATTCCTTGTTGCACCATAGACCGACAAATCCCTACGGTTCTCTCCTACGTCGACGGCGACGAGTACTACGGTACCCAGGCCAAGAGCTTCCTGGTTCGCAACCCGACCAACACCATTGCCTTCTTCAAGGACTTCCTCGGCCAAGAGTACGACCGCCATTTGCCAACGATGATATGAAATTTTCCCATGAAGAGAGAGAGAGAGAGAGAAAGATGACAACACCAGGACGCGGTGCTGACTATCGTTTCGTTTTGTTCAGGTTCAAGTCAATCGACCCCACACACTGCCACGCGGCTGCCCACCCCCAGGAGGTCTCGGGCGAGGTTGCCTTCACCGTCAAGGACAAGGCTGGCGAGGACGATGAACCCTCAGTCATCACAGTTTCCGAGGCTTCCACCCGATATCTGCGACGCCTCGTCGCCGCCGCCTCCGAGTACCTGGGCAAGAAGGTCACCTCTGCTGTCATCACCGTCCCCACCAACTTCACCGAGAAGCAGCGCGAGGCCCTGATCAAGGCCGCCAACGAGGCCGAGCTCGAGGTCCTGCAGCTCGTCGCCGACCCCATTGCCGCCATCCTGGCCTACGACGCCCGCGCCGAGGCCAAGACCGAGGACAAGATCATCGTCGTCGCCGATCTGGGTGGCACCCGCTCCGATGTCGCCGTTGTTGCCTCAAGAGGCGGCATGTACACGATCCTGGCCACTGCCCACGACTACGAGTTTGCCGGTGTCCACCTCGACCAGGCCCTGATGGAGTACTTTGCCAAGGAGTTCCAGAAGAAGCACAACGTCGACCCGCGAAACAACGCCAGGAGCTTGGCCAAGCTCCGCCTCGAGGCCGAGGCCACCAAGAAGGCCCTGAGCATCGGTACCAACGCCCAGTTCAGCGTCGAGAGCTTGGCCGAAGGATTCGACTTCTCTGCCACCATCAACAGGACACGGTACGAGATGGTCGGCCGCAAGGTCTTTGAGGGCTTCAACCGCCTGGTCGAGAGCGTCGTCAAGAAGGCCGAGCTGGACGTCCTGGACGTCGACGAGGTCATCATGTGCGGCGGTACCTCTCACACCCCCCGAATCGCCACCAACTTCCAGTCCATCTTCCCCGAGTCGACCGTGATCCTCGCCCCCGCCACCAGCGCGGCCGCCATCAACCCCTCGGAGCTGCAGGCTCGCGGTGCTGCCCTCCAGGCCTCGCTGATCCAGGAGTACGACGCTGCCGACATCGAGCAGTCCACCCACCCCGCCGTCACCACCGTCAAGCACATCTCCAACGCCATTGGTGTTGTCACCGTCAACGCCGAGGGCGAGGATGTCTTCACCCCGGTCATGCAAGCCGAGACGGCCGTCCCCGCCCGCCGGACCGTCCACATCGCTGCCCCTGCTGAAGGCGGCGATGTCCTGGTCAAGGTTGTCGAGGGTGGCACTCACATCAAGGTGACCAAGCCCGAGCCCAAGGCCCGCGTCGAGGACGTTCCCGAGGACGAGGACGACTCCGACTTTGAGGAGGAGGAGGAGGAAGAGAAGCGCGAGAAGATCTGGAAGATTGGCTCACCGCTTGCCGAGGCCGCCGTCAGGGGCGTCTCCAAGGGTGGCAAGGTCGAGGTCACCATCAACGTCTCGGGCGACCTCAGCGTGACGGTCACGGCTAGGGAAGTCGGCGGCAAGGGTGGCGTCCGGGGCAACCTGCAGGCACCGTAAATCAAGACGGGGGGGTTCGGAGGTGGAGTAAAAGAGGAAGGCACCAAAAGAAAGTGAAGGCGGAAGGCATTTATTCTTGGGCATGGATGTAGAAGTATATGTTACAATCTGCCGGCTGTGCGGTTTTCATATGGGGTGGAGCATATCATTTTCATATAGAATTTCATGAGAAGCAAGGAGCTCGCTGCACTCGAGTGATTATGAGGACGTGGATGTGCATGGGCTGCTTGGTAGAGCTAGGTAGATCGGCAGTGAATATGAGAAGGATATCTGAAGAGATCATCACCATACAACGCGAATGACCAAAGTTTGATAGAGCAGATGATACCTAGTTGAGTGGATAGTATCGGACCAGAAAGGAAAGCAGCGGAAAGTGAAGGATAGAGTTTGAAGATGTAAAAGGGAAGGAAAAGGAAAAGGTGACTGATAACACCCGCTGCCAGGACTCGCTATACAAAACATAGATCAAACCATCTATGCGGAGACGCTCCCGGGTAAACTCCAAGCAACTAAATCATCTCTTACATCGAACTCTCCAATTTCATTTGCGCGCTTCATATTCTCCCTCTCGCGCTCGCTGCTCCCGAGCGTTGGCGCCAGACTCATCACGCTGCCGACGCTCCTGGTGCTGGCCATGTCGTCATCCCTGGCTGCTGTATCGCGGCCGTCCTCGCGAATCCGCACACCCTTCTTGAACGGATTGCGGTTGCCTCCAACCGTGACGGTCGAGACGCTTTTATCGCTCGATCCGGAGGGGGTGCGGCGATGCTGAGGATTGGGGCTGTGCGGTTGGTAGGAGCTTCCTGGGCGAAAGTGAGACGACGAATTGGAATGGTTGCGGCGGTGGTTCAAGGCCATGCGGCGATGTTCAGGTGGCCGTAGGGCTCCCGCGTTCTCGCCGTCCTCTTCATAGTACTCGTCTTCGGAATCAGGGCTGGTGGCGCTTCTATGCTTGGTTCTCCAGCCGTTGCCGCCAGAGAAGATGTCCTCGATGCATTCATCGATGGGGAGCTCCGAGGGCTGACGGGTCCACGACGCTGCGAGGGTGCGGCGATACAGATCTTGGAGCTCGGCCACATCTCGGTTCTTAGACAAGTTTGGCAAAGCTACCGTGGCATCAGCTTCGATATGTCAATAAACGAGAGCGCGCAAATCAAGGGGTAAGGCACAGGTAGCCAGCCAAAGGGGTTCTACTCACGTCCCAGGATCTCGTCCTCATTCTGCTCCGGCGCCATGAAGCCTACAATTCCCCCAAAGACCGGCGCCGTTTTCAGAGGTGGCGCGATGAAGTTGCGTTCACCATCGACCTGGATGAGCAGGATGCTAACCTTGAGAGTGCTGTTGACCTTGCTGTCTTGCATGAGATATCTGCGCACGATGCCATCTTCGCATTCTCTCTGCATCTCATCGGACAACTTCAAGTCTCGAGCACTTGTGGGGCTCAGTCCGGCGCTGTTGTTGCGTCGCCTAGATGATGGCGGCGAGGCAGGATCCCTCAGAAGGGTTTCGCTCTCTTCAACATATTCGGCAAGGTTGATCTTGATATAACCAAGGGTTATCTTCTCGGTAAGGCCAAACTCCTGCACAACTTCGAGCTCCAAGAGGCACTCGTTGAGGTGATTGTTCCTGTCAACGGACATTCGAACGCCGGGAACCACCTTGCTGAAGTTGTACTCAACTCGGTGATTCGCAATGGCCGCTTTTGCGGTGCGGCCACGATGCTCGGCATGCATAGAATGAGGCAGATGCCATTTGATGAACGAGGTACCAGAAACCAGAGGCACATTATTTAGATCGAAAATCTATGATACACCGTTAGATCATCGAGCGTCTCCAAAGGAGGAAAGAATGTTTCTCATCCGTGTAAGCTCACCTTGAGATGAAGGTCAAACCTGGGCTAGACAGAGGAGGGAAGGGCGTTAGTAAGAGATCACTCGGCGACCAGGAGCTGGATGGAAATGGGCGCCGAATTGCCTCACCTTGCGCCCCTTGCCAACTGTGGGAAAAAAGGGCATGTTAGCCAAGTGTTGCTGCAGGTTGCCTCCGGATAGGCCGGGTTCAGGAACAGGTCGCGTCGAACCAGCTCACTGGAGCTCAGGAAAGACTTTTGGAAAAAGGAAGCGGCCAGCGCATAGTCCAGGTATGAGAAAGCATGAGCCCGGAGGAAGGAATGCATCAAAGGGGCCACGCCCACGAAGAGGGCTGATGCACGCGCAGTTCGGCCCGTGATGGTTCAGCGTTACGACGAGCGGGAGGATCGGGCTTACTCAGGGCAGACATTGTGGCCAAATGAGGCCACGGCTAATAATGACGAAGCAACCAATGCCGGGGAGGCCTAGGCAGTCTCACTAGTATGAGAGGGCTTGAGACTGCATGACAATACGGCAGATACCTAGGGAGACAAGCCACTGCAAGTGGAACTGAGCTCCGCGGGCGCAACACGCTAGTAGTGTGGTTTGCGTGAACTGGCCGGCAGCGATTGAACCGGAGGGAACCAATCCAGAGATTGCTGTGTGGTTCAGCCGCGCCTCGAGGAGATGCGGCAGGCCGGGGCGCGGGGCGAAGAGCAGAAGCTGGCCGGGGAGCCGAAGGATGCGGTTGGATGAACGATGGACGATGGTCGTTGACGAGCTGAGCACTCAGTACTACTAGAAGTAGGTACCTTGGATGTGTACGAGGACGAGGATGTGTAGCACTGGTAGGCGTAGTGTAAGTATGTACTGTGTTAATGCTGCTGGAGCGGTAGAAGCAGGAATGGGGATGTTACATCGCCAGCTGACGGGCAGCTTTTGACGTTGTGAAGCGCGATGCCCCTATTGCCTAATGGATGAGGCGGCATTAGACAGATGAGCTGCAGCTGTCTGGCATGCTATGGAGCACGCTTGAAATGAGTCGAGCGAATGATTGGGACAGGATACGCGTACCTTTCAGGGATGAGCTCGCTATAAACTGGGAACCCGGCACTGCCGATTCGTATGCATCGACAACTGACAGGGTTGAGCTTCGGGTGCTCCCCAGCTGGGGCAAGAGGAGAGACGTGGCACTTGGTGAGAGAATCGCTGTGGTCGAAGCATTCAGAGGAAGATTCAAGATTGAGGCTGGGATATCATGAGGCTCAGATGGCAAGTGTTAGCAATGATTGGATGAGACAATGCAGGAAGATCGGACGGGGGGGATGCTGTTGCATATGCAGATGCCTCTAGACGGATCGATGTCGAAAGGTGGAGATGATGAGATGCGCGGGCAGCGTCGTGAGATGGGTACCTTAATGTTACTCCAGGCGGTACCTTAGGCGGTGAATGTGCTGCTGAAACGATAGGAGATAAGGTCACGATGTGCTGTTGGGAAGGAGCTTCCATTGCGAGTCGGTTCGCGGGAAGGTACAGAACAAGCAAGTTGTCCTACGTCACAAGAGATTGTGGTGTCACCATAGGTACAGTCAACGAAAGGTTACTGTCTGCGGTGCCAATCAATGCTGGGAAGAACAAAGAGACGCTAGGGCCATGGATCACCATTGAGATAAAAGCAGAGAGGGGACATGATAGCTGGAGCAGTAGAGAGCATTTACACCTTTGGCCGCTCTGTTAGATACCTGCTGAGATGATGAGGTGGTGATGCAGCAGCAGCCTGGCGATCCAAGAATCCGGTGGTGTGTTACAGAGGCGTTACATATCTAGAGGACGACCAGGCGAATTACAGCGAGGGGTTACAGTGGCCGCACGTACTGCGCTGACTTGTGAGCTCTCCGAGGCTTATCGATAAAGCACGGCAAGAAAGTTTCCCGAGCCAAAGCATCACCGCGCATCAAACCACCTCGGTCAATCGGCAGACAGAGCTTCTCGAGGCTGTCCAGCTTGCCATTGAGATGGCTCCCAATAATTCTACGGGCGGGCAGTCCGCTGCCGCTTCCAAGAAGCGCGGGCCCCCGGCTCACAACGCCCGCAGCGATGCGTTTATGCAGAAGCGCGCCAAGGTGCACGCAGCGCGAAGCATTCCCACGCAAGCTGCCGATGTCGCGCTCAAAGATGGCGAGCTGGACCTGGTGGCCTTTGTGGCGGCTCACGAGTTCGAGATTCGCGCCTTGGAGCAGAGCATGGCCACGACCAAGGCCGTCAAGAGCAGCAGGGCCTTCCAGCAGGTCCCTCGCGGGCTGAGACGGCGGACGGCGAGCCACAACCCCAAGCGGGTGCCTCGAAGGCTTCGGGCCAGGGCCAGGAAAGAAATGGACGAAGACAACACTCCGCTGGTCGAATCGCGAAAACGAAAGCCGAGGACGACGAGAGCGAGGATACGAGCCCAGACAGCCAAACGACTTCGCATACTCTCGGCGCGAAAGAAGAAGAGGAAGCAGAAGAAGGACCAGCAGCCCTCCACCGACGAGAACCAGCAAGACCCGCAAGCGTCCACGGCCACGGACGCCGTCGAAAGGGCTTCCAGGCCCAAGATACGGAGGAACGCGATCAACGAACCCCCCAGACCAGCCGCAAAGTTCAGAAAGAGGCAAATCAACAAAACCTGGCTGCCGACACATCAATGGCACGCAAAGCGGGCTCGCATGACAGAGCCAACGGAACCCATGTGGCGCTTTGCCATCCCGTTGACACCCAACGAGAAGATATACCGACCGACACACAGGGCGCAAGGAGAACGCGGCACAATGGTATGGGACATGACCTATGTGAGCACCATTGGTCTCTATGGAAATTCTGCCGGCATGGCGAGAGTCCTCCGGAGGATTGGAGTGACGAACGATTCTTGTTGGGACGACAGAGGAGCAAAGTGGCGGCAGGGTACCAGAGCGTGGACTGGCATCTTGAGCAGGGAGAGAGCTGGGATTCAACGGCCAATATGCCAATCGACGGTTATCTGGGATCCTGAGGCAGCTTCACAACCCATCGAAGACGATCGCGCACAGGAGGGAGGAGAGCAGCGAAGCAAAGTCGACAAGAAGACGCAGAAACGTGTCTTTCTCCGAGTCCATCCTTCGGCTTTCCTGGAGCTGTTCAACGAGTTGCTGCGGCTCATCAAGATGGAAAAGCCCCGGCTGTACATTGAAGATTTGAGATTTGAAATCGGAAGCATAGAGCTCTCAGGCCCCGCGTCTACCGAGGCGCTACTGTCGGTCTTGACGCCGTATCCTTCCGGAGGGTCGAGTCCGAAGAACAAGCACGCCGAGCTGTTCCAATCTCTGAAAGGGCTGACGAACCCGGCGGCCCTGCCGGGTAATTCAGTGCTACACTTTGCAGTCCAGGATCCTCGGCTGAGGTATCCGCCACGGAAGATGGAGTTTCCCGAGAATGAGCAAGCTGAGATGGACCTGCTGGCCTCAATCGCCAGCTGGCCCGCGGAAGAAAACCTGCAG
The DNA here is from genome assembly GCA_023628735.1 of Trichoderma sp. PF4103. Lineage (NCBI taxonomy): Eukaryota > Fungi > Ascomycota > Sordariomycetes > Hypocreales > Hypocreaceae > Trichoderma > Trichoderma sp. PF4103. The sequence continues at coordinate 161,946 of JAMAKC010000008.1, forward strand.
CCATCGCTTCTGTTTGACCGACATGCCCGTCATAGGGCCTCATGCTTGCCATCACAAAAGTCCATCAATAGGAGACGAAGTAAGGCCACGTCCGGAGCACTTCTAAAGCCGACCATACATGATCCTCCCATTCCCGTTACGCTCATCGCTTCCCGCTCCGCGCCAGGCACGCAAGCGCAGGGAACGTGGACTCTCCTTGCACCTTGGAAATGCATCCTCCCTCTGTGGTACAGCATCGTGCACTGCCCGCTGGTCTCAGGCGGAAACCCACGCTTCGGCGGGCTCAACGAGACGATGCAAGTGGCCTTTGAGCGGAGCCTTCCATGGTTCCCTGCCGACTTCCTGGGCACCGACGCTGGAGCCGAATGGGAGCTTGAGCGCAGGGAGAGGCGAAGGAGGGATTGGGCGCGGCGTCCCAAAAGCAAGAGGGTCGAGTGGGCGTCTCTTATGCTAGGCGCAGGCCGACAGGGCGAGATCGGTGACGGACACGCCTGTGACTTTGAATTCCTCTTCGGCCTTGCGCAGCAGCATCAGCAGCAGCAGCAGGGTGCAGCCCCCGACGATTCGGCAGAGCCAATGGACGTTGATGATGAAAATCCGGCGCCAACCAAGAAGAAGGGGGAAGACGTCGCGATACCATACCTCAAGCTCTTGAACAGCATTCCCAAATCAGTCTTTGATAGCCTGCTTTCGCCATCCCCGCCTCTTCAGCCACTCCCTCCATACGCCATTGCGTGTGTCCGGATATCACTCATCTCGCGAGGCGTCGTCAATCCTTGCGCAAGGATCTACCGTCTGCCTTCAGACCCCATTCCTATACCACCGTCCTCTGATGCCGAAGTCCCCGCAAGCATGCCTCCGGAAGCGTCGTCTCTTCCGTCCGATCTTCGTTCGCAGTGGCTCTCGCGCATCCCCTCGTATTCATCCTCTTCAACATGGTCCAAGCCAAAGCCATCGTCATCGTCCAATAGGAGGGCCTCGCGGTTAGACGACATGGAGACGCGCAAACGCATCCTAGCACAGGAGCTCCTCACTGCTCCTCCAAGTCTGGAGAGCGTGCTGGGACCCAATGGGGCAGATATTGGCGGGCATCACCCGCTGGTGCCTGACGCGAAGGACCTCATTGGCTTTGTGACCACGGGGTCGTTTTGTCTGGCGAATGGCCGAGGGGCGGCGATTGGCAGCATCGCCGTGGAGAAGGTATTGGCAGATGTCCGCGCAAACTCTAGGGAGGGAAGGCTGTGCGTTGTGAGGAACGCCGGTGAGAATGTCGGCTGGATCGCGAGGTGGGACGTGATTTGATCCCAAGCGAAGCTGCGAAGCAGCGGAGCGCAGGGTTTATACTGCTTATTCTTCTTCCTTCTTCTGCGTAACAGGACTGTGTTTTGGGGCTTGCATATGGAGAAGTACTTGTACGACGACGACGATGATGACGATAGTTAAACACTTGGCCATAGGCCTGGCTAGTATACAAGTAAGGTAGTAGTATAAATAGTGTACTACCTTAGATAGTTGGGCTAGTTGCGGTACAAAACAGCCTGCAAACTCACATACCTCGGTACGATCGACTATTTCAACGCCAACATACCTTAAGATGTTCTCATGTTCTCCCATGCCCTCTTTTTCCAACGGAATTTCTACAGCAGCCTTTCTTTTTTTTTTACCCAGCGCTATCAGCTGGAGGTCCACCTGCCAACCTCGACTATTTACCAGGGTATATCAAGATGACGATATGTTCAGATCTGAGGACACGTGAAAGGCGTCATTGACAAGGACACCGGCGCACTCTTGGGTATATAGCCTTCCCGTGAATATGTTTTGTTCCGTATCTTGTTACGATTCTTGCGCTTGCCAATTACATATATAGTCAATATTCTTGCATAAGACGTTGGCAACTCCTCAGCAGCAAGACGTCAAAGAGACCAATGTCGTTCGTTTCTTAGCTAACATCGCGAGCCTCCATCTTGATTTCCAACAGGCATCCTTTACATCCAGGTCATCACGCTTCCGATTCGACCCAAGTTACAGAAGAAGTCGATCGGGCAATAAAATGGCTCCATCAGACGACAAACCAGAGACAATCACCGGCGGCTGCGTCTGCAATTCAGTCCGCTACACAGTCACCTTCCCCCGCGACCACGATTTCGCCAACAGCGTAAGGCCTTCCTTCATCCTCCTCCTCCTCCTCCTCTCTCCCCCCGTCCCTTCTTCCTCTTCCCCCCATCATGTCTCAAAACTCAAGCTAACAGAACAGCAAAGACAACAACCTGCCAGTGCGAGCAGTGCCGCAAAAACACGGGCTCCCTCATCCTGCGCGCCCACAAGGTGCCCAAGTCGGCCGTCGACTTCACGGCCAAGTCGACGCTCAGGCTGTACTCGGCCACGCCGCACTTTGAGCGCGGCTTCTGCTCCAACTGCGGCAGCCTCCTGTTCTGGCAGCGCGACGACGGCGACCACGCGGCCCTCATGGTCGGCTGCTTCGACGCGCCCGTCCTGGCGCGGTACGGGCCGCTGCTGACGGCCGCCAGGAGGCACCTGTTCTGCGAGAGGGAGGTGCCCGGCGTGACGGACCATCTAGTCGGTGACAGGTATCCTGGGGATGATGAATGAAAGAGTCGCTTGTGTCTTTTCCTGATAGAAGGCTCTTGTTGCCGTGCTATCCCATATCGCTCGTGTCTTGTCGCTTCGGTTTAGTTCCTTCAACGTGTTAACATCATGCATGACACTGTCGCAACTTGAGCCGGCGTCATCGACACAGATGAGCGCAAGGAGAGCTGGCAAAGAGCAGAAAGGGGAGACAAGAGACTGATCATTAAGCTCTTCGCTGGTGGTATCTGGCGTTGAACATTTCATATCAAGTAAACGCCGGCCCACAAACAACAAAATATGAAATCCCACTGTAAAGTCACTAAATCATAAAGGACAAAGAGAAAGAAGGGGAAATAGGAAAAAGGAAACCCAAAAGATACCACAACTCCCTGCCCTGCACTGTTGCCTTGTCTTTCCCCAAACAATCCCAGCTATAAAATCGCACTCCAAGCTCTCGTCTAGTCCTCCTCGCTGATCTCGCTTTCGTCATCATTAGCATTGCTGTTGTAGTAGTAGCCGTTGTTACCGCTGTCTTGGTCGTTGCTCTCCAACTTTTCAAAAGCGTTCTCCAGCTCTTGTTCCAAATCCAGCTCCAGGTCGGCTGTGGCATCGTTGGCCTCGGCTGCTTCACCTGGTGCTTCATCCTCTGCGTCGTCATCCATATCCATGGCCTCCGAATGGCTCTGGCTAGCATTCTTCACTGGACTTGGCAGCTTAAACTCCGTGTCCGCATCCATCCCACCGTCTTCATCTTCCTGGTCCTCTTCATCTTCTTCCACCTCGGACTCGCGCTGGTCCATGAAATCGTCAAAGCGCCGAGGGGCAGGAAACGACGGCGAGATGTGAGTCTGTCTGACTGGGTTCTCTGCGCCGGGGTACTCGATGAGGAGATCCCCATCATCGTCCTCGTCTTCCTCATCGTCGTCGTCGTCCTTTTTCTTTCGAGACTCAGACTGTGCTGGCTTCGACGGCTGCGGCATGGGGAGTGCCAGGTCGATCTTCTTGGGAAGCTTCTTGTCGAGCTGCTTCTTGTCGAATATCTTCTTCTCCAATACCCTCTTCTCCACCGACTTCTTGTCTAGCGGTTTCTTCTCCAGTGACTGCTTGTCGGCTGAGTGCTTGTCTACCGGCTTCTTGTCCAAGCCAGCTTTCTTGTCGAGCGGCTTCTTCTTTTCGACAAGCGCCCGGTCAGAGGGCCTCTTGTCCAATGACTTCCTGTCGAGTTTCTTCTGCGTCGTCTCTTTGGTCTGGACGGTGATACTCTTATCATCAGCCTTGGGCGCCGACTTCGACTTGTCTTTGATTGCGGGGTTCTTCTTGTCTCCCACCTTTTGCGACTGGCCGCTCTCCAAATGAGGGTATCGCCGCCGCAGCTCCTCCGGATTGCTGTTTCCGGGGATGCGCGTGATGTTCATGTTGAAGGTTGAATCAACCTTGTCAAGGACGAACGCCTTGCGCTCGGGATCGAACCATAGCACATAGTCGTCATCGTCGGTCGAGCGCGTTCCGGCGAATCCGACCGTCCCTTCGGGGCTGGGGAAGGTCAAGTCGTAGGACGTCGTCTTTCCGGGAAGCGAAGGCTTCAAGCGTGCGTCGGTCGCGGGGAACGAGGGCTTGTGATTGTCTGCGGACGTGGATTGTATTAGCATTCTGTGCGCCTTGCCGTCGTTGACTGCGGGCGTCCGAGCCGGAGTCGACGTACAGCGGATGCCCGTAAAGATCTCGTTGGATGTCTTGCCCAGCAAGCCATCGCCGAGGATGATGGGGTAGTTGCCCTTGGCTGTCGGGTCAATCAGCTCAGCCATGGCGGTGCTTCGCGTTGAGCCGGTGTAAGCCTGCGATGCTCCGATCGGCTGTTGCGCGCGGGACGAGTTGCAGCAGCGCCGAGCGCGTGCTTGTTCGGGGTCTCAGCGTGGCTATTCGGCGATGACGATCAGGCTGCAGTAAAGCGCCGGCTGAGACTGATGTTACTGCTGCTGGGGATGCTGACGATGGATCGATTCCAAATGGTGACAGAGGGGGGAGGAGGAGGGAGGATGACGGGACAAGCAAGGGAGCTGCCTACAAAGGTAGTACAGTAAGAGGAGGCGCGGCGGCAACAAGGCAACCTAAGGGCCGCACGGACTTTAATGGGCGCTGGTCCCTCCTAAAAATAAACATCGATCATATTACAGTCAACCAGCAGCCTTCAACCTTCTTTGTACGCTTTGCTGCAACGGTCCGTGGCTGTCAGCCCAGAGGCTTCTCCGTAGGCTTGCTTGGGCAAGGCGCGCGCCAAACAACGCAAGCCTCGAGGACTGGGCTGCTGTTTAACCTCAAACTCTGTCCATGTTAATGGTAAGGTACCTAGTTTACTGTCGGTTGTTGCAACGGGACAGTAGAGGCGCTCAGAATGATTTTACAGGGTACCTCTATGAAGAGCCCGCTGGCAGCGTCTGTCGCACAACCGCCAGAGGTGAATGTAGACGGACAGTCCGTCACTGGTACTCAAATAGGTGGCACAAACACCTCCTGGCCTCTAATCTCACTGTTCCATAAACTGAACTTGCCTTGTCCCAATAATTCTCCTGAATCACTGCGCTCTTGTCGATGGCTTTTCTGATGCTTCTCCTCCCGCTCGCATATGATGCTGCCGGAGGCCACAGCGTACATATGCCGACGGCCGTCCGAAATGCTGTCTTTCTACACTGACTGGCCCGGGCTCTCGCAACTGCCATGCTCTGGTGTAATGTCGAGATATGTCAGGGCTCATGCCTGCGATCCTGTTTACTTGCGAGGCAAATGCAAAGCCTGGGGAGAAGGGCTTTGGGGGGAATCTACATGTGGTCAATTCACATGGCGTCTACTCTATCCCGGGATTTTCGCAGCCTCAGTGATGCCTCGTTCTGTCCTCTGTCCACCGCGATGGGGCGCTTGAAACGGACCCTATCGACGTTACCGTTTCGAAATCGAGTACACCAGGACAGCACGTTCAGACCAAACCCTGATCCTAACATAGGCCGGTGAGGTACCGTAAAAAGGGACACGAGGAGAACCTCAACTTCCTCCAGCCAATCTTAGATGTCTGGGTACTGGATCTCCGCCGCCTTGTCCAAGAGTTGCGTGTAAGGTCTCATAGAGCCGCTGCTGCCGCATGACAGCTCGGTAACACGTCAGACTCGAACGGAGCTCGGTGACGCTTGGCTTATCCTAATCACTCTTTTGACAGCCGTAGCCCCAGCTTCCAATGACATGATGTGGCCATGTCTCGCCGTCGTCAATCTCCATCAGCAAGTTCATCGGCGAACAGAGTACTAACCTCGCCCTATTGCCGTGAAGGACGACGAGTCTCTGACTCGCAAGCACCGGCTTCCCGGAGCAAATACGCGGCATCCAGGCGGCTCACCCAATCAGCTGAACCAAGAATCAAGGCGGCGCTGGGCGGCCTCACTTCCCGACTTGAGACATGGCCCTTGCCAGCAAGTTCCCCGACCAGGCGCCGGAGTACCTGATCCCAGGTTCCCGGAGTAGATGAGATAGCATCCTTGTGAGGTGGGCTCGCGGCCTGAAGGATCTGATACATACATAAACGCCACCGAATCTCGACTTCCTTGTGACCTGCCTAGTCAGATTTGCAAGCAAAGTGATTCAGATGCGGCTCCATCCTCACCATGATCGCCAGACATCTGCGCTTGTGACGAGAGCCGGGCCAGCTCGACTAGGGTACCCAGCCACGATCCAAGGGCGCCTTTCTTCCTCCCTGGCCCTGCTCGCACAAGTACTCCGTGGCCGACTCTCGGTGGGCTAAAGATTTCCCGGTAAATGAGGGGTGATGAAGCATCTCCAGGGCAGAGCAGGCTGTAAGGAGAGTCGGCGAAGATGCCGGTGCACTAGAGGATCGCATTGCTGCAAGTCATACTAGATGACGTTGCCCAGCAAGGCAGAGCCAATACAGTACAGTGTGTAAATCCGCAGGACCCAAGCCAGGTTTGCTAACACCTTGGAGTCAACCGCACACGAATGCTGGTTGGCTGCGTCCTTTCCGTAGGGCAGATCCGAGGGCCTTGCCCGCCCGCTCATCTGTATTCAAGTAGTATGTACGTAGGCAAGTACATACCACAGGACGTGCGCGCCAACTGTCAGTCACGGACTGCCGGACGATCTTGGCTTGCGCAGTGACGGAGGAGTAACAATACTTTGGGTTACTCTGGTGCGGATGGTAATCTAGCTCCCGTAATACTACCCTCCTCCCCTGGAGACTAGATGGTAGCGGCTGTCTGCGGTGCAACAATGAGCTCTCCGGCTCTTCTATCATCCTTGTGGTGGGGTGCAGCTTGGACTGCTTCTCTCGGGCACCTTGCCGTCGTGTCACAGACGAAGCAGATCATTGGACAAATCAGATGGAGGCGTGATGGATGGATGTTTGCAGGCTTGAACGACGTACTCGTAGGGGTATCTCGAGGGGGTTCTGATTGGGTCCCCAGTTCAGACTACCTTTCATTGCCATTTCTTTTCTGCCTCCCTCTTTTGCGACCCAGGCGGACGATGACTTAGGGCACTTGGTCTTGTGCCCCCTTCCTTCGGGTGGCAGATGATGCGGGAGACGAGCCAGTTGGCATTGGTCAAAGCACATCGTTGGCATGTTGCCCGGGAGGGGGAGCTTCTTTCACTTCCAGGTAACACGGGATCCAGAGTGTGGATTGGCATATCTGCTCCGCAACCCAACCCAGCCAGCCGACGAGGGACCGGGGGTTTTGCTAGGCTTGGTCTGCACTTTTGCCCGTGATGCCTTGATATTTCTGTGAGGCCGGCAAACATTGTCTGTGCGCGGGACCCACCGTCAGGTAAGGGATGTCCGAGTATATACAAGTACTATCGTATCAACGAGGTAATACGTTCGCTTGCTTGCTTGGCCGCTCACTCGCTTGTTGTTTTCCTGGCTTTTGGGTAGGTACTGGCTGGTCTTCCTCTCTTGCAGCGGCTCTGGCGGCCATTCTGTTCGGAAGATGGTACCCGAGACCCGGTGACTGGTACATTGGGTGGTGTTATTATTAGCTTTGGGTTGCTCTGCATTCAAAGGCCCGAGATCGCAAGCGCCGTCGTTTCATGCCAGAGTAGGTAAGGTCCCGGTTGACTGTCATCAGGCGATTAGTACCCTGAACACTTCGGTAAAGCCACAAACATATCGGCTGGCTCCGGTGCCCTCGGCCCGGCCCATGGCCATAGCTGAGCGTTTCATCAGTCAACGGAGCAAAAGCCGGCCTGCTTGTCCTTGACTGGAGGAAGCGGATGAGAAAGATGACGAGTGGCATGCAGCCAAGGAAACGACGCCACTTATTCGTAGTGGACCGGACTTGCGTATACATACAGACTGCTCGACGAGCCGCCGCGCCAATATGATGACCGGCGGCAGCGAAATGGAGTGATGGGCCATCTGATGGACAAGCTCAAGCAGGGCATCCCGGGAGACGCTAAAGCGCGGGCACGGAGACTCTGTCACGGAAAACCCTGCTTCTGGTTGTGTTGCGTTGGTGCAGGCGATCAGTCCACCAAGATGTGTCTCACTTCTGTGCGAGCCAACCGGCCATTTCGAGCCTCTGGCCGATGCTGTAGTATCCCAGACGAAGTAGAGGAGTCATTTACCATTTTTGCCAACCTGTGAGCACCACGTAAGGTACTTGGCACCGGGTGTCCTCATTTCGTGCGAAAAGCGAAGAGTCGAATCAGATCGAAAGTTGCACAAGCAGTGGGCAGAGGGACGGCAACCGTAGGAACCTCAGGGTCTTTCCGGGATCATGACGGGGACCCAAGTCGCAACGGGCCAGGGAGACCAAGAAGCCACAAAGGCTGATGTGTGGTGGCATGTCTTCTGCACCTGCAACCCACTCTTGCTCCGGCAATACGGGTAGCCGTAGGCTGTACAGAGTCGTGACCACCCACCCACTCTACTAGTTATTCTCACCTACTGAGGTAGTAGTAGGTAACAATCCACCCGGCCGGAACGGCTTGGAGCCGGCGAGAGATATCGAGAACAAGCCCAGGTGACTGGCTGGAAGAAGAGGGGAGAAAAGACCCCCGCCAGGTCGCAGGAGCAGTTATCACCATCATTATTGGTGGCGACGACTGACTAGGGGAGGAGAGACGCCGCTGTCGGGGTTTTCGATGGGGGCGGGTCAGAACTCGGAAGGAGGAGAGGAGGGCACGGAGTGCAGGTTGTACCTATTGCACTCGGATGGACGATGCACGAAGTATCATGAACTCATAAGATGACGAGCGGCGGACACCGAGGAGTCGCCCAAGCTGTGATGCTACGGGAGCACATGATGGGTTGGAGATGAAAGAATCAAAGTCCGGCTCCAAAAATCAGACATTTCGTGCGGTGACTCGCTTCGCTTCGCTTCAGACGCTTCCCGGCGGCGGGCAGGCGCTGCTCTTTCCTGCCCCTCATTATCAACTGCAAGTTGTTCAAGGGTACTACTTGCCAATACTGCCGAAGTTCTTGAGCACCTCTTATTGTGAGGCATCTACCTAGGTACCTTAGGTAGTATCGCGGTACTCAGCCGATACAATGGGGCTGCGGCAGGGCAGCTGCACCACCAGGAAAGCAAAACCGAATTTGCCTAAGGTACTAAAAGCACCACACCACCGCTCACTCGCACCCATTTCGCTCTGTAGTAGCACCATGCCACCCAAGTACAAGTACATGTAAGGTGCTGAGGCTGTAACGACGTACAATGTACCTCTCAGAGAAGCAATCCGGCCACCAAGACCCGCTCGGCCGTTCGTCCGGCCATTGTCCGGGCCGCCCCGAGTTCCTGTTTAGGTATTGTCACCTCTAAGTACCTACTGTTCTTCTTTATCTGGGATTGCCTTCCTCTCCATTTGTGCGTCTTTCCTCTCGTTCTCGCGCTCGATACCGACTTCATCCATTGTGAATCTCACACGCCCCCTCTAGGCGCTCGAATCGCCACGCCCAACACCGTCCCATCATCTCAGAAGTCGCAGGCAATCACCCTTCACCGAGGTGCACTAGCGGCATCGACTCGCGTCTAGCATCTCTGCCAAGGATCCCCCCGGTCGTATCATTAGCTCGGGACTGGGGTCGCTTCGCAAGCTGCAAGTGCTGCGTTGGTCCTCTTCCTCTATTATTTTTCCTTCTGCCGCCACTCGCACGAGATACGGCAGGAGAGAAAACTTTTCACTTATGGGTGCTTTATTGTGTCTTGTTGGCCGCAATATCTCCATCGGACGCGAAATCCCTTATGCTCTACCCATTGAGTACCTACCTACCTAGGTAGGTAGGTACCTAAGCAGTGATGAAAGCATCCGGTGAGATATGCACCTTTTGACCGTCAATGCTCTCAAGTCCCCTCTCACCCTTCGGGTCGTTGACCGTACTTTTCTCTCCATTCATTTCAAACCATTTCTTTTTGCGTCTTTCCCTTCCCTCCGGTTGCTGCTATTCCAAGTTTGGCCCTCTCCAATGGATCGGCGTCTCTCTGAGACCTTGTCTCAAACGACCTCGTCCTCTAACCTGGTAAGCATTGCCCTAAGTCTCCTGACTTGGCTTATGTGCCTGGTTGTACCGGCACTAGACTCTTGTAATTAGGGCCCTCCCAAAGTCAGAGACAGGCAGAGCTTCGAGACATGCGTGCCCACTGACAGCTGGCAATTGCATCACAAGGCTCAACCCCTGCTTCCTCAATCTCACTCCCGGGTCCCCAAGATTTCAGGCCCACTATCCAATCGGGAGCGAGAACCGGATCTCAGACGCTTGACTCTCGACAGCTCTGATATCCACACACATCAAATCTCTTGCGGGTCGGAATCATGTCATGTACATACAAGTACTCGGGTACCCAAGATTCTATTCGTCTGGTAGCCCAACCTACGGTTCTGTCCCGGTACTGGTATGGTAAGGATGCGTGATGCGTGCTACCTGATGGTACTAAGTCTGAGGTACTAATGCACCTCTTCGTTGGCCAGCAAGCAGCACTGGGCAGTTGCTACTAGCTACCCGCTACCTGTACTTTACGCTCCGATCTCTGTCGGACTGTCTCCCTTCCTCTCTCGCTCCCACCTAATACTAAGGTAGGTAAGGTAGTAATATGTCTCTCTTTTTCAAAGGGGCCCACGGTACGGGATATGTCATTGTGCGTTAGCTAGGAAAGACCGCCTCGCATATACCTACCAACCTTACCCTTACCTACCTTACCTACCAACCTAGCCTTCCTTTGCCCCCCCCCCCCCCCCCAGCAGCCGTACCTACCTACCTACCTAGGTATATATGCAGCTGGCCCCATCGTCCCTGCTGTAGAAAAACCTCCATATAGGAGCGACCGATGAAGCACCTTCCTTCCTGACCTTCTCCGTTTGCCTCACCATCTTCACTTCTCCGGCACTTGTTCGTCTTCTCCACCTCCTCCACAGCTCATCCCCAGGGCTCCCCTTCATCGTCAACCCCTTGTCTCTTTGATCGACCGCTTTTTGATCTCCCTCTTCTTGCACTTCTCCAGCCCATCGTTATCCACTTCGACACGCTCATCGGGCCCGGCAATGGACCCATTGTCAGTCACCGTTCCGCCTTCTTCTGACGCTCTCGCCATGCCCGAGCCCGACTCCTTCACCATCCCCGAGCTCAGCGACTCGGAATACTTCACGGAGGTGCTGCGCCTGCCTCCGGGCAAGTCTGAGGCTGAGGCTGACCAAGGGTTGGTTGCCAGAGCAAACGCCGCTGGCATCGCCGCCACCCTGCCGTCCGTGGCCAGCAAACGACATCCAGCCAGCAGCTGCTCGGTCTCGTCGTTTGGGACTCAACAAGACCGCACATTGTCAAATGCGTCCAACGGGTCAGCCAGCACTGCCTTGACCCCTCACTCTTCCGTCTTTGGCCCCTCGAGCTCCCTCTTCGATACAGCATCTGGGACCAGAGGAGTTTCGGCTTCGAGTCTTACCTTTTCCCACTATGAGCGACTCATTGCCCCTGTAGATCTGGGAAGCGCACAGCATCAACTTCCCAGACCTCCACCCACGCCCATTGCCAACGGTAGCTCTGCCCAGAGCGTTGTGAGCGTGGCCTCCAAGAAGAGCCATCGTGCAAACCTGCGAGACCGCTTGCGTTGGAGAAGGAAGACTGTGGCGCCAGTCGAAGTCAAATTGTAAGTCCTCCAAGGTCCATTCGTATAAAAGCCTTGCTTTTTAAAGTCAGGGCGACACACGCCCTTGCCTCTCTGCAGTATGGTGATGTGATGGGCTGACGCCGTTCATTTGAACGCCTGTACAGATCATGCTTTAGCTGCAAGAAGGGTTTCGGAGCAGAATCCGGCGCCTTGCACAAGCTCTCATGCGGACATATGCGTTGCGTCGACTGCATACGAGGCATGGTGGATCAAGCCGCCCAGCTCGAATCCCAAATGCCACCACGCTGTTGCTCTCAGCCCCTAGCCGCACCCCTTGTAAGGGCGATTCTGGACCAGGACGACCAAGTGACATTCCTGCTGGCGGTCCTCAAGCTCAATACGCCAGCCGAAGAACGAGTGTTTTGCCCGGACTCAGCCTGCGGCCACTTCATACCGCCTAATGAAGCACACGACGCCAAGCATCCGTTCGATCTGACCTGCTTCAAATGCAACGGTCGCGTGTGCGCCATATGCAAAGGCGCTGCTCACTCCGTCGGCGAGAATTGCCCACAGGATTGGGAGCTGGCGGTGTTACAAAAGAAGCAGCAACAGCAGCATGATTGGGAATGCTGGAAGCGATGCTACGAATGCAGGGCCCTTGTCGAGATGGCTGCCGAATCCCCCTACATGACCTGCCGATGCAAAGCTCGCTTCTGCTCTGTCTGTGCCGCCATTTGGGACCCTACAACTGGATGCCCCAATCTCTGCAGCTTCGAAGAGGAGCTGAGGCGGCGTCGGCAGATGGAGGATGCAGCTCCCTGCGAGCAAGAGCTGCAGCTACGCGCCAATTCGGCCATCCAGCAACTTGGACAAGACCAACAAAAGGAGCTTCGCCGTTTCCTGGAATACAAGTCACAAAGCAAAGACGCCTTGCAGACGCGCCACCTGATACAAGAGGCCGCCGTGGAAGAGAAATACGACTGCCAAGAGGAGAAGCTCCGCGAGAGACATGAGAGGGCTTGGTCTCAGCAAGAGGACCGTCACGTTGCGGCTGAAATGGGGTTGCTTGAAACCTTGCAGCAGGATGAACTGAATATACATCTGCGACTCAAACACATGGAGGCTTACTGCAACGGCGTTGGGCAAAGTCCCAACACGATGTCGCCCGGCAGGGTCGTCACTGAGCGAGACAAGGCGGAGTTGCGCCGTCAGTACTACCTGCGAGATGGCATGGATCGCACCCGCGAGTCCAAGATCAGTCTCATGCGGGAGCGGCAGGCCGTCAAGATGGAGTAACTCCGGGTCAAACAAGCGGAGGAATATGCGCTGCTCACGGACGCGAGACAGGAGGCGCTGGATCGGCTAGAAGCCCACTTCGTCCAGGAAGAGTCTCAGTTCAATGCTGTGTTCGCGTCGCGCCAGTCACAGCTGCAGTCTCGATGGGTGCTCGCCATTGAAGTCCTATGCAAGGAGCTCGAGGAACAGAACCCTGGCCGGATCTACCGCCGTATCGCCACGCCAAGATGGCCCGACGAAAGGACCCTTGATGTCCACAATTGAGACTGACCGGGGGCAGTGCACACAGGAGCCGATTTACATACACCTTGATGATAACCTCGATGCTATTCACATACAAGAACGGCCTAGATTCATCTTATTCCCCTTCCTTCTCATGTCTCTTCATTTCTCCTGGACGTCAGCTGGCATGTGGCCACCACCGGGTCCCTTCTCTTCCATTTGTTCATCCCTTGACTTCTCTTTCACTACTCCTCCCTCTCTTTTGTCTTCGCTTCTGCGAGTGCTGCTGTCAAGACTATAACAGTGCACTTATTAAAACCAGGGGCGGTTGTTGATTCTCCCTTTTCTCTTGGTCACCACATCGCTTGCCAGTCAACAAGTAGATGGGTGTAATAATCCGCTATCTTCCCCATACCCTTCCTTTAAGCTTGTTTCTTTCGTCTTGATTCCCCTCATGATAGTGTCTTCAGCAGCGTATAAGCGTCCAAGCGTGCCGGAGGTCAAGATTACAGACCGCCGAAAAGCAAGCAAGCAGACGGTTTTGTATCTATTTTCTCTATATCCTCCCTCTTGTTTTCTTTTCTTTTTCTTTCTTTTGCATACCAAATGGAGTTTTCGTCTGATATGTCTGTTGGCGGTGCCTTTCGAAAGATTACAAGCTCTCACGGGATCACAACTACAATCACAGCCAGGAAGGGCGTTGAATCAGAAGGGGGGTTCAGTTCAAGGGGTCCCGGTTGCGTCGATTTTCTAGTCGTCGATGCAGGGGATTGGGCTGCTCCCGGGCTGGGCCAGGGGGCTGTTGTCACACGCCGCGTCGGGTTTGCCATAATAGCTGCGTGGTATTCTAGCATAATGTATACATCAGTTACCAAACATGTTGCACTGGGGATATAACATCTGAGATCTTCGAAAACAGTGTGGCTCATGTCGGCAGTGAATCAAGCTTGGGTACACACATGAGAGCAGTCAAGTGAGAAGGGGTTGAGGCATAGAGAAAGAGCCTGGACCTCTGAGCCCATCAAGGCCAGCGTTGAAGCTAGGCCTGCACGCGACGCAAATGACACACAAGAGGTAGTTCGGGTAATAGATACCTCAGGTGTACGTTACTCGGGATGGAACCAAGATCCGCGGCATCAATGTCCTCGGAGAGTCGTATGTGAGCCATGCCCGTGCTCTTCCGCCTACAACAGGACCTCGACCGCCGACGGATGACTTGCTGCCTATCGCAGTCTTGGAATTAAGGCGCTTTCCGCGCAACTTGTTCCCGGTTCTTGGAATCCAGGTTGCAGATCTCGGTCGACGCCTGGCCCAGCCGGTACTAGGTAGCTGAGCGGGAGAGACATGCACCAGGCCAAGGATCTGGCTCAGCTGCCCCCCCTGAGCGTGGCCCGGGTCGAGAACAAGCCTCTTTAGTGCAGAGGCGCCGGACCGTGCTCCGAGCTGTGAGTTCCTGACCCCAAGGATGTAGTAGGTACAAAGGGGGTAGATAGATGTACGTGTATCCCGGGGATGGATTCCAGATCTCCGGCTTCAAGATGGGAACTGCGGCCATTGGGTGCTAGCTACTTCTTGGCCAAAGCAGACGTCGTTTCCTTGGCCCGGGGACCAACTGCCTTTCCCTGCGATCTCTTGGCTGTTCCGGAGGCAAGATAAAGGCGAATGCCGACTTTCTGTTGAAAAGGGCGAAAGGTTCCGATGCACACATGCTAGGCAGTCGCTGATGCCGCGAACTGAGAGAGGAGCCACGGGTTCGATCCTCTTCATCCGAGTGGCGCATCTCTTGTCTCATACTAATTATACGAAGCCACGAATCCGCCGTGAAGCACCGGGTATCAGCATCCGCATTCGATCCCATGCTGTCTTCCGGGCCATCTGGATCTCCGCTTCCGTGTCTCTCCTGCGACGATGGCTGGAGGAGAAAGGAAGGAAAGGCAAGGATGGCTGCGAGCCCCGACAACCGAGAGTACCGCATATTTCTGCCAGAAGTTCAGCCTTGATCACAACATATCGGGTCCCAAGGTAGCATATGAGTGCCTGAGTATCTGCACAATGGCCCCGGCTCATGTATCGCCTGGAAGGCTCAGTCCAACACGGCGCGTAGCCTCCGCAGGTGGTTCAGCTGATTCCAGTATCCGTTACTCTCATACACCTTCCTTCGCATCGAATAGGTTGATAAGGTAGTCACAGTTGTTGTAGCGCATGACACCTCGACCAATCGGCGTCACGCGGCCAGCGACATGGGCTCTGCGGTACCTGGCGTTAAAGCCGTGAATGAGCTGGCCTCTTTGTCCGGAGAAGAAGCAGCCGTGTTCGAGATCGGTGATTTGACATCTCCGCCGGAGAGGTGGCCGAGGAGACGCTACGCTGTCCGGATGCTGCTGTACTTTGCAATAACAATCGACGGGATGCTGGCAAACAAACAGGTCACAAGCGTTGAGTGTCTCAGCCTCCATCGCCAGTCGAGCAATTCGTAAGTCACCGACGAAGTGCTGTACAGTACCAGTATGCAAGTGGTGACACAGAAGATCGGAGATAGGTTGACGCATGTTGATGACCCCGGTCTAGAGTTGACAAGGTTTGGCACACAGATTGAGACGGGAGCTGGCGCTAGAAGCCGTGCAGCTTCGTAGATCCGGAACGCGGCTGTTCTGATACTCCGGCATGATGAAGCAGGCAAGATGCCAAAACGGCAAGGTGCCTGGTTGGGGCTTCGCTTATCACACGTGATCTTATCGCTCGTGAGCCCCCCCACACGCGGCGCACCGAATCGGGTCTCGCAAGAAGGAAAAAAACCCTGCCGAATAGCACAAAATTGCAGCCGAAGGAAAAAATACGCCCTCTTCGCTACCCACACGGTCTACCGCGACTTCTACCTTCTCTCCGCTTCCTCCCTCTGCAAACCTTCCAAAGTCAAGGACACGCATCTATCACAATGGAATCCAGCAGCAAGGCTCCCGTTAAGCTCGTCAAGGTGACCCGAGTGCTCGGCCGAACCGGTACGATGAAACTTCCTCTCGCTCTCTCGCTCTCGCCATGATCGTCTCCCTCTCTGCCGGTCTGTTGCCATCGCCGCTGCTGCAACTGTCGTCGCCAGTCTCGCCGAAATATTGGGTTGGGGGAAAAGAAGGAAGAAGACAACGCTGTTTCGATATTTGAAAGGAAAAGAGGGCAGGGAAAGACTCGACACGGCAGCGCGACAGATTGCAAGCATACCGGTGCACATTGGCCTACAGATCGGTTGGAGAAGGGGGGATAATGACAAGGGCAGCGATGCGGAATCGAAACATCGAAGGCTAACGGAAGTATGCAGGCTCTCGTGGTGGTGTCACCCAGGTCCGCGTCGAGTTCATGGACGACCAGACTCGTTCCATCATCCGAAACGTCAAGGGTCCCGGTATGTTATGAGCTTCACAGTTGTCATACGGATGAGAAGATGGGTGGTGATTTGGTGGCTAACCGGCTTGCTCAGTCCGTGAGGACGACATCCTCTGCCTGCTCGAGTCCGAACGCGAGGCCAGACGTCTGCGATAAACGTTGGAAGGCTGGAGTTGTGGAAAACAAAGCGGATGGTAGTCTCTCAATGGCGTGAACGGGTACGGGTCATTTCTTTTTGGGTGTGTTCCATCTGGGCATTTACGGCCTCTCTTGCGACGACGGCATGAAAACGATGGTGTCAAGTACCTAGCGACAACCGGCAGGGCTTCATCCTATTAGTCGGAAATACCTAGGCTCATTCTCATATAAAAAAGAGATACAAGGCGTCTTTCTTTTTTTGGTCCAGGCACGCGATACGTCCGAGTCTCAGTTCTCAAGTGCCAACCTCTGACTTGCCAATGTCCGGTTGTGTCCAACACAACTCATCAACCAACGGGCCATCCCTCTCGGGCCGGACACTGCTTGGGAACTCCTACCTACATGGATGGTCGGGCTTGTTACTTTATATGCTTCTCCAAAGAGGCGTTCTGACGTCGTCCAGTGGTCTGGGCTCGCAATGCGTCTGCTGAAAATGAGAAGCTTGAGATATAGCCAAGGTTCCATGAGATGCCTGGCATTGCTAGTCACTCAGCCCTGTGGCCCTGTGTATAAGTGATGCTACCCAAAATGTGTCTGGTACTGGTGACAATCACCTACTACTCCTGCAATTGGTGGCGCTCTGACGGCGTTCACACGAAAAGGACAATGAGCTGAACACCATTGCAGATGGAGCACTCCCGGAATTACTAGCTGGGCCTATAATAGACGAAGCAGTCTGTACGTTGCCTGGAGCGCCCAGGAAACTTGCACAGCGGTTCTAGCACCTGGCTTGTGATAGACCTGGGGACTACTTGACTTCTCATCGAGCGAGCCGTAGTGCAGAGAGACGGGAGAATTCGGTGGCGCTATCGTTCGATGTTTTGGGCACTGCCGAGAGATGGGCGTAGATTGAGGCCGGGAGGGGAAGATGGCGATGATGATTGCACTTCCAATGGCGTCAACCGCGAAGAAGCTGCGTCTCTGTGGGATGCCTTTATGGGGAGGCCCGGCGCTGTGTTGGCAGTTGATCACCAAGTAGTAGAGGACCCGACCTCGCGTAGTTTGTCTTCAGGCCGCCGCGCTTTCGCGCCATCTTCGGTCGAAACATGTGCTGGATGTCCCACGTTTGTCGAAGGGCACGAGCTACGAACCGCCTGACTGGACGGATGGCTGGACGGCGGCTTACGCCTGACAACCGTCCGCAGTAGAGGCCGAGCCGCTGAACTCCGAGGAGTGTGCAAACATTGAGTCTGGGGTGGTTTCTGCCCGGTTTGATGGTCGTCTGCAGCAGCCACGCACATGTGAGAGGCACTAGACTTTTAGGTGAAGAGAGCTTCACCGAATGCCACTACTACCTAGTATCAAGCGCGGCCGGGCATGAGCAGCTGTTGCGGCTCAGCTGTTGGCTGCTTGAGATGAGAGTAACACTACAGAGTAAAGAGAAAAGAAACCTGGGAAAAGGCTGAAGTATCCGAGTTGTTCAGCAATAAAACAATACCTTGAACAAGTACTTGAAGCTCCCTTGTATGCCTCCGGACGTGGAAGAGATCAATCTGGTTGGTGTGGATTGTGAGCTTCATGCAGCAGAGCCGAGTTCCCTTCCCTAGCGGCAATCCTTCAGGCGACCTGCAGGCTCCTTGAAGTTCTCCGGTGCTTAAAACGAGGCGCTACGAGTAATACGCCGTCCTGGCAAGGGGACTACTGTAGAGCGGTACTGAAGCGGTACTGAGGCAGTACCTAGCTGCAGCGTCCAAGTGCCCTCTAGGGCTGGTGCTTGCGGCTGGCACGAAGCGACAACTGCCGATTCCAGCGTGCTGACTCTGTGCACCGCCCGTACCCTGCAAGTACTGCCACCAGGCATCTCCTCGCTCAGCGACACCAAGCCGCCAACCACCCCCGGAAGAGCCACTGAAAGCCAAAACGTGCCACCAAAGGTGCCCCCCCCCATACTAAATCCGTCCCCCCCATTTTCCATTGATCCCCATCTCCATTCTTTCATCCCCATTCCCCATCCATCACCATCATCGTCACCCTCGCCGTCGCCATTATCCGCATTGATTCACAGCCTCCTGCTCTCCCCAGCCTGTTACCCCTTGGCCCGGTCCGCAGCAGCAATTGCATTTATCCCGAGCCTTGACAGCGGTCGCAAAACCCTTCTCTATCAATCCAGCTCTTTGCTGTCCGCCCATCCATATCGCTGCCGGTTGGCTTGTGCCATTGCTGCTCACCCTGTTGGCTTGTTCCTATCTCCTCTTTTCCTCTTTTCCTCTTTTTCTCATCCTTTCCTTGTTTTCCTTCTCGTTTCCTGTTTGCCTTTGCTTTCACCTCCGGGGACGGCAAGTTAAAAGGCGGCATATGTCAGTCCTCTTTCTTTACACTGAAAAAAAAAAAAGAAAGGAAGAAAAAAGCTGATTGACTGATCGACAAAGCTTCCTTTGCTTGTGCCAGAGCGAGGAAAAGCAAAGGATAGAGCTCCAACTGCAGCTTGCGAAGCTGGTCAAGGCGCAAGGCCTCACCATCCCTTGAGGCAGCTCGACGACCGCAAAGGACTCCGTATCCTTTCCTCTCTTCTCTTTCTCCGGTGAGTCTCCCACCCCCCCTGCCTCCCTTCTCCTCAGCCACTTCGTTGGTTCGTTGTGGTATAGCTCGTTCCATTCCTTGTGGTTCCTGCATCTCACTGAACCGTATCCACATCCTAGCACGATACCCCAATCGCGGCGGTGCACCTCTTTTTTTCCCTCGCGAATCAGCGGACGCTACCGAGTACGAAGCTCTAGGATTCGTCATCGTCTGCTCTCCCAATCTCTCCTTCGCCAGTCACATAGAGGCGCCGGGCCTTTCTAAAGGCGAACTCACTCGCAATGTCCGACTTCCGCTCTCCCATCGACACGTCCGTGCCGTCGTTGTCGCTGCAGATGCCGCAGTCGACGACGCAGCAGCACAGGCGGGACTTCTCAGGATCAATCACGCTGGACGACCCTACGCTGGGTCGCCCAGCTTCCGGCGATGCTGCCACGCAAGACAGCGCCACAGCCGATAGAGGCCTCAGCGACAGCATAGCCGCGCTTCACCTTGGGACTGTTGCAGATGAGCCCAGCCCGCCACCTCCGACAGATCCAGCTGTCCTGAAGCTTGTTGGTGAGGTGCTGGCATCTGAGGTACGAATCTTTCCTAGCCCAATTCGCGCGCGTACCCTCCCCGTGCTAATCTCAGGCTCAACAGCAAGGCATCCCCTCGTTGCTGCATCGTCTGAAACAGAGCATAGCTTCTGCAAAGGTACGTCCATCCGTCTCGCATCCCGATTAGGCATTCCCGTGCATCGTGGCCGGCTGTACATCATCCACTGCTAGCTGCAGCCCTAGCACCGTGTGGCTGAGACATTGAGAAGCAGGACAGAAGCTGACATCTGATTAGGAGTTCGGCACCTTTCTCAAGAAACGAGCCGGCCTGGAAGAAGACAGCGCTCAGACGCTCAAGAAGTTGGCGCGCGCTACTCAGGATAACATACGACGACCCGAACACCGCGGAGGCACATTCGTCCACGTCTACGAGGAGATGGTACACATCCACGAGCGCATGGCTGATAACGGCATCCAGTTTGCGGCCACACTCCTCCAAATGAACGAAGAGCTCCTCGAGGCAGCCGGAACTGCCGAGCGCAACCGCAAGGTCTGGAAGGCCAACGGCTTGGCCGCCGAGCAAAAGGTCGTCGATCTCGAGGCCGCCATGCGCAAGAGCAAGGCGAAATACGACTCCCTCGCTGAAGAGTACGATCGCGCCAGGACGGGCGAAAGTAGGCCTGGCGGTGGCAAGGTCTTGGGCGCGTTCAAGGCTCACAAATCGGCGGCCCAACAAGAGGAGGAGCTTCTGAAGAAGGTCCAGGCAGCAGATCAGACCTACCACAGCGCCGTCACCAGCCTGCAGACCGAGAAGGCTCAGCTCCAGACCACGACCCGCCCCGAGATCGTCAAGTCATTGCAAGAGGCTATCCGCGAGATTGACTCTGCCGTCGGGCTGCAAATGCAAAGATTTGGTAAGTCCGAGCTGCGGGCCCCCAACATCGTTCCTCAGGCCTTTGCAAAACTTGATGATACTAACACGGGAAACCTTGAACAGCTTTGAATAATGAGAACCTGCTGCTCGGCAATGGCCTTGTGATCAGCCCCTTCAGGAACTCAGCTACCCTCGGCCCCAACCAGCCCCGGAGCATGAGATACGCCATTGCATCCATCAACATTGACAGGGATCTCGATGAGTTTGTCGCAACTTACCATTCCAAGGTTCAGCCAAACCCGGGCGAGGTCAAATACGAACGCAATCCGGTGCGTGTGCGATAAACGCCCCCAAAACTGGTTGGCAAGCCTCTTATACTGACGCCTCTTTGCTCCTTAGGTACTCGGTCCTCAGCCCAGCTCCATGAGTCACTCAGCTCTGCCTTCTGCACCCCATGCCTCTAAGCCCTCTGTCAGTCAGGGTCCTCAGAGCGGGTACCAACAGAATCCACAGTCGTTTTCGGTAAACTCGAGGACGAGCGGTGGCAATAATCTGCCCAGTCCGCCGGCAGGCGCCCCAGCTTCTCAGGGACCCCCGGGATCCATGGCACAAGGGGGTGCTCCTACTCCCACCAGTGCCGAGCCCCTCAAGTCGCTTCATCAGCCCAATCACAGCCGAAGCTTCAGCCAGGGCAACATGCTCAATTCTCCCATGAGCCCTCAAACCCAGCCATACGGTGTGGCAGGCCCCCGATTTCCCAGTGGCGGCCCTACCAACGCCGGCCCGCCCCAGCTCGGTGCGCTTCCGTTCCAAGATAACGAGGGTCCATCGGCCAAGAGCGCTTCACCTCCTCCGCTTGGGCTTCCCTACCAGCCCCCTGGGCCAAGCGCTCCGCCGGCATATAGCGCCCCTAACCACGGTCCCCCAGCCCTGGGTGTTTCCGCAGGCTCCAAGCCCGTCTTCGGTGTCCACCTTGGTCGCCTTTATGAGCGGGACGGCCTTGCTGTTCCCATGGTCGTGTATCAGTGCATCCAGGCCGTTGACCTGTTCGGCCTTGGGGTAGAAGGCATCTACCGCCAGTCCGGCTCATTGAACCACATCAACAGACTCAAAGCCATGTTCGATTCAGGTAAAAATCCACTTGCATCTCCGCGGCTACCTACGTAGTTGAAATAGACCGATGTATGCTAACCGGTACCCTCTCGTGCAGAATCCCAGTCGCAAGCTCTGGATTTCAGGAACCCGGAAAACTTCTTTCACGACGTCAACAGTGTTACGGGCCTGTTGAAGCAGTTCTTCCGGGACCTGCCCGACCCCCTGTTCACCTCGGAACACCACAGCAGTTTCATAAACGCAGCCAGTAAGTTTCAATCGATCATCACTCGTATCATTTCCAATGCCCTTTCCCCCCCTTCTCTCTCATGTTGGGCCACAGCATCGATACTAACCGCGCACCTGCAGAGCACGAGGACGAGATTGTTCGCCGAGACTCGCTCCACGCCATCATCAACAGCCTGCCCGATCCCAACTACGCCACCCTGCGTGCCCTGATGCTGCATCTGCACCGTGTCATCGACAACTCTCACGTCAACCGCATGAACTCTCACAACTTGGCCGTCATCCTCGGGCCGACTCTCATGGGCACTGATCCAAGCACTGCCATTACAGATGCCGGTTGGCAGATCAAAGTCATTGACACCATCTTGGTAAACACTTACCAGATCTTTGATGAGGATTGATCTCGTGACTCGCTTTGCTCTTATGTAAGAAAAGAGTCTTTCTTTTTCTTATTCTTCTTCACATTCCTCGTTCTCTCTCTCTCTTGCATGGCGTTGACTGCTTATCATCCATTCCTTGGGGCACTAGTCCTGTCTCTTTTTCTCTTTTCCACCCTCGCCATTCTCACTTGTTGACCGGTCGGTCCTCTCCCCGAAGACATGTTGATTCATGTCATCTGTCACATCTCCTTTGCCATGTTTGCCTCCAGCTTTCTCCTCAAGCACTACACATCTATCGACACCGATATCTTCTCCATCCGTTGGGCGAAGCTCTGCGAGCTTTCTCTCCGTATTGTTTATAGCTTGAAGGGGCTAGACCCGTCTTTTACGCTAGGATAACTTCACAGTATGTACTCAAGAGAACGTTGTCCCCAGGTTCTCTGGTGTCACTTCCCAAGTGAACACTTTATACGGTGTAGAATATAAAATATGACATGCAAAGACGATTCCAAAGTCGTTTGAATCAGCAGAGGTATCCAACAAGAACAAGGGGAAATGAACCAGGAAAAAGAGCAAACCCGCTTTCAGGCCTCGTCACGCCCATGCCGTATACAAGACAACTACCAAGGCCACGTATATCAAGAAATTAACAGAAACCCGTTCGTCGTGCGCCTGCTTCTACATTTAGCTTCACCGATATGAACATCTTCCAATCCTCCTATAACCGCCGTGATGCTTTGCATTGTAAACTTTCATGCTTGACCAATGAGCCATGCCAAGGGATAAAGAGCCGTTTCTACTAACTCAGAGATAAGAAAATGATAATGCAGAGTAGAGGCTAGGAAAATAAAGTAGAATAAAATAATATGAAGGAGAAAAGACATCAAGGGCCTGGAGTTCCCATTTTCCTTTGCAGAATGATGACTTGGTCGTGGACATCGCCATTATGCGCGCTGAATGGTTCTTCGTAAGACTGAGACAAATATGATGTTGAGGATAGACGGAAGTGAACGAACGAAAGCTTGAGAGGGGGGCGAGCAAGTGCCCAAGCGCCATAGGGAGGATATAAAGTCTATACACAGAGTAATGAAAGAAGAGAAGATAGGTCGACCAGGTACCACGGATGGTACATGTCAGTGTAGCCTGATGGCTTCAAAGAGACTCAAGCTCAGGCTCGTATCATTCACCCCGACATTAGGGGTGGGCTCGCTAAGCAACTCCCAACGCCGGAGAACGTAAGGAGAAAGCCTCTCCTGAGATGCCGGGCCGATGCCATACATAGCGCCCATTCCCCTGGCCGCAGTGCTGTGGGGCATCGTCGTCTTTTCCCTGTGAGCAAGCATGAGGGTGTCCGTCGAGGACATCTGCGGAACGCTGAAGATGTAGTGCAGGCGAGCGTCCGAAGATGTGTGAAGGGTGGGCATCATGCCCGGAAGAAGGAGAATGGACTTGGCGCAGTGAAGTCGTAGGTCATCCGGCAAGCCATCCGCAAGAACCGCGGCGACATCAAACACTCGCTGCCGCAAGCCGCCACCGACTAGCCGGCTCGGCAGCGCTTCGAGCGCAAGGAAAAGACGGCAGAGAGCCAAGACAGTGTGCGCTCGCGCCTCGTGGTGCGGAGGCATGACCAGTTTGCCTTGGGCGGAGGTAGTCATGACGGACGCGCTCAACGTTTCCACGGATACACTGTGCAAGAGCACAAACCTTAACAGCATAGGTAGCCAGTGTTCGATTATGGGCACGAGCATCCCCTCCGTCTTATCCTCATGACCCTTCGCCGCGACGACGATCTCGACAAGATCCGACAGCCTATCAGCCACAACACTGTTGAGCTGGGCTGTGTTCGGCGGCGGCTGGCCTACCACGATAGCCTCGATGACGCCCAGCAGCTTCTCTGCGAGGTATAAGTTGTTACTGTTCGCAGGGGTATTCTGGAGGTTGCTGGGCGCTTTGGAGGATGAGAGGGAAGAGGACGTCGGCACCAGCGCCAAAAAGCGGGAACGAGCCTGGCTCTGTAAATGGCGAGAAATGTCTTCGCTTAGGCAGGGGAGCATGGTCGTCCACATGATATTCTGAGCTTCAATGGCACGATCCATAGCCTTGGCAAATAGATCAAACTGGGAGGGGGTCCGATGCGGCTGGCCGTCTTCACTCTCGGTTGACCGAGGTGACGAGATGGACAGATCCATATTGAGCTTGATCTGGCAAAATGGCATGGTCAATTCGTTCGTAACGCGCAAGATCTCGTCATAGGATGCTGCAAAAGGGGCGCCTAGATGGCCTTCCCGCTGAAGGAGACTGCTGACCATCTCATGGATGAGACGGAACCCTGCCGCGGGGATATTCTTGCGGCTGAAAGCTTCCGTGACGTCTGCCGTATGCACGACAACCAGGAGTCGCAAGGCGTCGAGAACACTCTCACGGTATGTGCCGTCGTCAAGAGGCAGCTTTGCGTCGCCAACGCGAGGCTGAAGGTCGGCATATTCAACCGCTGCGTGGCGTATGAGCGAGAGGAGTCCCTTGTAATGGTTGAGCTGTATGGCGCGCTGGTAGATGCCGAAGCGGTAAGCCTCCTCCTGGCTGAGGTCCGAGTCAGCGGGCAGTCTCGACAGGATCAGATGAAGCAGTTCCTGGAGATAAGTCACCGCCCCAGGGGTTGCCAAATTCGGGGCTGTTGCCGCCGCTGCTTCGGCATCTCCTGACGGAGGCGCTTGGGTCAAGCTTGCGGGACCGACCAAGAACGAAACAGGCAGAGCATCGGTAATGATGAGAAGAGGAAACACAGCATCCAAACGTTGGCGGCTCTTGAGAAGCCGAACACGTCCGACCCAGTCAGACATGAGCTTATCGAAATGCTGCGCGTCGAATAAACGCAGACGAGTAAGAAGTGATGCGTGCACCCTTCGGTTGTCGTCCATCTTGGCCCAGCCTGCTTCCAGCCTCCGTATGATGTAGCCAAAAAGACGATTCATGGTTGGGTGATCTATACTGTTCCCGCTCGCCAGCAGCTTCTCGATTTGTTCCGAGACCTCGCCATCCGCGCCCGATGGTGGATTGACCATGTTATCCGAAATGGGGGAGCATGCATCGGTTGCGTTGTTGCGATCGCTTTGGGCGAGCTCGTGGGCCAAATACTTGGAGAGCTCCTGGCGGCTAGGCATCCGCCGGGAGAGGAAGCAGAGCGCGGCAAGCAGGGGGCGCGAGACCAGGCCCTGCTCTTGATTGATGGCCTTGAGCCGCTCGAAAAAGATGGTGAATAGCCGCTCAGCACCACCTTGGGCGTAGAAGACCTGCAAATGAAGGTTTACGGTGTCGACGCAGGATGCGAGCACCTCGATATTGGTCGTCCTAGAGCAAAGTTTGAGGACGTCGCAAAGGGCATGAAAGTCTTGGGTCGCTTCCAAGATGGTGCGTATGGCAGAGAACATGCGCAGAGATATTGGCTGGACGGACTTGACAAGCCTCAAGACAGTCTCGCGCAGATGAAGGCCCACGGCAGTCTGCAGAGCCTTTGAGCTGCTGAGGATTCTCGGAAGGAGCTTTCGCAGAGGCATCGGCCTTCTGCCGGTTAGGGCGTCTCCCTGCACAGGCAAGCCCAGGGTGTGGTTGACGCACATCAAGGAGTTGCTGATGTCGCTTGCTTCCTCGGCGGTAGAGTAGTTGGCAGCTCGTCTCAGCAAGTTGGCCCGGTCATCCTTCTGGTCTTCCGTGAGGTAGCGTATGGGGAGGTGGATGAGCAACCGGGTGGTGCAGGGAGCATCGTCGGAGTCCACCTCAGAGGGGTGGCTGCAGGCGCCGCGAGCCACAAGCCACTGCAGATATTGGGAGACCAGGAACTGTCCTGTTCGGACCAGCTCCGTCACGAGGTGGTAGACCATCTGCTTCGGACCACCGTCGCCGGCTGGAATAGTGTCCATGTGCTCGAGAATGGTGGCGGTGACGTTGATCCTGAGCGTGCTCCAAACCTTGATCAGGTTGGCCGCGATATACACCCTTGCCAGACCAGGGCGGTACACGGATGTAGCCCAGTCCACGGTCGTCCTCACGATGTCAGCCTTGTCGTCTCCGGTAGCCCAGCACTTTTGAGGCAGATCGCGATCTATCTGGCCAAGGAGCGTTGCGTCCAGCAGCCGCACCAGCTGCGGTCGGCCGGCCGCTGGCGAAGTAGTGGTAGTGATGGAGACTTGGCCGTTTCTGGCACTGACATGGTGGTATGCCTCTCGGCCTGCCTTGTCATCCGGGGGCAAGAATGCTTCCAGGGCATCTTTGTACTTTGGCCAGAGACCTGGGTCGATGAAGCTGTCTGGGTTATTCTGGAGGAGCGAGGCCAGTAGGGTCGAAAGCTGGCTGGAAAGTTGAATGAGGATATCTTTGTCGGGGTGGGTATGAATGGTATGGAGATGGCCGAGGATGGTGTAAGCAAGACGGCGTCCATATTTGCGGGAGCGCAAGATGTCGGCCCAACAGATCTGGGCAATCAGAATCCACATGGGAACCTTGGATTGGGGGCTATGCTCCAAGCCGGAAGTGATCCAATCAAGGTAATGGTCTCGGTCAAGGAGCTGCTCGGCGTAGAGGTTCGTCGCCAATCGTATCCTGAATCATAAGGGTCAGCTGGTGAAGGAGAAGGGCGGTGAGGACGGCGGCGCGAGTTCAACTTACGCGTAGGTCACCTTGGCCTTCCAGTCTGGCTCGCCAAACGCAGAGGTGACGGATTCTATAAATTGCTCCACGAAGACGGTCCAGTCTCTTATCCACTTGAACTCGCCTGCTATGGCAAAGGCGCCACCGGGAGCTCCTTTTCTCTTGAAAGCACGAATCTCGTTGGCACCGACACACTTGGCCAGCCAAACAGCTCTCTCAGTCGGGACGCTCTTGTTGAGACATTGGTCCAACAGAGTGCGGCCGCGGATGCCATGGGGAATGGTTCTGCTGAGCCGCCGGAGTGAGATGGCGGGATTAGCCAAGTCCTTCATCCAAACTTCCCTCTTGGTATCCGTCAGGGTAACACGGGGAGGAGGTTTGAACGTCGATGGAGCAGTGACACGCCCGCGGTGTCTGCGCTGGTTCAGCACGCCCATGAAGATGGTCGAAAGAGCGCTCAGGCCTGATTTCTGCTTGATGGCCGGGGATATAGTCATTCTCGCGGAGCTCGTCTCGTTCTGATTGCCGCGATCCCATGTGCCCTTCTGGATCGCTTCGGGGCTCCAGTCGTCTTCGTGGTGCTTGCCGTTGCCACCATGCCAGGGAAAGAAGTCGGCGTGTCCAGAAAAGAGCCCCCGACTGAAGGGGTCACCACCCGCTGGGTTGGGCCGCTTCTCGGTCGAGGGGTAGCGTGGAGCACTCTTGGGAACCTCAACGGTCCACGGCTTCGGACGGCCGTCTTTTTTCAGAGCCGGCGCGGCCCGCGAGGGGGCTGCCAGTCGTCGCGAAAGCTCTGGATATGTTTGCGACGTTGGCGGGCGTCGTTTGGGCATCGGCAAGGGCTGGTTGTCGTTGTCGACGTCGGCCGCTGAGGCCCGAGAGGGCGCCGGGCTGGAGTCGCCGGCGTCTGCAGCATCAGCCATGGACGGTACGCGCGACGTGGTGTGGCTCAGTGGCGATGAGGCGGCGGAGACAGATGCTGAAACCGATGCCGAGAGGGACGCTGGCGGTGCGCTTCCGGCGACCGGGTCGATGTTGGAGAGTTCGAGACGCAGCCGAGAGCCGGCTCTTCGCGGCGTGGTGACGAGGCGGGCGTGGGCTTGGGCTTGGGCTTGGTTCGCGCCATGGCTCTGGGCCTGGGCAGGATCGAAGGAGTCGCTCGAGGCATCGCTGAGGATGGGGTCCTTGCGGATGGGCGATGAGGGAAACAGCTGCTGCGACAGGGCGCGTTGCTGAGGCGGAGGCCGCTGGACCGACGGCAGCGTCGAGCTGCTGAGAGCTCGCTGCGGCGGTCGCGGGTGGACGCCGATGGGGGTCCTGGAGGTCATCTCTCAGACAGGAGGTAAGGCGCCATCCCGGTGTATTGCGAGCTGTCAAGAGGTAGTTGGGTATTGGAGGCAGGTAGATGCTGGGGGGTTGATGGATGTGGTTCGCAGAGATGTCGTAGATTAGGTACCGTGCAGAGACAGAAACGGTGCAGTTGGTACAACTAATAAGGTGCCCTGCCCGACTAGGTACTCATGTCCACTAGCAGGTGCTCGGGAGGTCGACGTTTTAGTTGTCGGTTCCAGGCGGCGGCTAAATGTTCAAAGCGCTGGCTGGGTCGGGCCTGGCGACGGTGGCCACAGCGAGATCAGGACTTGGAGTGGTAAATGTAGATTTGGGTTGTAGGGGAGGCGGCCAGAGGCGCGAGGACATGGATGAATGGGCGTCGAGACTTTCTGGGCCTTCGACAACGAGGGAAGTGGTATTTGATGTAGTACGGAAGCGTCAAACGACGTCCGGCAGAAGGAAGTTGTATTTTCCCGCTGCACCCGAATAGCAGCCCCAGCCTCAGGCGTTGCGACAGCGCGCCACGGCAGCACAAAGTCGGGTCCTCGTACGGGAAGGCTTTGCGAGGACAGGGCGCTCGAGGTGCGTATCTCTCTCAGTATCGAGTAGGTAGGCCGGACAATGCAGTGCAAAAGGCGAGAAGCACCGCCTAATTGCCAATGATGACAGATGGAATGAAGAGAGGAGGGAATCGAGGAGCCAGAAGGCAAGACGGCAAGACGGCAGAGGCGTCTGGGGGGTGGACAATGGCAGCAAGAGCGAAGCTGACGGCGATTTTCTGCTTGGCAGAGCACGACTGCGGTGTGGACGGGGTACGAAGTATCGCTTGTACCCTGTGCCCGTCGCGTACATGTAGGTACTAGGCAGAGGGTGTTCGGTGCCTACCTTACACACCGGACACTGTGCGGTGCCGGATTGAGATGGAAGCACAAAGCACCGGGTACCTCTTCGAAGTACGAGGGTTGATCCAATCTCCCCGGGCTGACGCCTACCTGAGGCAGTACCTTACCTACCTACCTAGGTACCCTATATTTAGGCTGCTGCTTGTGGTGTGACAGCCTGCAATGAAGCGAACAGCGCCCTGAATGCCTTGTACTTGGTGCGTGCTACACTGGAAGCCGATTAGTTCCCGTCAGGTTCGATTCGATCTCTTGAAGCGCTTCTCCAGGATCAGCTCGTGCAATGCAAGTGCGGATTCTGGCCCTGGAAAAGGCATTTCGGGGATATACCAGGAGGTAAGTATCGCGTGAGCCATCTCGCGGACGAGAACGGACTGATTCATGACACTCCATGTACTTGTAATTGCTCAAGAAGTCACGGCGTGTTGGGTACGAACGGCATCCGATATTGGGCAGGAGAGGGTCGAGGCCGAGATTGATGATGCCGCGCAGTGATGATAATGTGAGGTGCGAGGTGTGGGCGTGCATGCGCTGCCTCTTTCGGAGGGGGGCACCTGCAACCATCTCCGTGCTGGCAGCGCGATAAGGGTACATGTACCTTCATACAGGTTGGGTACTGCCTATTGCGGCTCGGGCAGGCAATCAATCAATTGTTCAGGGCCTTGTTAGCGGGGACTGCGGCCACTGGCGGGCGCCATCTGCACAGTGCACTGCAGCTACGAGATGGCGCTAGTCCACGGAAAGCCGCTGGCTCCGTGCCAACATGAAACCTCCAGGTCCGGCGCGGGTGCAGGCACCTGGCGCTCAGCCTACATGTACCTAGGTACCTGTAGGAACCAAAGGTAAGGTATGATCACCTTAGTCATAATTCATCCCATGCCGCCACATGCGACACACCTCAACCGTCTGCACCACCATGGGCCATCCCCAGTCTCCAAGACCGTCGACGACCTGAAAGATTCAAGGGTTGTGTTAAGCTGCAAATAACCTCTCAAATACGTACGTAGCGCGGAGCCAGTGACCACGCTGACGCTCTTCAGCTACTCAGGCAGCGGCATGTGACGCGCAGTCAAAGAGGGGGAGTCGCTTCACCGTCAGTCACCCGTTCCTGAACACAGACAATACTACATATTACCAGTAGTAGTAATGCAGACGGGCCTAAAAAGATTCCAGTCCTCGGAGGCGGTATCACAAATCACACGATTCCTGACCCGACGCCGCGCTTTTCCCGACCTTGATCATCAACACCGCGTCTGGGCGTTCACAAGAGGTCAATATCTTCCATGTAGGTAGCTCATCCATCCGGCCAGCCAGCACGCGGCCAGCACTCAAGGCTGGGATAACCACGCCGTCGCCTCAGTCATTGGTACCAGGCTATTATGCGATACCTGTCCCCCACCTGTCCGTCATGTCTGTTTGTCCTCTGTACTCGTACGGCCCCAACTGCGTCTTCCGTCCAGCATGCGGAATGCGGGAACATGCAACCCCCGCACAAGCATGGAAGTCATGCATGCTCGTACAAGTGGCAGGTACCGTACTCCTAGGTATACCCAATCTCCATCCCCATCTCCGTCTGCAAGTCTGGAAGTGCTGCGAGAAGAGAGAGAATGGGCAGGAGACCCATGGAGTCTCCGCCTCCTCTGGTTAGCGATCACGGGCTCGACTTGGGGTCCACCGGTCATCGCTTCCATAGCCTCATACATGTATTGCAGCATCGCTACCTTGCCTACTTTCCCCAGTCATTCAAGCCCAGCAGTTCCAAGAGATGGATTACACACACCTCAAAGGATGGATATTGAGCAACCAACAGTCTCCATTATCCCTCTCTAGGCGGCAGGGGGGTTGAGGCGGTGAATTGGCCCGGCCTGCCTCCGTAAAGTCAGTGTGTTCCTCTCTCCTCCACGTCAATCTTTGATGTGTGCTGCAATCTCATGCGTCTCCAAAGGGATGTCTACATACATACCAATCTATCTTTGGTCTCAACGCCACAGCGCAAAAACCAGGATGTGGCCAGATCATCTTTGATTCATCGACCCCGAGCTAGTGATAGCGCTGCTCCCATATGTGCTGCAGCTTCCGATGTACGAAGTGCTAATGTCGGCGTCAGAGCTCGACGATAACAGCAGGGGCTTACGCAGGATTGAAGCAAACAAGCCAGCCACGGAGGCTCGCTACGTACATGCAGCCTTTGCGTCTATGATTTCTGCTCCCTCGCGGCTACTGCCCGGAGCAGCAGTACCTTCATGTTGTTAGACCGCATGCCAACTGAGACCTCGAGATTGCACTCCGCATGAACCTGAGAAAATGGCCACCACGTAGACGGTCACTGGCAGTACTTTGTACAGCGTCTGCACGATAGCCTCTACCACCTTCGGTAAGTACTAGTAGGCATTACAGGTAGCAAATATCACCGCTGCTAGATTCTTCTAGGCAAAGGCCCGGCTGTCGCTCTGTCCCACCTTGTGACGCAGGAGGTCGAGACAATGTCTGGTTCAGCGCACCAAGCACGAGTCGCAAGGCTAGCGAGGCCGCCCTCTCCTCCTGTGTGCACGAACTTCACAAGGATCATTGTCTTTCCGCTCGAATGAATAGACGTCATACATATGACGAAAATAGCCAACGAAAGGGGAGACAAAGGCGCCGCATTACCACGTGAGTAGGGTCAAAGGGAGCACAAGGCCACATCAACCCTCTTTTCTATGCTACCCTAGGATCGGAACCCCCAGGAGGCATGATAATAGAACCGAATGGCAACAAGCAAGTACAGACCAACATGAACGGGCATGCTGGTGGTCAGGCAAGATCAGAGCAATATGACAACGGTAAAGAGCGTGCTATTGCTGGTGTTACCTACTTGTTACAAAAAGATACACGTACATTCGTACGATTGCGAGCATGATACAGACACTGGTCGTACAAAATGGCGAGTCTCGACATCCGAATCACCATCTTCATTCAAAGCTCACCAGTGCCGGCGTCGTTGATGCTCCACTCGCTCCAGCCCTTCTTCTCACCAGGCAGCTGGATGCCCTGCCACTGCTCCTTGGTAACATTCCTCCACTCCTCGACGGGGATCCATCCAATGTACGCACGGTCACCGAACCCGCCGATCCAGTACACCTGCGTGACCACCAGCCGTGCCCATTCGCTGGCATGGATGGGGTTGCCAGGCAGCCAGTATTTGGCGTCTGGGTGCTTGGTGGTGTAGCACGAGGCAAGCCGAACGGCCTCCTTGATGCTCGGCTTGATCGGTTCCAGATAGCCGATGAGCGAGAACCTGGGCAGGTTGGCGGCAGAGTAGGGTGCCGTGTCCGGGGGCGAGGACGAAGATGAAACGTCGGGCCCGTCAAGCTTCGAGGCCTCGCCGGCCTCCTTGTTACCCAAGAACGGCACGAACGCGGATAGGCGAGACAGGAACGAGATGCGCTTGGACGGCGGATACGGCGGGGTCCACTCCACGGACAAAGAAAGGTTCGAGCCTGCGCGGGCGTTCTTGAAGCTGGTGGCAATCTTGATGGCCAGCAGTGTTGGGTTCCCATCCTCTTCGCAGTCACTGATGTATTCAAGGAGTGCAATTGGCAAGCCGTCGAGCCCCTCCGGCCGTCGCTCGGCGGCTTCGGCGTCGGCCTCGCCTGGAGAGTTTGCTTTGGGAAACACCGTCGACAAGGTGCCGAGCTTGCTGAGGGCCAGTACGCGCCTGCCCATGACGGCCGATTCGAAGCTGGTAGGAATGCGTCCGGCGCCGACGCCGCCCAGGTCACCGAATAGCGGAGCGGTGAGCTCCAGGGCGGCGGCATAGCCCGATAGACCCCCAATGAGGCTGAAGAGCTTCATCACGAGCGATGTTTGAGATGGCACGAAGAATAAGCGCGCGGTTTCTGAGACAGGATACTCGGTCAGCAGCTGAAGCTGGCAGCAGCAGGCAATGGAGATTCTATGAGGCGGGCCGCGATCACGCAGATGCAAAGGGTGAATGAAGGCACCGGCGTACGACTGTGGCCACGGACAACCTTTGACTCGATCAATTGGAATCAGCCGAGAGGTCTGATATTGTACAAGTCAGATGGAGATGGGCGCTGGCATACATGTAAGATGCAAAGAGGGGAAGAAAGAGGCTGGGTTCGATCCCCCTGCTCTGGGTCAAGTGACGGTTGGATCATCAATGGCGTCCCGGCAGGTGACTTGACGTTGAGATTGATAAGATTAGATCAGCTGGCTGCAATCAGCTAGTCACTTGCTTACATAAGGAGGCTGCTGACAGAAATGCCGAGGTTACAGTTCCTGAGATTGGTAGCATATCGTAGTAAGGTAAGTACAAGTGCAGGTGCATGGTGCAGAGCGACATCCTTCCCTTACTTTCAACCTCTCACGTCCTCCATCATCTGTCGCCCGCATTGCTTGTACCACTTTGCCAGCTGATGGACGGGGGCCAGCTCAAAAGTTTGGACCAGCTTGACGACAGGCATATGAGGATAAAGCTTTCTGACCTCATCTTCCTTCATCATACCGTCGTCCCCGATGCAGCTCCTGGGTATGTCCTTTGGGAAAGCCTCGCTGCTTTGGGATATCCATGCCTGCATGATGAGCTGCTTTGCCTTCTTCCACGGCTTCATCTTCTCGGCAGACGGTCGGACTTGAGCCCGCAGCTTTGTGATGGCGTCCTTCTCCCACTTGCTCATGAAGCTGCCGTCGGCTCCGCTCATCGCTCCGAGTAGCAGCCGGTCGAGCCGCGCTACCTCTTGCTCGTCCTCGATGTCGACATGGACAAACGACTGGCCACCAAAGAGTCGTGCCACTGCATGCGGGTGCCATGATTGCTTGTCCACCTGGAACGTATTCCCCGCCATGAGGTGTATGATGCAGACATTGGGGAGTTGGCTGTCTTCACCGAACAGGCCGGTCAGCAATAGGTCATCGACGGTCTCTACATCTAGCATGGTGGCTCTTGTCTGCTGAAGAAGCTTCTTCTGTAGAGGGATGAAACTACTCTCCTTCTTCATTCGGAAAGGTGAGAGATCCAACATGTCAGTGTGGCCGTTGAACCATGTCCAGCAGAGGGGGGCGAGGAACTCGTGGCAGTATAGCGCGCCATGCCGATACGCAACGTCTCGAGCCTCCCGACAGACGCTGGCGATTGTTGGCGGAGCAAGGCTCTTCCATTCCAGGAAGGATGGTTGGAGGAATCGGAACGGCCGGAAGATCTGCACAGGCAAGGCCAGCTTCCATATCTGGCATCGAAGCTCGGGGGGCAGACGTGAGAACAAGGGAAACGCTGCTGCAATTTCACGGCGTGACGCGAGGAGTTGGCGCTCAAGTTCCTCGATACGCTGCTCCTGGAGAAACTGGACTCGTTGCGCCCTCTCTAGCGCGTCCTGTATGTCTTTGACGTTCCTCGCTGGCGACGGTTGCGAATCGAAACAGCGGGAGGATGTAGGTGCAGCTTCGAGCAGGCAGTATGAGAGACTCATGTCGACTGTTTTCGATGACAGGGGACGGGGCACTCAACGGCGTGGATGCTGTATGAGGGCTTGGAGTGAGCGACTGTTGCAGACAAACGGCGAAGCCATGATGGTTGTGGAATCCTTTATGAAGATTTCGGCATCAGTGAATATCTGCAGACGAATCCTCACTCTACTACGGTGACGAGCACTTCCTGCTGGGAGGGATGAACGCAAGCTTTGGATCAAAGGACCCTCTTCCAACAAGCCCAGCATTGTTCGCTGAAAGGAGCAGTCTCGGTCATTGCTACGCTACCAATCGTCCTGCGAGATTTTCTCGAGGATGAGGGGTGGCGACTGTTCACGACTCTTTGATGGTCTGCTTGAGGCGGGTAAGAGTGCTTTGATTGTGTGTGATTATGGCTTTCAGGAGTCACGCAGTATATCGACGATGATTTGACCAACCTAGAATGGGGGTGGTCTCGCGCCGGCCACGGTTGTCCCATGAGACGAACGGTGGCTTAACGAGCCTCGGAGGTGCGGTTCTCTGCAATACAACTGACGTTGCTCTTCGAAGCCGATGCCGTCCTCGATCAATAAACTTCCTGTTGTTTGTTTACTTGATGCTCGTATTCCTTTGTCTCGGACGACAGCGCCTCCTCCATTGACGGCCACACATGAACTTTGTCCCCTCCAACCCCCCTCGCTCGACTCACTTGAAACACAAAGCGGCAGGCTGGCCTCAACAGGGCCCCGCCATTCTTGGCATCGAGCTTTGTTGACACGCCTTTGCGCTCTCCTCCCTTGCGCCATGCTCTTCAGCATGCCACATGTTGTCATGGAAAATGACATGGGGGAGGCCTCGTGGCTCAGACAGTCCAGCAACGCTAATCCATATGCAGAGTCAAGACTGGAGTCGACCCAAGGTACCTTGCCTTACGACAAAGAGTCTCAAACAACCTGGGGTTTGCTTGCAAAGGGGGTAAGAAGGGAAGAAGAAGGGAAGGATTCGGCAAGGAATTCATATCGCGACATTGGGCGTTATCGATGCAAGGCCGGCGAATAGCAAGGTACCCCCATAGCTGGTCTGCAAAGCAGCCAAACAGATTCAGGCAGTACCTAGGTACTTACCTATAATTACAATTCTACATACTAACGTACCTTATGTACCTTACCATGGAAACATCGATGATGAAGCCGATTCGACGCCCGAGCTGAGAGATTCCGATCCTCTTCCCCCCCGCTGCTGAGGTCATTGACGGCAGCACCACCACCACCACCAATCCACTTGAGGTACTCTCTTGCCTCCCCCTGCAGCCCGGTTCCGTAGCGGGGGCGCTACAGGGCGGTTACAGCCCAGGGCACAAAGCCCAGCTGGAGCCCTGTGGAGCCCTCGCAGCACCGAGGTGCCCTGTCTTTGCCTGTATCCTAGCGGCTGCTGGCCGTGCTCCAGCGCTCCAGCGCTCCAAGCGGCGCCTCGCTAGCGCCCTCCTCTAGCAGCTGGCTAGCCTTGGGAACCCCACCCGCGACGATGCTTGTTGCTGCTGCAACCATGTTGACTTCCAGATTTCGGATCCAATCGCAAGGGCTATCCTTCTCCAACATCCCACTCTGCCCCCAAAAGGACGGCCTTCTCGACCCCCATGCCACTTCTTGCATATTGATTGATCAATGATCGATGATACTACCTTGAGGCCATCAAATCATAGCTTTCTATTGCCGGCTGGCTATCTGGTCGATTCGGTGAGTGTTCCAGAGTGCAGTGCCTACGAAGCTGCGTCTTTGTCTGCCTTGCGCAGAGTTGAGCCAACAGAAGCAATTACGGTCGGTTGTCAGTACTGTATGTACGCTCAACTTCCATTCATTGCCTTTGTTTTGCTTTCTTGTTTGCCATCGTCTGCGGCTCTCGCTCATTCACTCCGTCACTGGCTGACCTGCTTCTTCCGCTTCTGCCTCTCAGACAGCAAATAGCATCGTTTGTTTTTTTGCAGGCATCCTGCATCGTGCCCAGCATCTTTCCTGCGACCTTCAGCCGTCCGCCTTCCATCGTCAGCCTCTTTGGTCTGGCGCCTCCAGCCTTCTTCTCCACCTCTTGTCCTCGTCGACATCCCCGTCCGCCAGTTGGACTCAAGGACGAGGGGATCCGCAGACGCACCTAACACCCACACCCGGTGCAGACAAGAAACAGGGCATCGCGCATACATAACGCAGCAAGCAGATGCTACTGTCCTCCGCCGCAGACGCCCAGCAGCCAATCGATTCATCGGCAGCTTCCATCAGTTTTTCCACCCTGGTCGGCAGTCCCTCTCCTCCACCGCCACGTCACGCCTTGCAGCGGGTTTAAAAAAAAATGGCCAGCTTCATGTCGAATTTCTTCCCCGGCAGCAGCGTCGGTCCCGGCACCAGCAAGGACAAGGCGCCGCTGGCTGGTGACGCCGCGCCTCGCCCTGTGACACCAACCATGAACAACATCAACAGCTTCATCAACCCTCTCAACACGCCTCTCGGGAGCCCTAGCAAAAGGACGATCCCGCCTGGCGCTCACGACCTCCCCACAGTTTTCGACACCGCTATGAACTTGAATTCTCCGGGCATCGAAGCTCCCGTGAGGCTGTCACGCCCGCAAAGCGTAGTCGCTCCGCTTTCGCCCGGCAAGGCCAACAACTCCCAGCCTGCGCCTCAGCCTCACCTCCAGCCTCGGGAGGAGCAGCAGCAGCAGCAGCAGCAGCCCAGCGCCGCCGCCGTCGCAGAGGTCGCCGCACAGAGCGTGCACAAGGGAAGAGCATCACCGGGCACGCCCAGGAGGCGGCAAGGCCAGGAGAATGCGCAGCCTGTGTCTCGTCTGGCCGCTCACGACCAGGAGCGACAGCCCCACCACAGCCATGCCGCGCTCTCTCGCCAGCAGCCCTACGAGACTACTAAGGATCGTCCCATCATCGCTAAGAGGTTTAACACGGCTCGCGGCTTGACGGCGGAGGAGCGCGAGATTCTGCAGAGACCCAATGTGCGCCGCATGGTCAATGTTACGCAGCTTTGTAAGTCCTTCTTCATCTTCTTGCCTTGGTGTTGTTCTCCTCAGATGCCCTTTGAGACCCGCGAAGAGGGAGTCTGGACTAGAGGGACAAGAAAAGGGGGAAGGGCCAAAGGAGGAGAGGGCTGTATAGAATAATGGTCATGGACCGGAAGTCGCTGGAACAGCTCTGCCTTTGGCATTCCCTCATACGTCCCGACCATCCGCTTTGGCCAGCTGACTGATTGACTAATTGCCATTCCCCCCCCTCGTATAGATTTCCTGGATTACTACTTTGACCTCCTTACGTATGTCGGCGCGAGACAGAAGAGGCTGGCCGCCTTCAAGGCCGAGGTCCCGGCACCTCCCGCGACTGACGAAGAAACATACCACCAGCTGTGGTCCAAGTATACTGGTCGAGAGCGAGCCAACCTCCGCAAGCGGCGCATCCGCCTAAAGCAAGGCGACTTCCAGATTCTGACCCAGGTTGGCCAGGGCGGCTATGGCCAAGTCTTCCTCGCACAGAAGAAAGACACGCGCGAGGTGTGCGCCCTCAAGGTCATGAGCAAAAAGCTGCTCTTCAAGTTGGACGAGGTTCGGCACGTGCTGACGGAGCGCGACATCTTGACCACAGCCCAGAGCGACTGGCTCGTTCGGCTCCTGTACTCGTTCCAGGACGACAAGAATATCTATCTTGCCATGGAATACGTGCCTGGTGGCGATTTCCGTACCCTTCTTAACAACACGGGGGTGCTCTCCAACCGACATGCCCGGTTCTACATTGCCGAAATGTTCTGCGCTGTCGACGCCCTCCATCAGCTGGGCTACATCCACCGAGACCTGAAGCCCGAGAACTTCCTCGTCGACTCCACCGGCCATGTCAAGCTGACCGACTTTGGCCTAGCTGCCGGCGTCCTTGCCCCGTCCAAGATCGAGTCCATGCGACTTAAGCTGGAACAGGCCTCGGAGACGCCAGTGCCGTTTGGCAAGCCCATCGGGCAACGGACCGTGGCCGAGCGCCGTGAGAGCTACCGGACGATGCGCGAAAACGATGTCAATTATGCAAAGTCCATTGTCGGCTCACCAGACTACATGGCTCCCGAGGTCCTGAGGGGAGAGGAGTACGACTACACCGTGGATTACTGGAGCTTGGGTTGCATGCTGTTTGAGGCGCTCACCGGCTTCCCCCCATTTGCCGGCGCGACCCCTGACGAGACGTGGCGCAATCTGAAGCACTGGAAAGATGTGCTCAAGAGGCCCGTCTGGGAAGATCCTACCTACTTTTTGAGCAACAGGACTTGGAGCTTCATCACCACGTGAGTTACCCGTTCTCTTCCTCCCCTTTTCCTTTTCGTTTACACTTGACAAGCTAACACGAGAGGTGATCCGCGACATCAAGATGCATCAATTCGCGGGCCAAACGCTTCTCCGTCATCAAGGATATCTACGCCCACCAGTACTTCTCCGAGGTAGACTGGAACACCCTTCGGCAGACGCGGGCGCCGTTTGTGCCGGAGCTGGACTCGGAAACGGACGCCGGCTACTTTGACGACTTTGGCAACGACGCCGACATGGCCAAGTACAAGGAAGTACACGACAAGCAAGCGGCCCTCGAGTCCATGGCCGAGCGTGAGGAAGAGATGAGCAAGAGCCTCTTCGTCGGCTTCACGTTCCGGCATCGCAAGCCCGCCACCGAAGACGGCGTCAGCCCGCGGAAGCGCATCCCGACCGATGGCTCGTTTGGAACCATGTTTTAGAACCGAACATCGCTGTACAAGGAAGTCTATCACGGGGTTGCGTTCCGCTCGGCAAGGCTTTTCTGACACAGCAATTGTCGTTGAAGCCTGTTCCCCTTTGCGTCTTTTTGCCAGATCCATTTCGCTATCTGGCCCATGCATTTTTTGTTTTTCATATTCAGTTTTTGATTCCACGACAACTCTTCTGGGCGGTGGCATGTCTTCCTCGTCCTCCTTTTCCCTTTCGTAATTGATCGCAGCTCTGTATACTGCTTTTTTCCTTTCATCTTCTGGCTGCGATAACCGAACGTGTCGACAACGGGCAGACCCCCAAACTACTACTTTAATTCATCATTGCCCTTTTCTTCAATTTTCGCGTCTTTGGCCATTCCTGTTTTTTTTTTGTTCTACTTCTTTTTTTGTCTTCTCGTTCCTGTTTTGCGCATTGCGGGGTCGGAGTTGCAGAGAGGGTGACGGGAGCAAGAAAAAAACAGAAAGACGCAAGGCGAGCGCCGGTGGCGAGAGTCTTTACTTGTGATGGTATGAAGCACCGGATGGAGGGGCTGCCACGTTGGCCGGCTGGCATCTGGCATGTCCGAAAGGTAGTATGATGCATTCATGTAGGAGTAACGAGCACGAGTATATGGTACACAGGTAGACAATTGAATGTATGGCTTTGCAACCGTTGACTGGTACATGTTCTTTGAGAGGACTGGGCTCGAGGCTCTCAATATCAAGCACGTCAGGGGTCTCGCGGCCGCCAGGACAAGGGTTTCAAGCTTTCCAAAATTCATACCTCGAGCCTGCCTACCTACTCCCAACAGTGCCTCAGTACCTACATCTTCGGCTGTCGCGGGAGGAAAGAAAAAGCAACCATTATCCCCATCTGCCTCGAATTGAAAGGATTGCAACCACCTTCTGCCTTCCCAGTCATTATTCGGTCGTTCCACACAGAAGGAAAAGAGGGCCGTCAAGAAAAAAAATCAAGAAGGGGAAAAAGGAGCATATAAGAACCCAGAAAGAAGCAAGTAAAGTAAGCAACCATCTGCCTCCCCGGGGTGCGCTCTGATTGAGAAGCAAACTGAAAACGTGCGTGCAATCCACCCAAGGTTGATCTATGAAAACATTCGTAAGACAAAGAGGGAAACAATCCTGCAGCGATGTATCGACGAGCTCCCATCATCGCTTCACGTCTCAGTTGTAGAATTCCATATCCATCTCTTCAACGAGCCCAAAAAGATGCCGACATCAACTCATACGCGCGGGACGGTCGTCGTACTATTATTGTTGGACCCTGCTCCCGACGTTCGAAAACAGGCATCCCCTCCGCGAGCGCCCCATACCTCGGCATCATGCTTGCTGGATATCGCACTAAAGTTGTTCCTCGAAGACCACCGCCCATATTCAGACCCAGACAGAGCACAAAGAAATGAAAGAATAAAGAAAGAAACCAATTGTCAACCTCCGAAAGGTATGTCGTACGCGCAAGCCAAAATTCAGACCCAGGTATCATTTCTTGAACCAACACGCCATGAAGATGCCCATATGTAAAGCGCCTAATATCCTTCGCGCCGCCATCAGCTCTTCTGCAGCACTGCCGCGCAGCCTACGCTATAAGTCAATGGTCGACCACTTCTCACCCTCTGCCACCCACCACCCCTCCATGTTTGACTTGCACTCTGTTCGCACGCCGTTTCTTTTTGTCCAGCATTGGCGACCCCACGCCAGACTCGCCCTCTCGCCGGCTTCTTCAAAGACTCATAGTCAGCCACTCCCATTCCTGAGGGCCTGACGAGCCGCCGGCGCTGTTGACAAGGTTGCCTTGAGAACCACCCATGGACACCATGCTCGACCCCATCATGGAGCGCTGACTCATGGAGAAGCTACCATTCGACATCATAGTGCTGGAGATGGAAGGCATGCTGGGAGTCGGGCCCAGCTGCCTTCCAATAGATTCTCCCGGGCCGTCGAGCTCCATGGCCGACGAGGAAGTGCCCTCGCTCTTGCTATGCCTGCGCTGTCTTTTGGAAGACGCCGTGGCCGGTCGGGACATGGACGACGAAGCGCCGGGTCCAGGCGTTGTCTTCGGCGGCGCCGCAGCAATGGGCACAACACCCTTGCCACCCACAATGGTGGCTCCTCCATATTGGCTGCCGGGCGTGCTGCCTGCAGTCTGCTGTCCACTGCTGGCGGGGCTGTCGCCCTCCTTGTTGCTGCTGGGGCGGTTCGCGGATGGCGGCGTCACGGCTTGGTGGTTCGCCGTAGCCACGGCTGCGGTCGCGGCGGCAGCAGCAGCCATGGACAGTGATGAGTTCTTCCTCGAGGCGGCGTTGGAGCCATTGCCCGCGTTCTTCTTCCGCGATCCCCCGACAGGGAGGTTGGCACCAGACCCCCTATTTCTCTTCTTGATGACATCCGTCTTCAGACTGAGGGGCCGCACGACGCCGTGCAGCTTGAGGAAAAGGCCACAGGCATTGCAGAGAGGCTGGCCCTCGGGATTCCGCCTCCACAGCGGAGTCGTCTGGGTGAAACAGTTGGTGCAGGTGGTGGGAGCGCTGTTCTCTCCGGGGTTCCCACTAGCCGCATGCAGGTTGGTTGAGGAGCCGTGCTTGGAGCCGGGGGGCGGTGAGGCTGGCCTGCTTGGCGCAACTGACGAGAAGCCGGAGGCGGTTCCCGAAGCATGAGGGCCCGGTGAGCTGGGGAGAGACTGAGCGATTTGCTCGAATCCGCTGTGCTTGGCGGCCATGTGCGAGGGTGTCGACGAGTTGCGTGGAAGTTTGTTCTGTCGCTTGTCGTTGCCCATGCCGAGGGTCTGCGAGTGTGACCGGCTCAGGTTATGGCCATCCCAGTCGTTACTGGTGTCGACGTAATCAGTCGTGATGCTCCCAATCTGAACGTGCTTGCGAGTGGGGCCGCCGGGAAAGCGAGCAGCCTGCGTGCTGAACTGTCCCGGCAGGGAGGCGTCCCAGCTGAACGTCCCTGCCTCGTCGACGGCAGATGTGAAGTCACCGTGGAGGCCAACGCCACCGCGGTCCAAAAAGGCATTGCCATCGTCTTCATCAGATTCTCCTCCAAAACCAATCATGTTCCCTTGCTGCATTGGCAGAATGGGAGAGGCGACCTGCGAGTCCGTCTGGAACACTTGGCTTGGGTCAATGTGCCCAAAGGAGCTCTGTGCAGCACCGTACGGTGCCACCGCCTCCGCGCTGGTGGTTGCGGAGGGGAAGGCAGCGCCATTGCCGCTGCCGCTGCCGCTGCCGCCATTGGAATCGCCGTACATGAACTGGTGGTTCAAGTGGTGGTTGATGTTACCCGAGCTTTGTCGGAAGCCCTGTGCACGGGGATGCGGGTGGTGCTGCATCTCTTGGGAGCCGAAATAGACGCCGTCGCCCTCGGTCATTGGGTGTGGGGTAGATGTGGCCGACGGATACCCTGAGCCAGTCGGAGAGTAGAAGTCGGGATTGTTCAGCGAAGATTGCAGCGCGGCGTTGTTGTACACGGAGGGGAAAGGTCCATTGTGCATCAGAGGAGATGTTGACGGAGAAAAGGAGAAGTTTGGATGGAAGGGAGCAGAGCCAAGGACGCCGTCGCCGTCCATGAAGTCCAGGTTGAAGGCAGAGCCCTGGTTGTTGGCCATCTGCTGCTGCATGGACATCGCGTTCGTGTTGTCGAGAGAGTAACCATTGAGGTCCGGGTCCGCTTCCAGATCGAGGCTGAGGCCAGACGCAGTCGTGTTGATGGCGCTCACATGGGGGGAGAAGTTGGCAGGCCGTTTCCTCGTCTTGGGATACATTGTTAGCAATTTCCCACGGCCCGGGGGGAGGTTTGCGTAGAGGAGAGGGGGCAGAAATATGCAAATGACCACGGGGACAAACGACGATGGCTATTTAAAGGGCAGAAAGTCGGGTGCATGTAAGGTTAGGAATAAGGATGAGCAGACAAGGTCCAAGGCGGAACGTGGCGTGCCATGCGCGACAAGCCACAAAGCATAAAGACAGAGGGAAGAAGAGAGAGATTTGTGAGGGCATTGAAAGGCATGGTGCGCTGGGAACGAGCTTCTGTTCCAATGAAAGTTGAATGTACTCACCCGCCGGTCGTCGATACTCGTCTTCCTGTCGTGTCGAGGGACGTAATGGAATTCATCAAACTGTCCCCGCTGGTGAGGTGGCGCGACAGGGACGGACTGGGCGACGAATTGATTGGTAGAGGATCCCTTGCGGCCCTTGATGGGGATTGCCGAAGCCAGCGGCCTGGACGATTTGCTGGTCTTGGTGGCAGCGGTCTGCGGGCCAGAATGAGACGATGCGGTCGGCTGCGGTGAGTTGTCCTTGACAGAGGC
The DNA here is from genome assembly GCA_023628735.1 of Trichoderma sp. PF4103. Lineage (NCBI taxonomy): Eukaryota > Fungi > Ascomycota > Sordariomycetes > Hypocreales > Hypocreaceae > Trichoderma > Trichoderma sp. PF4103. The sequence continues at coordinate 205,776 of JAMAKC010000008.1, forward strand.
TCCTCCCTCCTCGGCGAAGATGAAATCGTCAATGTTCATGGCATCCACGCCCTCAGCATGGCTATCGGAAGTCTTTCGCAGCTGCTGGGCGATGCCGCTGGGAGTGTTTTGCGGTTGCGTCGGTTGCGAGAGGGATCTGTGATGCAGGGAAAGACAAGATCAGAAAACATGTCAGCCAGCGGCGGGATGATGTGATGAAGGGCAACCCGCTCCCCTCCCCCCCAAAGGGCAAGCCAAGCCGTCTCTAGCCTTTTAGACGGGCATCGACAAGAAGAACGGCAGACCAATCAGATTGGAATGGCAAAGCATGAGACAGACGGCAAAGGAGATTTGTTAGGATAATACCTGTTGTGCGTCTTCTGCTGCTGCTGACGCTTGCGCAGGTTGAGGGCCATCATGCGCCACGTCAGGTTCTCCATTCGCTGCTGGTTCGGCAGCTGCTGCTTCGTCCTGTTAAAGAACTTCCAGATCTGGGCCGCCAGCGGATCGTCGTTTTGCATCTGCTCGATGCTGCCGGACGAGCCAGAGGCGGCGTTTTCGAGCGACGGGAACAGGGCGGAGTCGAGGACGCTGTTCTTGCGAGACGAGGCGGCTTGGGCGCTCGTCACGGCGGCGGAGGCATTGCCGTTGGTGAGTGCGACATGGTCGTCTCGCGAATCCATGCGGGCGAAACTGCGGTCGGTACTCCGATGAGGATCGGGTCTTCGCGGGAAGCGGTAGTCGTGTTCTGTGACAGTCGGGTGCATCGCAAGCGGCCCGACAGCTGCCATGGAGTGCGTCAAAGGCCTCCGAACGACGCTTGCTGGGTGAACTGGGATGAATGACAGGGAAAGCTACGCCCTTGATGTGCACGCCGAATGCTCTATGGCAAAGTACGTAGGATGGATGATGCGAGTCCGAGTGGAGGGGTGACGAGGGAGGATCAAGAGAGGAAAAAAGAGTAAGAACGGTACGAAGTACCCCTGCAGGTTTCTGCTTGACGCCGTCGGCCTGTGACAGGCCAAAGTAAGAAGGCTATTAATGGGGGGGAAAGGGAAGAGTAAGAGAGAGAGAAAAGAGAGGGAAAGCTGGCGCCGACCGGTGCTTGGATGAGTGAAATTGGGGGAGCCGCCGCACTCTGGCCGGGCGGGTCCTCTGGCCTCAATCAAGAGAGCAAGCAAGGCACAATCCTCGAGCTTGAATTCTAAGGTAGGTATGGACTTGTACGGGGTACTTTGAATGCGTACTCGTGATAAAGGCACCAGTAGGTACTGAGTACCTGGGCTACCTAGAGTACGGTTGGCGAGTCGGCAGCCTTGGTCTAAAAAAGAGGTCGTCCAGCGCAGACGAGGTGTCGCAAAGTAGACGTATTCGTAGGTAGGTAGAGTTGAGGTGGTGGTGGTAATATGCGTCGAGTTGGAGGCAGCGCGAGTGCTGGGCGCCGAAAAGAGGGCCTCGGTGTGGACTCAGATCGAGCGCGTGCGTCCGTTCTTGTGTCTCGCCGACCCTTGTCGAAATTCCCAGAGGCAGAGTGTCTGGGGAGAGCGGCGCCGGTTTGCTCTGAGGCTTTGCGTTGCTATGCCCGGCTGGGAAGATGACCGAAGGCTGGCAGTGACGCTTTTTGGAGATCTTTCTGTCTGGGCACTGAGGCGCCTCGAAGGGTGCGGGAATTAAGGCAAGGTCGACAGCCTAGAGCCAGAGCCAGAACCGGAGACTCCAAGAGTCAAAGAGTCAGAGCAAAGGCGAGAAAAACGGCGTTGATTCTCCGATTCTAGGGAAAATGCCTGGGACCTGCTAGCAGCAAGCCGGTTAGACGCAAAAATGGGGACCGTGAAGATGGAGACTGACCGATAATACTCCCGTCCCCCCGTACCTGCCGCGCTTTCAGATGATTACAGACAGGGCAGGCAGGTGCATGCCTGCAGCGACCTGTTCCCCAGGTCCCCGGTACAACTACGCGCTGGATGCGTCCGGGAGTAGGATCGCGTTTGGCATGACTGTGAGCCGAGCGGCCGAGTACTCCTACATGGCCCTGGCGTACCGGACTTGGATGTGGGAAGGTCCCTCGTGGCTCACGGCCGTCGGGTCCCACTCGGGTACGGTTGAGTACTTTCCGATCTCGACCTTGCAGGCACAGCGAGAGCGCAGAGTTCGAGTACATGTAAGTACCTACAGGGTCCGTTCAATTTCACCTTGGCATGTGCTCGGTCGAGCGAGGCGCTCCTAAGAGGTACCTACACCAACCGAGTACCTAAGTCGGTACCTTCAGCGTATCGGAGACCTTAAGTTGTAGGTACCTAGTACTTTACTGGGCAGTAAGATACAATCATCTCTCAAAGTATCGCCAAAGGCTCGTTCGGCAGCGGAGCGAACATGCCGCCGAAAATCAACACGGGAAAAAGAGCGAAAGATGAGGGGGGCAAAGACGTCGCGGCTCACCAACAATCAGTGCTTGCAATCACAGGCTGCTCACTACCTTGAGCAAGACCCTCTCAAGGGCACCTTCTGCAGACCAGTTGTGGCTTGTACCGAGAACGGAGCTGCGCTTCTGCTAAATGGGCCCCACCCATTCTGGCCCCGCCATCCCGAGCCCTTGAGACAACCTTGAACTGCACTCCGTACAGGTACTCCGTGCATCCAAGCGCGGGTGATGCATGGGAATACTCGTACCTTAGTCTACTAAAGTAGGTAGCACCTCAGCGGTTGAAACTTCATCCCAAGTCGAGAGTACCAAGGCGACGCAGGCTCGAGCAGGGTGAGGGGGGCAATCCAAGGTATGTCCTCTCCGTTCATGCAGCCACGGAAGCGTGATGAAGACGATCAGGGCAGTTCAGCAAATCATGAGTCGCAGACTGGATGATGTACGATGCACGCAAGCCAGGGACCGGAGACTCTTGACGCGGTAGTGGAGCGGGGAAGGCAAAGTTCCCAGATGTGCCTTGTTTTTGGGCGTTTGCATCTGCAGCTTGAGCATCTAGGTGGTTGTTCTAGTGAGAGGCCTGGTTAAACGTGAGGGTTCGTGCTCGAGGCCCGGTGTATCACGCTGAACAAGGCAAAGCCTTGGTGGCTGTTCGGGTGCTCCCACAGATGACGGAGCAAGAGGACCAGCTGAGGAAGCATCTCTCTGGACTGCTGTCTTGTGGTGCCGCCAAAGACGAGGTACATACGGAACAACAACTGCTCTTCATCAAGAGAATATAAGGACTGGACTCCATGAGAAGACCCGGTGCTAACCCAGCGTCAACCGCCACTACTAGGTAGCAAGCACCTCTGCTTTGCAGTACTAGGTATAGCACTCCGGCAGCTTTTCCACTTTGGAGTCCAGGATTGGAACTCGTCCCCGCGCCGACGGACCGCTGCTCCCGCTTCACATACAGTGATACGCCGTGTTGCGTGTGTCGTACGTACTCGACCCCCAGTAGAATCATCTCTAGGCGTCTTCAACATGGGTGCGTACCCCGTACCGGTACCGCGCTTGCACCTTGCACCCTCCCGCGACGAGAACGTCGACCGGTCCCAGACAGGGTCTCACGATGGAGGTGGGCATGCAAGCAAGCACGATGCAACGCAACGGCTGTTGAGGGACCGGACCCTAGTCCGAGTCTGCGCTGCCTTGTGGGGGGCTCTCGGCGTGGGGGATGCAATGGAAATCAATGAGACTGGAATACCATTAATTGCTGCTATGACTAGTGCCATAGAAACTCGCCTCGCGGTAATAGTATCCTCATACCTTACTAGTAGTAGCATGTAATATCACTGCGCTTACTCTGTCCTGCTGGAGAGTTCGAGAGGGACTCGTTCCAGGACGGCAGCAATGGGCTGGCAGCGAGTGTTGCAGTGACGATGCCAAAACAGGCAAAAGCATCAGCCAAGGGCAAACTGTAGTGGCAGTCATGAAGCCGCGTGGCTGTTCCGTCTTCTGTCAGTTGATGGACGCCGTCCTTGGTCCATCAGCATCAGCCCGTGGCGCTACTCTTTGTGGCCACGGTAATTAGGACAGGTATGTCCTTAGGCGTATAGGTACATACTCATACTTCCATCTGATGACCATCTGAATTAAGGCTCCTTCTTGCAATCAGCTGCTACTTCTTAAGTACTGCTACCCGTACCTGATGTAGGCAGGCCCTCAGGTACAGTAGGCACTTGGTATACAGGTGCAGAATCCATCTACAATAGTACTAATAGTTCGGACTATTCTGACACAGCACGGTGCAGTTCTTGCCACTAGTACCTACTCAACTTGAACATCACTACTAATGAAGCTCCTCGTGGCAGCTGGCGACGCACGCTGGAAGCCGATGCATCTGGTACCGGCGATGAAGCACGATATTACCTAGGTAGACCTGCCTACTTTAGGTACTGATGTAGTCTACATACAGCCTTGATGCAGTCGGTGGTTCCTCCCGCTCTTATCTGCTAGCGGCAGCTTTATCTCGCTGACCAACTTCTCTGACATGTGCTTGTGGGACTCCATCTCCAAGCCCCTCCAGCCCCTCTCGCCTCGACCTCTTGCTCTCTTCCTTCGTCACTCTCCTCTCCATCCTCTCCAGGGCCAGAACGTTGCTCTTTCTCGCCTCTATGCCCCAAAACAGCGCCACGCAGGCAAAAATCAGCTCCGTCCAGACAACCCCCCCTCCTCTTTCTCTGCCATCCTACCTGGTCGACTAGCCGCCTCCCTCCCTTGCAGCTCTCGCGATGCTCAAGCCCCTCCCCTCGACTGTCTCGTCCTTTCGGCTGCCCGTTGGCCTGCTGCCCCCACCCGTCCGGGTACATACATAGCTGGCAGCGGGCCACGCGCTCGAGCCGGTTCGTTCTCGTGCATCGGAATCGCCAGCCCTTGTGCATCAACCAGCAGCCCCCCCGGCCGCTGAGTCCGGCAAAAAGGCTGCAGAGGCACCAATCATGGCACCGCGACGCCGCTATTGGACGAGCGCGGCCGGTGCTAGCTGAGAGAGGCAAGCCGTCGGTAGTGGACGACGACCGTGAGGTGGGCACCAAGAGCAACATGAAGTCAAGGCATCTACATATTGTATGGAATATCGTGCTTGTTTGCATGTAGACCTATTACCTCCTCCCTCGGCTTTCTCTCGTCTGCCCGTTCCATTTCCCGATCCCACAGCCAGACAGCCACCATGTCAACAAGTGCTACTACCCTGCGCTCCCACGTTCTATCGAGCAGCTAACGAGCCGTCCGGCAGGGTGCTCGGACGGGCGGGCATTAGCCATGCGGCCCCGTCCAGCCCAGCACACGCAAGGGAGACGAGGCCATGAACAACTTACGACAAGTCGAGTGGCAAGGGCTCGTCAATGTACAAGCACCGGTACGATTCATAGTGTGTGTGGTCGCCTCTGTGTGTGTGTGTGCTTTACCAAAGCGCCGAAGACGAGAACCTGCCGCAAGGGGCCAAGCAATGCGACAACCACCTTGATCCTCAAGACAGGTTATATCAACTTGTCCTGCCTGCCCCCTGATCGGTCGCCTACAATTCGGCTCTTGCTTTGCGGTTCCTGGATCCCGCCCACTACTGGCTATATTCGACCCATGGCCGATACGCCACAGACTCGCTACTCAATAGTGTCGAGCCCAAGGTCGACAACGGCATGGGCAATAGTATGTACTTCGCACGAACGTCCAGAAAGGAAAAGCCGGTCCCCAGCGTGGCCTCGGACCTTAACCCCGAAAGACCACACCCATTCTTACCCGGCTCGTTGTTCCGCGATCCCTCGTGCCTCTCTATTTTTACCCTGGCCGATTTAGGCTCTTTGAGGGATCCTACGAGTGGCGTTGCTTGCCGGAAGGCCCCCCCACCCGGGCCAAAAAAGAAAGGCTGCCTGCATCTTGGATACATACTCGTACAGCAGATTGGCCGGCCGGTTGCATGTGGTGGTGGTGGTGGTGGTGCATGCTTGCATGTTTGCGCGGGATCACGATACAAGCACAGGGCCAATGAACATCGCCAGACCCAGCTCGTCGCCAAAATGGCCCGGCCACCGAATGAATACAGGTACGATCTGTGGGCGGCTGCATTCTGATTGATTCATGAAAGTTCCGGACTCGGGTGATTATCCTTGTGTAACGTGTTCATGCCATACCAACGACTACAATATCGTGCACCAAATACATACGGAGCACAAACACTACGACACTGCCTACCTTGCCTTTGCTCTCGTACGTGGTGGTGATCCTTGAAGACCGCGTCGACAGCCTGTTTGAAAGGTCGGAGCCGAGACGGCCTTTGGTGTTCCGGATGCTATGCTACTCGCCTCGCGCTTATCACGGCTCACCTGACGGCCTCGATGATTTCGAACATGATTATTCAAAGATCGGCTATTCTCACAGCCGGATTTGCAACGACTGACGGGCGCCGGATGGCCTGCTTCTGACGACCCACGCTCCAGCCCACGGAGTCCTGGTGACTGTTACTCTGCACATAATACCACCAACTCCGTCACTCTGGGTGTTAGTCTATAGGGCCGATAGATCCCGGCTAGTCTTGGAATTCCTAGCCAAGTACTATGAATGGAGGCGTGCTTCTCGTTCGTCCCCCCCCAGCCAAGCTCCAAGCGATCGTTTCCCGGACCCTACATGCATATCGCCATCGAGCCGATGCCAGGCGTTTCAGCTCTCTTCTGGTGCTTTGCACCGGCCTCTGGAATACTTTGCGCGCTGTCTGTTTGGTTCAGTCTCTCCGGCGTCTGCGTCTGCTTGTACAATGAATTATAGAGATCTCGAGGAAGATGAAGCGCCGCAGAATAGGGAGTGCTGTACGCCACACTCATTGACAACACACATACCAGCTCCTACCAGCTGAATAGTCCCAGACATCTAGGGTTCGGGGTGCAATTTTGGGCTTGTCAATCGACGCCACAGAAACAATAGCCCCAGGTCATCAGCGCGTGATGGCTCAATGCACAAGAAACGACCATCTAGTCAGCCGGGCATAGCCAAGCGCCACCGGCTAGAATCTGCCAGCGCCTTGGACGACAACTCGAGGCAACTGGGGGTTGAACAATCCCAAGGCATCGCCTTATTCAGCCATTCTTCTATTACCCTCTCCTCCTTCATCTTGCTTAGGTACTGAGCTACCATGCGAAATGAGCTCGAACCTGGCGTTACACTCGGTCTGATCTGCTGAGACATCTCAGCTGCCATCCGTCGGAAGCAGGCAGTTCGTCTCGACGGCTGAACAAAAACGGCGCTTGACTGGCGGAAATGTCCTCAAGATCCGGCAGTTGCCCACCACGACTACTTCGCCGCCTGTCGTCACACAAATTGAAACTCTCGGGATGTTGTTAGTGAGGTTGGACAGTCACACCAACGTTGTACGAGCCTTAACCTGACTTTCCTGACTTTTAGCTCGAGCTCCTCTTTGGCAACAGACTTCTTAAGAGGCCCGATCTCTTCTCGCATGCTCCGATGGATCGAATCAACGTCTACAGTAACTAGCAAGCTGTGACTCTTCTCAACCAACGCCCTACTCACTGCTTGTTGATTCCTACTCCATTTACTGCGTTACCCGGCCGGAGATTCTCGAAGCCCAGGCTGGCAGATCCGTGATGCTGCCTAGATCGTGGGTCACCATTACTATGGATGTTCATGCGATGGCCTCGAGCAATTACAGTCTTGCCCCTGTTGGCCACCGTTTGGTCCATGCGAAGCCTCAATCATCGCTCTACGCTCGGGTCTTTCTGTTTGTAGCAATCGTTGCTTCATGCCTGACCCGTTAGTGGCCATCGACTTCTTGATCGATTCCTCAACCAGCAACCCCCGGCATCGCCCAGACGAGCCGATCCTTACTCTTTCTGTCTGCAGAATTGTGGACGCCTCTCTCTTCCATCGTTGACGTCGACGAGCAAGCGGGTCCTTGTGCGAAGGATGAGATGAGCACAGGAGCCTTTGGTCGAAGGAGAAGAAGAAAAAGAGAGAGCTTACCCAGTACAGGCATTGCTATCTACACCCGTGATGCGGCGCGCCTCATCATAACCGCACTCACTCCACTGGCCGTCCCGTTTGGCCTTGCTTCTCACCACTGAGCGTGATCTCTCTTGATGGGAGGCTCCTGGTCGGCCGCAGTAGCGACGCTGCTTCTGCTCATGGCAGTTGAAGCGACCATGGCACGGACTCTCGCACTGCAGCCTTCGAACCAATTCGCCGTCGACAATGTTCAGCCGCCAGCGAACCCGCTGAAGTTGGTGAACACTGCACCAGGGAGGCCAATCAAACCAGGGACTGAGCTCCGTATCCTTCCCCTTGGAGATTCAATCACCTACGGCTTCCTGAGCGACCAGGGCGCGGGCGACGGAAATGGATACAGGCTGCGACTGCGGCAACAGTTATCAAGTAAGAATAACCATCAGGACTCACCGAGACAGTTGCTGATTATCCATTGACGATATCTTTGCTGCTAACACGCTGGGTGCAGAAGACAGAGTCGTGTTCGCAGGCACAGAAACATCTGCCACTGGAAACATGACGGATGGCTTCTTTGTATGTAATGAAACAACCCCCTCACTGCAGTCTGCACATGTGTCTCATGAGATGCGAGCGGATTGATGTCTGTGCCGACTCATAAGCTAACCGACTTCATCCTCGCTCTATCGTCAGGCTGCTTGGAATGGCAAAACGATTCAGTACATATCCGATCACGTCCCTCCCTCGCTTGAGCAGCGTCCAAATATCATCCTGCTTCACGCCGGGACAAACGACATGAATCCCAACGGCGCCATTTCCACAGAGGGCCACGACCCAGTAGCTGCGTCTGAGCGTCTGGGGAGCCTGATTGACAAGATGACGGCCTCGTGTCCGGACGCCGTCATCCTCGTCGCCATGATCATCGGAACCTGCAACGCCGAGCAAGCTCCGCAGACGGAGGTGTTTCAATCGCTGATCCCCAACGTGGTAGCACCCAGGCTCGAAGCCGGAAAGCACGTGCTGGCGGTGGACTTTTCGACGTTCCCGCTCGACAAGTTGAGGGACTGCATCCATCCAACAAATCAAGGATATCAGCTGGTCGGATACTACTGGTATGACTTTATCGCTCAGATCCCGCAGGACTGGATCACAGCTCCGGTAGGAGACGATCCCCAAAGGTCGGAGGCGCAGAATCTCGCCATGCGGTTGGAGACGCCTATGCTTCTTCTGAGCCTTTCTGGCCTGTTGCTTCTGACGATGTATGCTTGAGCCGATCGCCCTTCTCAGCCTTGCCTAGGTACGCTTCGATTCGGAGAGCCTTTTGCTGTCCTTTTCCCTTTTTCCCTCCCTCAAGAGGAAAGGATCACCAACATTCAGCTTCGGCATATCCAAGCAGGCGCTATAGTCCTCAAACGCACAGGACCAAGCACATACGACCATAGGTAGTGGAAAATTCGGGGTCTCGTCTGCTCCCCCAGAGACAAACCACTAACCGGCAGATTAGTAGTCAGGTGGGTGACCACTGGCGAACACCGGCTGTTGTATGTCTTTTTGGTCTTTTTTGTTTCTTTTTCGTTCTTGTCCCCTCTGTCTTGACGATCATGACATGGAGTTGGAGGTATTTGCACTGTTGAGTCTCTGATTAGGACAGCAACTACCACTGGCAGAAGCGTCTAACAGCAAAGATATAATGTGCATAATATAGGATATATATATATAGTGTAAAAGGCGTGAGGCGGTACTCAATCCAAAAGTTTACAAGGAGTAATGAACTTGTCGTCTCGTTATAGACAGTCCCGATACTACACATTACCTATGTAAAGAAGAAACCGGACTTGATATCTATATACTAGCAATAGGTAACTACGGGGTCAACCATTAGACAGGCCTAGGCTTGGGCTACACTTCTGATCTAAAGAAAAAAAAAAAAAAAAAAAAAAACTGGCAAGAAGAAAAAGAGAAAACCAAAAGAGTGAGATCGAGATTCGAAAAGGGAAGGAAAGAGCAAAAAGAGAAGTCCAACTTCATAGGGCAACTGGTGAGCTTTGCTCCCGGCAGGGCTTGAACCTGCGACCTTCGCATTACCAAGACTAGTGGCCGAAACGACCCGAAGTATTAGTACGAAGCTCTAACCAACTGAGCTACGGAAGCCCTCGATATGTTTGCTTGTCTCGCTAAGCCGCACCATACGACTGACGCAAAGCGCAGTGGGAGACAGTGGAGGCTTCCGGTTCTTCTGTTCAGCAACTCCAAGCTTGTACATGCAAAGTTACCCATGGATTAGCAGTGCGAAGCAGTTCCCCATGCGGAGCATTCATTCCCTTTTTTCTTTTTTAAAACAAGAAAAGAGATGCTCTATATATTCAAAGATATAGTTCAGATACACTCAAAACACACAGAAGTACCTTCTCCGTATCATGGCTACACATCATCAATATTCCGAGTATTTCCTAGGGTAGGTGGGTGTCACAAGCAGGTGACCATGGGCGCAGCTGTATATTGGATATCTCCGCGCGTCAGGACAAGATATAGATGGGACATGGAGACAGCAGTATGAGGCCTTTCCACATCGCGAAACAGTGGTCAGAGTCATTCATTTCCATTGCAAGCCACAATACACTTCCTCCTGATGCCCATCGGTACCACCGGGGTGCCCTTCGTTCGTACTTGTATGTACGTACCAGGTCCTACCGAACAAGCACTGCATCGGAGGTCGTTCGGCTTTGTCATCCGCAAGCTTTCCCCAGCCCCACTGTGACCTCTACCTGCATTCGACGTCCCAAGTCGGGAAAGAAACAAACCAAGAATCATAACCAACAAGCTCCGATAATCCGACGTCAACCCAATTATCGCCAATCCTGACCCAAGCGATTCCACCTGGAATATTTCACTATACGCGACCCAACTCTACCATAATCGACATCACCTGCAACAAGGGGAAATAGCAAAAAAAGAAACACCAGCCCCGCAGATACCCATCTGCAACCTGCCGAGGCCATGCCAAAAGAAAAGAACTACAACCCCGTGCAAGCCCAGCGCAAAGCTGACAAGGCCCGCGAGATCAAAAAGGGTACGTCTGCAATTTTCCTGACCTCTACAGGGAAGAAACAAAGAAGAAAAGAAGGATGGACGGGGGAAAAACAAATGGACTAACAAGCGGCGTGCCACCAAAAAAACAGGAAAGGCCGAAGCGCAAGGCCGTCGCAATGAGAAGCTCGCGCGCAAGAACCCGGACCGCATCCAGAAGCAAATCGACGACCTCAAGGCCGTGGCCGCCAAGGGAGGGAAGCTGACGCGCCACGAGGAGCAGGTCCTCGAGGGCCTGGAGAGAGAGCTCCAGCTGGTGCGCAAGGCCAGGGACGCGCTGGGCGACAAGGCGCCGAGCTTTGGCGGGCGCCCCTGGGACGGCTCGAGGCCCGGGGCGCTGGGCAAGCGGAGGCGCGGCGACGACGACGGATCGAGCAGCGACGACGACGTCCCGGAGGATGTGAGGAGGATACCCATGCCGAGAGACACGCCGCCGCCGATACCAAAGGCCGAGATGGACAAGTGGTACGCGAAGCGAAGGGCAAGGCGGGAAGCCGAAAATGCGGCTAGGCGACGCGAAACGGGCGACGACGAGGCGCGTGATGGCCAAGATAAGACCAAGGACAGGGCGGGAGAGAGGGGACAGAGGAACGCGCCGCCAGCGGAGCCCAAGACGGTCTACGAGGCGAAGCCGGTGGTGAGAGATCTCAGAAAAGAAGCCGTCTCGGCGTTTGTGCCCACATCGGTGCAGATGAAGATGAGCAAGGGCAAAGGAAAGGGCGGGCTCATCGAGCCGGAGGAGGCGGATCGGCTTGAGAGGGAGGGATACCTGAAGACGGCCGGGGGAAGTGGGCAAACTGGCGATGGGGCTGGAGGAGCACAAGAGGATGCAGACGACCAAGCGGCGTCCCGTCATGTCATGATGGAGGAGGTGGAAGACGAGGAAGCATGAGAGGAGATGGATCTTCGTCATCCTGCCCCGTCCTTGTTTGCATGGTTTGGCGCATTCCGGTCACGGCGTATTTGGACGACTTTCTTTTCGCGTCAGTCGATTGTCGAGCTCAATGGCTCGAGTCTCATGGGGGATATACAGCAAGCAACGTCTTAGCTCGTAAAGTCTTCCCACCCCTTATGTCGGCGATAATAGTAAGAACATGAATTTGTAAGGTTGTTCGTGATACCAAGAACATGAATCTGTGAGGTTGTTCGTGATACCCGATTGGTGGCTCTCATACCGGCGAATCAGATTCTCCAACCCCAAAGTAACTGTGGCACTCGATGCAACACCATCCCGGGGCTTTGGTAAGGTTAAACCTGTTGGTTAGCCGGACATGCAGATGGGATGGCAGAGCCTGTCGCATAATGGCAAACCAATGTCACGCAGATGCATACATAACCTTTCAGTAGCTCCACCCCCAAGTGCTCTTCTAACCCGACAATTCGTTTCCTCAATCTCAAAGGAGACAAGAAGGGGGAACAAGAAGGAAAAAGGTGAAATCTCCCTCCCTCTTGAAGTTGTTTTTCATTTTCAGTCGGCTCCCTCTTCCGACGAAAACTTTGTATCCCCTGAACAGCCACGGTTTCCAGCTTGGAGTCCTCTTCTGACGTACTCGTACAAAATATATTGTACGAAAAGCTCCGAGAAGGATCTTTCCCTCTTCTTCTTCGCCCCCATTCCATCCTCCACAATGGAGACTTCCGATAGGTGGAGCAGCCCGGAGTGCTCCGTCTCCCGCAGGCAAAAACCACCAAGGGGCCGCTAATGTCAGCTCCTTGGCAGCTGGAGCGCCTCCCGGACTCTCTCGGGAGGCGGGTCTCGTCCTCTTGGTTTTTGGGGTCATGGAGACTAGCCCAGTGGTTGCCGAGATGCTTAATTGCAGCATCGTGCCTTTGCATGACGGGAGGCGCCAGATTCGGGTGGTTGTTGTTCTTGGTAGTATCGTATTGTGTTAGTCGGGCTGTTGGTCGTAGACGAGATGGTTGTTATGATACGCCATTTTCACAATGGTTGATCTCATAACTTATAGTCCCTCCCAGCTGAAAAAGTCGATCCAGTCGTATGTAGTATAAGCTGGATCTCAACCGGCAATAACCAAGCAGCCGGCCATTGTAGACGTCAAGAGGTGAGTGTGGGTAAAAACTCTGCCCTGCCAGAACGGCCAGGGTCCCGCCTCGGTGACTAGGGAGGAGGCCGACGGTGGAACTGGCGAAGCAGCAAATGGCGAGTTTCCATTACCTACACACGGCCTTTGTGCCATGAGTCCTCGACCAGGTGCTTGGGTTCCACTCCGACAAACGGTTTGTCGCCCCACGCCGACCGCGGATATAAACGACTAGCATCCATATAGGGCGCCGGCTTGACAACTTGCAGCGTCAAAAAGCCAAGGCCTTGCTTCACTGGCCCAACCTCTCTTCCTCTTCCTTTCTCGCGGCTTGTTTTGTCCATCTTCGACGAAACGACTCACGAAGCTTCTTTTGGTCTCTTTGCTCCCTACCCTTCTCCAACTTGAGTTTTGCCTCCCTCTTCATCCCTTTTGGACACCATCCTTGAACAAACCTGTCGACTATCTGTCTTCATCATCTGATTCATTCTTGTTGATCGTTGATGAACTCTCTCTGCATTTCTGAAAGCTGGAAGCCGAGCATAGCATAGTCTCGATACAACTCCCAGGGGGGAGGCAACAAAGAAGAAACCCCAGACAATGGACGCCCTCCAGGTCAACTCGAGAGCGATCCACGATGATGGCGAGCACGAGCAAGAACCCGAGCACGAGCCCAAGATGAACGGCTTTGGATCGTCGTCAGACGAGAAGGACTCGGTTGGCGACCCTGAAAAGGTTGCCACCATGGAAGAGCATCGTCAACAACAATCCAGCCAAGACCTGGAACGACAACAGACGATGAGATCAACGGCATCGTATCAAGAGACGTATCCTGAAGGCGGACTCCAGGCGTGGCTTGTCGTGGCGGGCTCCTGGTTCGCAATGATCGCCTCCATGGGCCTGATGAACAGCATCGCCGTCTTCCAGGCCTATACCCTCAGCCACCAGCTCGAGGGCCACAGCGAGGGCACCGTCGGCTGGATCTTCTCCATCTACACCTTTCTGGCCTTTTTCGGTGGCGTCTATATCGGCCCTGTCTTTGACAAGTACGGCCCAAGGTGGCTGCTCATCGCTGGCTGCGCGTGTACCGTTGGCGCCCTTGTCGGCATGAGCTTCTGTACAGGTAAGTTTTTGTTCAAGTGGTCTGGTCGCTTTGGCTTTCACACGAAGAACTGCATCACGCCCCCATCTCTTTCACTTCCTGTCATTCCATTCTTCTTTGTTGTTGTTCAGTGTTTGTGCGCATTCCAAGTTGTTCAGAATCATGCCCCGTTTCCTTGTGCCCAAGGCTGACTCCCCACTCCCAGAGCTGTATCAGTTCATCCTCTCCTTTGGCATCCTCGGCGGCCTTGGCACCTCGCTCACCTTCACCCCATGCATCGCAGCGGTGGGCCACTGGTTCAAGGCCAGACGAGGCTTCGCCACTGGCCTTGCGTCGACGGCGGGAGGCATTGGAGGCATCGTCTTCCCCCTCATGCTCACCGCCTTGTTCGACCGCATCGGCTACGGCTGGGCCACTCGAGTGCTCGCCTTGATCTGCCTCGTGTGCGGGCTCGTGGGCATCAGCCTCGTGCGATCTCGCCTGCCCCCGGCTCAGAACGCAAAGGCCCATCCCGACTTTCGCATCTTCCGGCAGATCCCCTTTCTCCTGACGACCCTGAGCATCTTCCTGTTGGAGTTCTCGCTCTTCATCCCCTTGACCTACATCGCCACCTACGCCCAGGCCCGGGGCTTTGGCACCGCCTTCGCCTACCACCTCCTGCCAATCATGAACGCCGGCTCCGTCATTGGGCGAGCGCTCCCAGGATACTATGCCGACGTCGTTGGAGCCTTCAACGTTTGCCTCTTCTCCGTGGCGCTCTCTCTGGTGTCGTGCCTGTGCGTCTGGCTGCCTTTGGGCCACACCAAGGCCGGCATCATCGTCTTCTCCCTGCTCTTTGGTTTCGGGAGCGGCAATAGCATTGCCATTGCGCCCGTGTGCATCGGCCGCATGTGTAAGACGCAGGAGTATGGCCGATACTATGCCACCACGTACACGGTCGTGTCGTTCGCATGCCTCATTGGCATTCCCATCGCCGGCAGCATCGTTCAGGCTGACGGCGGTTCTTACACGGGACTCATCATCTTCACCAGCTGCATCTACGTTGGATCAGCCTTCTTCCTTGTTCTCGCCAAGACATGGCAGCTCGGTTGGAAAAACTGGCGCGCCAGGTATTGACCGATTTGGAGACCAGTCATATTTCGTCTCCCACAGAAACAAGCAAGCACAGCCACCTGTCCGTTGCCTGAATTTGGTTCCGTCGATTTTTGTCGTTCTTCTGTTCAGGATGGGAAGTGGTTATCATGACCAGGTTCATTCATAGATATCCTCCAGGTTTCGGCGATGGCGTTTCGGTTTATCATGATGAAGGAAAAAGGAAAAGTTTTCACGTAATGAAGGGAAAAGCTCATGTTTGCATTGGCATCGCATTTTGTCTTGTTTCTTTGTAGGCATGTTTCTTTGTCCGAATGCCGTTAGGTAGATGTGTTATCTGGGCCGCATATCGGAAGCCAAGATTGGTGAAAAGGGAATTGAGATGAACATGTACCGAAATGCCGCGAAGCTGCTGCTGCTTTAAATCCTAGCCCGTGGTGCTAAGTGGTATCGTGAAGTCTGTGTAGCCATAAATGCAGGCTCTCCTTCTTTTTGAAATTTCAAGAGATATCGTCCCTACTGTTCCTGTCAGTCCTCTCTCTGCTGCTCTGAATCCGGTTTGATAACGTGGTTGGCCGCTCGCCTGGTGAAAACGGCCATTGCTGGGTCTATTTCTTCTCAACGCTGCTTGACTTGGCAATGTGATCATCGTGAAGCTCTGCCACAGCTGGTATGATTAGAGCTTCAATCTCCTGTTCCGGATCTCCCTCTGGCACCTCGTCCGGTCGAAGGGGCCGTCCCTCGGCATCGCCCCAGCCGCCATGCCGGGCGACGCGGAGCCACCGATCCTCGCGGCCCGGGGCGACAAAGACAACCTCCCACTTGCGCGTGGAGAGCAGGTTGCCGATGACGAGATGATGCTGGTAGCGCTCAAGGCTGTAACGTGCCTTGTGGACGAGGATGCGAGGATCCGTCTCGAGCTTGAAGCTGACAATCATGCCCAAGGGAGCCCAGCCTTCGACGAGGCTCTTGAGGAACTTGGGAACGGGGTCGAGATCTATAATGAGGCGCTTGGAGCGCGGCACGCGAGGGGAGGCATCGAAATTGTCAAACGTCTCTTCGTCTTCTATCTGAGGCGATGGTGACGACGCGTCCTCGGGGTATAGTTTCTCAACGATATTTGTTGACTGGATCTTGTGTTCGGACAGGCGCTCCGGCGGGACGAAGAAATCGGACACTGCAGCTGCCAGATAGAGCAGGCCGCTGGCGCCGAGCGGCGCCATAAGCCGGGCCACGGCGCGGAGCTCGTGCAGGTAGTCGCCAATGGTGACAAAGGGCAGCAGGAGCAGCATGTTGTCGCGGCGGGCGCTCTGGTATTTGCGCAGTACGTCGAGGATCCTCTCTGAGTCGCTGGGCCTAACAGCAACGCGGCCGTCGGAATCCTCTTCAAGGAGGTCGAGGAGACAGTCGGTGGAGTGGGAGTAATGGCGCGAGAAAGGGAGGAGGCTGAACTGGCGGTGGAGGAAGATGACGGCGTAGCCAGCTGAGAGGAAGTACTCGGCACTGGTGGCACCACGGGTCCCGGCAGAGAAGTTCTGGTTGAGCAGTGATGCACCCTTAGCACAGTTCTTTGGACGACGTCACCCCAGTCTATGAGGCAATAGAAGAAGGCAGGGGACAAGGCTTTGGGAGAGGCGAGCAACATTGCTTCACATACATCAATGAATCTCACAGTGTTCTTCTCCAAGGGAACCGTCGTTCCTCCAGAGGTGACGAGAACCACCCGCCGTTTCGCCGCAGCATGTTGCGCGATGAAAGCCTCGGCTAACGCCGTGTGAGCAGCCAGCTGCTTGGGAGGGGCATTGGAGGCGAAATAGGCGTCCTCAGCCTGGATAGACTCTGACGCAGACATGAGGCCGAGCTTGGTGTCGAGTTGCTGTTGCTGTTGATGTTGTTGGAGCAACTCGAGGTTTATCGAGTGGGAGGTTCCCCAGATAGGTAGCCGTGTGTTGAAGGTAGGTAGGTAAGTACAAGGTAAGGAAGGTACCGATGGCGGGGTTATCTGATAAGGGAGATGGTCAACTCCGGCGCGGGAAAGAGCGATTGCTAGCGGGAGGCATACATACAATGGAAGGTGCCTTATTCGAGAATGCGCAGACAGAAAATCGAGAGAATACTAGTAAGGTACCTAGGTAGTATGTAAGGTAGTGGGCGAATACATAGGTAGATGATTGAAAAAGAATTTGGAAGCGAAAGCAGAAGGAAACACGGCAAGCAGCTCGCATCGCCGCGTCTCATATACCTCGGGTGTGCTCACAACTACGAAGCAGCTCCCATCATGACATGGCCAAGCCCACTGAGCCGATTGTGTAACAACAAGGGAAGTGTCTCTCCTCATACCAACCATAGATCCAGAAGACGATAGTAGTAATCGTAATCCAGCTAACAAACATCAAGAGTGACACGAGATCTGCAGCCCAGGTCTCCTCCCACCAACAGCACAGCATCTGCTACCTACCTTACCTACCTTAGGTAACATGTAATTACATACCCACCTTGAGGATACAGACCCCGGAATGTCCCTTGCAGGCAGTGACAGTCTGACCGAGACAGGTCTGCCGGCTCCGGCACAAGGTTCTCATGGGGCCGAAGCTCCGAGCCGGCGCCGCAACCGGCTTCGGGCTCCGCATGGCTCTACAGTGGGAATTACCCTTGTCATCTACGGCATACCCAGACAAGGTAATGTCTATCTATTCTTTTCCGGCATGCACTTGACGACACAGAAACGGACTTTGAAAAGAGCCAAGTCGACATGCAAGACCATTTATATCTATCTATATACATACATGGCCATTCAGCGGCTTAATGCCCACTCTTACACAATGTTGTCTATTTGCTGCCGCCGCTCCCCGCCAACCTCCACGCTCTCAACGGCAGGCTCTGCAAGTGCAGCACCTTGGGCTTGATGTACCAGATAAACGTCGCCACGCCAAACAAGACGCAGAGAATGTTGACGGTGTAGTACCCGTCGCGAATCATCTCGCAGCTGCCGCCGCCGTTCAGGCACCGCTCCTTTTCTCCCTGAATGGCGCAGGAGAAGGGCTCTGTGACGAGGGGACCCTTGAGGTTGCTCGTGCTCCGCGAGCCGGGGTGGCATGTCGCGACGGTAAAGGAATCTACAAGCTTCAAGACGAAGTAGCGAGGGAATGTGCCTCCAAGGTTAGACACGCTATGCCAAAGAAGGTTGTCAGTACAGAAGTCAAACGCGAACCCAAGGGAATGTCGCAAAAAAGGAACTGAAGACTCACGTTGCGAGGAGCGTCATATAGGTGCCTCCAATGACCGGGTCCGAAACCTTGGCGTGGAATGCCGAAATGGCCACAAACATGATTGTGTTGGTAAACGTTGAAAACACATGCTCGAGAATGACGACAAGGAGATACCATGTCGTTACTCCTTCCGCAGGGAACATGGCCACCGTGACCTGGGCAATCAGCGCAGCCAGCAGACGGCCCGCGAAGCCCCAGCACCACAGCCGCATGGGCGTGTACTTTTGCGACCACATGCCGGCGTAGTATCCGACTCCAATCTCAAAGGGAAAATCGATGAGCACCGTGAGCGCCATGTTGTCCTTGCCGAACCCCTTGTCGAGAAGCTTGAGATTCGTCACGCCATCGTTGGCCTGGAAGCCAATCTTGGCAATGAGGTGCACGATGATGATGGTCTGGACGTTGCGCAGCTTGAGGATCCCCCACATGATGCGGTAAACGTCCCAGACGCCGTCCTCGTTCTGCGACTTCTCCTCGCGCTTGAGCAGGCCCAGCCCGATGGTGACAATGATGTATGTCCAGCCCCAGAAGGTCAGATAGCCGCCGAGCGAGACGAGACCGTCGTCGGAGGGCGTCTTCCGAACCCACTTGTTGGCAAAGTCGGAGGCGTTGAGCGCGAGGAAGACGGTGTACGACATGAAGTGGCCCGCCGTCAGGCCCACCGTCTGCGCCGTCGAGGCATACGACACGTTGCCCGGAGTCAGCAGCGTGAGGGCCCAGCCGTCGACGGCAATGTCCTGCGTCGCGCACATGAGCACCAGGAAGAACCACCAGAGCATAAAGGACCAGACGGTAGGGCCCTCGGGCTTGCCAATTTTTTCCATCATCTCCTCTACGTTGGATCCCAGCCAGAGCATGCCGAAGCCGGACAGGAACTGGATGGGCACGATCCACGTTTTCCGCCGGCCAATCTTGGAGCTCCATACGGCGTCGACAAAGGGGCTCCAGAAGAGCTTGAGCGAGTAGGGATACGACGCGAGGCTGAAGGTGCCGATCTCGCCATACGACATGTGATTCTTGAGCAGGAAAGGCACCGAGCCCATGGCCAGGCCCATGGGGATGCCCTGCAGGAAGTAGAGCAGGACGAGCAGCAGGAAGCTCCTCTGGTCCTGCGCGGGCAGCTGGAAGAAGCCGACGTCGGTGGTCGCCGGCGACTTGGGCACGGGGTCGTCCAGGGAAAAGGACTCGCGGGAGATGTGGTTCGCCGCGACGCTGTCTGAATCGTGGTGGGCGGCCGTCTTGCGCCGCATCTCAACGCCGTTGCTCATCTTGCCGTTGCCGTTCGCCTCCCGCTTGAGCGAGAGGGTAGGGGAAGGCTTTGACGAAGGCGACTGAGCTCGTCTTGCACGGGCACCCATATAGCGCGATGTAATCTCGTTTCGAGCCGGCAGGGCACAAGATCAGGGAGAGTCCGTCGTGCGGTTTGGAGGCGTCGCGCGCGTGTCGGATCGTCGGCAGTTTGAGGAGGGGCGCGCACGAGGGCGGTAGCGAGGGAAGGCTTTCGTATAAGCTGCCGGTCTTGATCGGAGAGTCGTAGATGAGAGGGAAACGTCCAACAGCGCAGGCTCAAAGGAATGGCGGTCGAGAATGTCTGGAAATGCGGCGAAGCGTGTAGCGTGGACGTAGCCCAGATGAAGGGTGACGACAAATATGTGACCAACTGCAGAGAGAAGGAGAGAATGAAGGTAAAGCCGGCAGGAATAGTCGGCGCCGGAAATGAAGAACGAACGGGATCGACAGTCTGCCTTTTGCTATTGCATCCAGGCAGCAGCCGCCAGAGAAATGTCAAGATACTAGCCGGATGGTGGTTGTTCTTTTGCCTCGTGCTCTGGTTTGGTGTGGAAGCTACCGTGGCCTCAAGGGCGGGCGTACATGTAGTTTTGGTCGGTTCGGCTTACAAAAAAGACGGAGGCAAGCCTTGCCACACTGACTCCAACAAGCCAGCGGAGAGAAATCCCGTCACAAAAGACCCCGAAAGAAGTGCTTTTTTAGCAGCCAGGAACCGGCACTAGCGTCTGCTGTCAAGCGAGATGGATGGGCGATTCTCTTCCCCGGAAATGCTAGACGAGACATCCATGATCTGCCAGCCTACAAAGATTCGGAAGAAGCAGTCTGCTCAGATACATGTACTAGTACTCCCTAGATAGTACTTAGGTGCTCGTACCACATGATGATACTGTACCGCTAATACAGCCCTTTTTCCCATTCAGTCAGTGACTGAAGACAGAAAGTGTTATGCAAGGCAACGGATACAAAAGTCCAGCCTGCAGCAGACTCGACAATGAATGGATGGAACCGGGGCTGAAGGAGCATCGAGATGCAGCATTCAGCGCTGCGACCACAAAATCATTGGCCGGCCACAGGTAGCGCACATGGAGCACTGAACGATTGGCGCTGCAGTGCTCGCATCCAGGCTGTGGACCGCCTGTGCTTCAGCGCTCACAGAGAGGGGCGGGGAAGCGAGGAATGAAATCCATCCCGTCTATTGAATGGATTGGACGGACTCAGGTGCAGATGCCGATGCTGACGCTGCCAGGGGCTACCTGTACGCATTTCCACTGCTGCTTACCTTATTCGTTGGCTTTTCTCGGCTCGGCTCATCGCACGACAGGCTTGACAGGCTGCTGTCCGGCCGTCTTATCTTATCAGCGACGGGAAGGTCCTTGCTGGAGCTGCATCATTGGTGCATTTGTCGTTGCCGTCATGCGACCAAAAGCAGCAGCAACATCAACAACAACAACAACAATCGTCAAACACCAGATACAGACACCCAACGCTCACCACCAAACAAGACGCGACTTGTCCGCTGCCTCATGTAGTTTCTGCCATCGCATACGAGAGAGATGGACCCTACGCTGGATGAGCTGCAAGTCGACCCTCTCGACGAGGAAATCGCATCTCTCAAGCAGCAAGGCAAGTCCTCGCAAACGTCCAACCTCGCTCAATCGCCAAAAGCAGTTGCGCATTCGCATTGGCATCGCGTCGCATGGCGTTACGCGCACTCGCAAGCTAACAGCCTTCTTGCCATCTCGTCCCTACAGTTGCTCATCTGCGCAAAACCCTCAAAATCGAATGCTCCACCATCCTCTCCTCGCCCTCCATCCAAGAAGCCCTCGTCTCCTCCCTGAACCCGCAACCGTCCGCGAAATCGGCCGCCCTGCGCCCCCGCAAGCCCCGGAGGTCCGCCGAGCGCGACGAGCAGCTCCTCCTCGAGCGCTCCAGGCAGCAGGAGGCCTACAACCAGCAGTGCCTCTACCGCATCGCCGCCTCCGTCACCGCCTTCAAGGTCCGCGATCCCGACCCCGGCGCCGTCGACGGCGGACACGTGCTCGGCCTGCGCTTCGAGGTCATGACGCGCGGCCAGTTCCTGCAGCCCTACTACGTGATGCTCAACCGGCCGTATCCCGGCAACGCCAAGTTCCTGCGCGTGCACCGACACACCGTCCCGCCGGCCATTCCGCTGCCGGGCCTGGCGGCGCGACACCTGCCCGCGCCCAAGCAACAGCCGGACGGCCAAGGCCACCTGTCGTCGTCGTCGTCGCCCAGGCAAGATCTTGAGCGGTTCGTCAAGTGTTTGCGGAGGGAGATCATGAGGTACCACAACAGGCTGGGGGTCTCGGCGGATCTGCGGCGGAGCCTGGGAGCGCACAGCAGCCACAGCCTGATGGCAGCCGACGGCTCGTTACCCCCAAACACCATTGTCGACGTGAGCATTGCGGATACCGAGGCGAAGCAGATACGACTCACCTGGGCCGACGAGCGCAACGGCCGCCTCGTCATGGACGACGATGGCAGAGTGGTCAAGTTTATGGTGTTTGGGACGGAGGGGAGGGACTGGGAGACTACGAGACAGCTCGGGGAGAGCCAGGGGCGCGTCGAGGACGTGGCCAAGATGTTGGAGGAGTATGCGGCTGGCAGAGAATAACAGGCTGGAAGAGAACAACGGCAGCATATTCATCTCACAAGCAAAGCGAGGCGTTTAGGGATTTTAGAAGGTACTTGAGCACGGCTCCCCATCCGAGCAAGAGGTCAAGCATCTTTATGGGGCGACGGAAAGCCTCAAAGGCCGGAGCATTTTGCGATTCATCTTTTTTTCACGACAATGTCATTCAGAGGTGGTGGGAAAGGACAGTATTGATTTTCAAATACCCCATGCAACGTTTTCTGCACGAGACGCACAATTACACAAAATGATGACCCCGACTTATAAAACAACAATCAATTCAGATCACAACAGATTATCAAAACACCCGCCCTCGTATGCCTCGGCCGCCACGAGCAGCCATCACCCATCGAGCGTATATCCAGCCCCCCTTGCACGCCAACGTAGCCCCCTTTTGCGAGAGGATTCGAAGATTAAGTAAGTACTGTACTCAATAAACAAAAAGGAAAAGGCGGTGGGCGTGTTGTCCCCACCAGACGTCCCATAAACTCATCAAGGTATGTGCAGTCCTCTCTACTCTGTCTCTCGCTCTGGAGCATTACATACAACTGCTGATGCAGCCTAGACTCCTCTCCACTACCCTCAGCTTCACTTCGTGCACAATTCGCCTTGGCATTACAGGAACAGGGCAGCAACGGCACCCGCGAAGAGAGCCATGCCGGCGCCCTGGGTGCGGCTGACGGCGCCGTTGGGCAGGGGAACGGTGCCGTTGCCCGAAGGGAGAGGAGCGGCGCTGGGAGCAGCGCCGGCAGGAGGAGCAGCAGGGACGCTGTAGACGGGAGCAGCAGGAGGAGCGGCGGGGGCGCTGTAGGCCGGAGCAGCGGGAACAGAGGGGGAGCCGGCAGGCGAGGACTGAGCGGGAGGAGAGCCGGCGGAGGTGGGGAAGGCCGGGGCCGAGCTGTTGCCGGGCACGGGGTAAGCCGGGAGGGAGGAGGCAACAGGAGCCGACGCGGGACCGCTGGGGACGGTAGGGGGGGCAGTCAGAGCGGGAGCCGAGCTGCCGGGGACCGGGTAGCCCGAGGGGCCGCCGGCAGGACCGCTAGCAGCAGGGCCGCTGGCAGCCGGCACAGTCTGCGTGCTCAGGGTGACGACGGCGGTCTCGGTCGGCTGGGCAGCGCTGTTGGCCGGCGCAGAGGGAGCCGAGGGGGAGCCGGCAGAGGACGGGGCCGGCGTCTGGTCGGCCGTCTTGGTCTTGGCAGCCTCCACGGGGCAGATGGTGACGGTCTCGGGGACGACGACGGTGGTGGTCTGCTTGCCGTTGGCCGGGCAGTTGGTGACGGTGGGAGCGCAGCTGATGACGGTGTGCATCGAGGTGACGCTGACCGTGCTGGTGGTCCAGACCTGCTCCGGCTGCTCGGGCTTGCAGGCATCGCCACAAGGGTGAACCCAGTGCCAGCCATCGCTGTCCTCGTCGTCGCACTGGTCAATCACGACGCCGTGGTGGCTCGGGTGCCACACGTTGACGTGGCCGGGGGGGGGATTGGCAGAGGGCTTCTCCGCCGCAGCCGCCGGCAGTTGGAGGCCCTGGGGCAGATGGAGCTTGAGGTCGGCACCGAGGTCGATGGTGTTGAACATGTCGACGTTGAGGCCCAGCTCAAGGAGGCTGGTACCGGCAACAGCCGTGGCGGCCGTGGCAGCAAGAAGAATGGACTTCATGGTGATGGAAATGAATTGGTTTGAGTGAGTGGACGGGTCAAAAGAGCCCAAAGGGGTGCGTCGAAGAACAAAGAGCGGAGGGGTGGAAGATGCAAACGAGGCTTGCTGAGGGGAGCAGAGTCAAGAGAAAAGCTGGGCATCAAGGAGGCGAGATGATGGTCTTAAGTAGCCCTCCAAGGTCTGCTTCATCAGAGCCGGAGAGGCGCCTGTCCTTCATCTCTCACTCAACTCCCCCCCCCCCTCCGCATCCTCCGCCTCGCTCTCCCACAGAGCCCAGTCCTGGCCCCTCCCCTGGGTCCTCGTTTGACAACCCCGTCATTGCGGGCAGGCTTGAAGAAGGGGGCTGGTTCACCAGGAAATTGGCCACAGAGACAGCGGTAGTTACACCGAAGAGGGGCGAGAACGTTGCCTACCTCCTGGCAAGCGAAGATCAAGGACGGGGCACCAAGTGTGCGTCCGTACACGCATGCCGGTAATAATAAAACTACCGGTGGTGATAGCAGAATGCAGTAATAGCAGCGGCATCAGAAGTGGTCGATCCTCGACGCAGGGCTCCGTACATTAGCGGAGCACGGCATGGTCGAGGTCGTGGGAATACCCAGTTGTCGTCCTGTCCTCGTGCCATTGGCGGTCTCAAACTGACACCAGCTCGTCTTCTTTCTTTTCCCCTTCTCTCTTTCTCTGACTCTCTGTCTGCGTACGTAGGCTCCGTTCAACCAGATGCTCTCGTCCTGGTCACATCAAGTCTCAGGCCACGGGACCCAAGAGAGAGACAAAAGGGCCAAGACGCAGGCCGAAACAAGCCTTGTGCCCTGGCATGAGGCGGCCATGGAGTAGTAGATCGGATGGATACAGCACTCTGTTCCTGCGCTAGCGGCAGGGGAGAGAGCCTCGCTTGAAGAAGCACCGCACATCACACTTTCCAGCACTTGCTTTAGCGATATCAGGGTCTATGCTTCCTTGCCCCATTCCCCCCCTTTTTGGACGTCTGTTCCTCTCCAAGAGAGATGAGTGGGGGTGGGGAGGGGGGCAGTTACTCGCTTCCTAATCATGCCCATTGAGTCGGACTCTTAGAAGGCATAACGGTGTAGTATCAAGCAGGCATCCGGTTGGCACTGCGAGGCATATCCTGCCCCCAATGGATTCAAGATCAAGTGGTAGCGTCGAATGAACTGAGCTGGCGGATGGATGTCCGAGACGAACGGACTTTGTGTGTAGCTCGACTGCTCGAGTCAAAGACCCCATCCCCCACCCTGTTATCCGCGACCCCGGTCAGCGGTCGATGGAGCCCCTTGAGTCTGATGAATTGTGGAGGCCGGTGGGCGATCTTCACACGCCAACCTCTCGGGTAGCACGCGGGTGGGCTTGCTCGGCTTTTGGCCACAGCTGTTGAAGAATCCTCGCAACCTCGTTAATAAGCTTGTTCGAGGCGGCAGTGGCAACAGGGCACGGCATCTGCGGTTGTGATACAGAGTGCCTCCCTCGTCTGATGTTCAGTGGCGGCTGTGACACCCACACTCTGGCGTGCTTGTGCTCCCTTGGCTGCGTCAATGACCTGCGTTGGTACACGGCCACTGTTTCGTCTTTCATCTTCCTTTTCGATTTCGCCGCCATTGTTCCCTGCTCGGACAGGAACCTGCTTTTCCCGTAGAATTGGTGCCCGGCAGCTGGACGTGAACCGGCTGTGGCGGATACGCAGGCCCCTGTTTCCAGAAGCTGTTTCATTTCCGCCCCCCTGCCGGCCACGCTTGTTGTTGTTCTAATTGTAGTTGCAGAGCACGATGCCACCAGAATGCCAAGCTGGATCCTGCTGCAAGACGGCCATTACCTGTCTAGCTATGCTGGAAATAGCATCGCACAGTCTGGGGAAAGAAGCGAAACGGCAGAAAAGGGAAAAGCGGACGGACAACTCATCAACCAAACCCTGCCGGCATCTCCACTGCCGGTGGCCAAATCGAATCCATGATATTGCCGGCCTGTCGTGGCGGGCTTCTCGAACAAGCCAGTCTTTTATCGCCGTTTGCTGCAGACGTGACAGGG
This sequence comes from Trichoderma sp. PF4103, assembly GCA_023628735.1. Lineage (NCBI taxonomy): Eukaryota > Fungi > Ascomycota > Sordariomycetes > Hypocreales > Hypocreaceae > Trichoderma > Trichoderma sp. PF4103. Next base: position 231,898 of record JAMAKC010000008.1, read on the forward strand.
CAGCCAGGGGGGGAAAAGGCTGCAGCACTGAAGACATCATACATATCACAACATGTACTGTAGGGCCGGCCTCAACCAGAGGCGCCCATACGTCCATGTTCCTCTCAATTCTCCTGCAGAAACACACATGACGGCTTCCCACATGCAATTGGGGCCTTTGGTCATGCAACGTGCACAACAGACTTCGTTCGACAGTATCACTTGGCCAAATTGACACTAACACGTCCGGGATACAGCGGTATATTGAGTCTCGATCCCATCACCTCGCGCTTCACCTCGTTCGGCGGCAGGAAAAGCTCGTATCGCATGTATATCTGTTGACTGTATGAGCAGGAATATTTCCCGGTCAATTTCGGTAGGCAGCATGAAATGCACATGACATGTGTCCCTGTTCAGGGGAAACGCGATCTCGATCCGAATAAAGACACCGAGCAGGGGGAGCCCATCAGTAGTACTACCACCACTCTGCATCGGATGCTCCGACCTATGCTCCGACCTATGCTCCAACTTGTGCTCCTCATGCTCGTCTGGATAACTTCGATGAATTAAACTTCAGGCATCGTCCAGAACGATGCCACAGCATGACTCTTCTCGACTTTGAACCTCTCCTTTTCTTCTTCTTCTGCTTCTCGTTCTTCTTCCTCTTTTTTTCTCCCCTCTTCGGCGTGCCACCAGTGCGGCTCCTTGAACGAACTGAACGGCCACTGCCCCCGTCGTTGCTGAAGACGCTGTTCAAAGACGGAGAACACGTCGCGCATATATACAGGCAGAAGCGCGGTGCCTGGACGCCGCAACTCCACAAGATCTGCAGCAACGCAGAGTCAAAGCCGCCGTCTCCATAACAAAGAGTAGAGCTTCGAAGAGCAGGGCAGGAGAAAGCAGGGTCCTTGGTTGGGCAAAGCATCATGCGCGTCGTGTGTGTACGTGTGTGTGTGCATGTGTGCCCCAGCCCGATCACCAGTCCAGACGTTGTCTTGATGCAGGCGGCGGCAGCGTGATCGTGCCAGCGGTGCCAGTAGTACTAGTGGTTGCGTCGTCCACTGCTGCAGCTTCCGCTCGGCCATCCCCCTCCTCGACAGACTCATCGAGCACAGACCGATCAATCTTCCATACTTTGACTTGCTCGTCAACGATGTCGGTCCACTTCCTGATGAGGGGATGGGCCTTTGCCACATCAGCAAAAAGCACCTCGTCGTCCTCATTCGCTTCAGGGTTGACGTCGTAGCTCCAGTTGCCGTCAGGGGCCCAGTAGTCGGAGCTGAAAATCTTGGGCACGCTCAGCTCTTCTCGTGCCTCTGCCAACAGCCTGGATGCCGCCTTGGTTCCTTCGTTCTCGTCACCAACCCGGTCTGGGGGCGTGTTTGTGAGAGCATCCTCGATGCCTTCCAATATGCCGAGCAGCTGCCCTGCCGCCAGCCCTATCGCGGCGCCGAGGCTGAAGCCCTCGTCGAAGCCAGCCTGGATGGTCCTCTCTTTTGCCGCTGAGATGCCCTCTCGATATCCTGCTGTGGTGTGCTCTGTCTCGAGCCGCCGCATATCGGACGGGTGAAGAGCGTTTTCAGGTCCGCCTAGAGACGAGACGACCGCACCGATGTCCCCGCCGGACCCCGATCCGGCTTCGGTCTCAGGCCCAAAGACATCATCGAGGGAAAAATACACCCCGCCGGAACCAGAACCAGAGTCATCCTCCGGCGTCGCTACCTGGCCAGAGTTGCCGCCCCGGCCCTGCGCAAGATACTCGCCATCCATTGACTGCTCGACGGGGCGGAAATGCATGCTTTTGGCTTGCTCTGGAAGATACCAGCCTGCGGTTGAAGGTACCGCAGTGTGAGGCACAGCGGGTAGAGAGCAGCAGGAGGCAGCAGGCGTTGCGTATGCTCCGGATAGGCGCTCTGTACCTAGCAGTTACGTGTGTTCCTCCTCCTCTCTCTCTCCCTCTTCTCTATTCCTTTCGCTCCTTTCTTTTGTCACCAGGCTTGAAGTCGGATATGCCCAGGAGCAGGGGGGTTGAGATGCTGCCGTGCCTTGATCGGTGCGAGTTCTGCCGCTGGCTGGTTGTAGTAATATCTGGCGTGCTGTGCCTGTTTTTCGAGCTAGGGAGGATTGTGTCGGACTTCAGCCATGGCTATGGCCTTGACCCCTGCTTCATTAGTCACATAGTGCCAATGGTTCTCGGCCGAACTAGCACGATGCAGCAGGGTGGTAGTGGTGTGTCTTCACCGTGTGCCTTGAGGCGCGTCCCTGGAGACACTGTGCCGGTTTCACTTGGTGCCTGCGAGAAGCTGAAGCAAAGCCGTCCAACCTGACGATGCTTGGTGCGAGGTCTTGCTGCAGTCTGGAGACAGTGCGTGTACAGTCCGGCTCTACCTCATGCTAGCCCGAGAAACAGGACAAGCCGGAAAATAAAATAATAAAAAAAAACAAGCTGCCCTGCACACTCTCACCCTCCCTTGCTTTGGTGGTCCAAAATCTTTGGAGTTGTCGGTGACACAAATCAAGGGGGAAAATACAGATGCAAAAATCCGGGGAAAAAAAAAAAAAAAGACTTCGACTTTGAAGTCGACACCGCCTCTCGACAATTGACCGCCCACAACCCATCCAGCTCTTGCTTCAATGTCTCACATTCTTCTATACTCTCTTTCTTTTCTTTACCTTGACGTCGAACGCCTTTCAATCTCACGGGGAGAAAAGAAGGACCGACGGCTGAGAGAAAGCGTGTTCTTCCCAAGGAATGATGCCACTTTGACGTAGCCTCAACAACCTCTCCAGCAAGCAACTCTCAAATGATCTATACTTATTACCTTGCATACGACATTTGTTGTATGCGTGTGCTGTCATATCGTCACTCCTGTCCGGGAATGGGTAGTCGTTATCTTGGTCCCTTCCCACCCCTTCAACGACACCCTCTGTTCCTGAGCTGTCGCGCACTATGCACGACGAGTGAGGCTCTGTCGCGTAGACGTCCGTGATGACGGGGACCCTCGTGTCTCTCTCCCTTGCCGTTGCGACACGACACGACATGATGCCGATGCCAACACCAGCACGCAGGCGCGCATATCAAACGCACACTCACGCACACGCACACGCACACACGACCACCCTGCGGAACGAATAAGAGGGCAAATTTCGAATTCGAATCATGCCACGTAGGTATTCCCTACGCTCCGGATTTCACCGTTTCCGTTCATCTTCTGGACGCCCTTGTGGCGGTCAACAGATGGGCTCCGCAGCAAATCGTCCATGCATGAGCTGTTTATGGCGCATGGCGTCAACCTTCCATCTCAAGGCGGTCAGAAGACGAGACGAAGGCCAAGCCGGGTCAATGCTTGCTTGTCTTGCTTGTGCTGCCAGTTTTTGCCTGCTTTGCCGCCTCGCGTTTTGCTCGTTTGCTTTCACGACCCTGGTTGCTGCCTGCGTGCCTGGTCCGGGGGGGTGTTTCAACCGGCTCCCCAACCCCGTCGTCTTCGTCGCCGTCGTCGTCGTCGTCGTCGTCGTCGTGGGTGTCGTTGACATCGTCGTCCACCATCACTACAACAACACCACCACCACCATCTTTCCTTGACCAGTCATGCTGGCCCAGATGCCCCGTTTCGTCCTGCCCGGGCCAGTCTGAGCCCGTCTGCTAGGACGCTTAGAGAGGTCCATCACATGGAAGGATGGCTCTCCAGAAAAAGACATGGATAGATGCAAAGCCACGACAACAGCAACAACAGACCCCTCGCTCACGCCAGAAGGTCGAGGCACACCAATGGCTTCGTCCGCCTTGCGGTGAGATTGAAGCCATCATGCAAGACCCTGATGAGTTGTCTCATGCCGCCAGACTCAACAAAGCTTGCCGATTCTTCTGTCACATCCCCGTCATGGGTCGAAAACGGTAGAACCCAACGGTAGGTCGCGGAAGGAAAACCTGTCCAAGCAGCTGAGACTCTGGTCCAAACCCATCACGGACCTCATCGTGCCGGAGCTATGGGAGGATCGGACCGGCCCCACCACTGCCATGGAGCGGGACGACGGCTCTCCATGTGGCTTTCTTACACGTACATACGAGCGACTCCGTAAGCTCCCTCGTGATCCTCTCTCTGTGGCGCGCGATCTCTCGAAAAGGGCCAACGGATACCCAAAAGAGGACGCTTGTGCCCATTGAAGTAAACGTGCCAGCAGCTGAGTCGTCCCCCGGCCCCCGTTCGACGTCACGCAAAGGAGCCATCCGGGCATGGATGCCTCTACAGCTTGCATCTGCCATGCCATGCCATGCTGTGCTGTGCTGTTCCTGTAGCACTGCCAAGATCCAGCTGAGTATCGAACCAGAAAGCTCCGTGCTCGACCAGGGGTGGGCTCCGGGGAATCGCTTGGATGTCGTTGCCTCGTTTTCCTGCTCCATCCACGACGAACCACTTGCTAGGACGAGTGCGTTGTTCAACGTGTAAGCAAGGCGCTCTCTCCCCGTCAAGGCCCGCTCATCTTGCCACCAGGTGATGGGCCTGCGAGATGTCTTCTCCAACTACGGAGTACTAGTTGTTAGCTTATCAGCGGCTCCCCTCGCACCACCCCCCCTTTACCCCATGGCATCTCCCCGTCTGTGGCATAGATTCTCACTCACCGAGCTGTCGAGTCTTTCACTTTCCTCATCGCAAGCCGACAAGGCGGCAGCGCGAGGGGGAGAGAAGAGGAGGAATGTACGTGAAAGCTGCAGCCACCGTCACAAGTAGAGACACTCGAGGCTCGGGGAATTTCTCTCGTTCTCCCGGATATCCACGCCAGTACGAGAATCGTTAGTGCCTTCTGTTTGGAAGTCATGGTCGGCCCACAATAAGTAGCAGCAGCAGTGCTTCCTGATTGCGAGACAGGGGAGGGGCAAAGGATGGGGGCGTCCTGTATGTACGGAGTACTGAGTACTATGTACTAGTAGTACGAAATACGTGATGATGCAGACATGGCCTGCTTCCCACAGCATGGAGTACAAGCATGTGTATGTAGGAGCTTGTACTCGTATAGGAAACGGAGTGATTGTGGAGTATAGGGCCAAGTCAACTGTACAGAGAACTGTGCTGTACAAGGAATGGTACTCCGTCCGGCGGACCGTAGAAAGTCGCGTAGAACAAGCCCCGGAACGTCGTTCTTGGAGGACACCCCATCATTCTGGACCCGTTCCTGAGCTAGAAGGCGGCGGTTGTGTTCAGCAAGGTAGGATTCGAGAGGCCCCGTCCCCTCCGTCTCTCCACCTACGCCGTCATTGCCCGCTGGCACAACGATGGCTCCCACAGTCGATGAAACGTCGCCTCTTGCTGCCTCTTTCTCATCCGGCTAACTCCCGAAAAGGGGGCGGGGAAGCGGACAACGACAGACAGGGGTTGAGGCTCTTCGGGATCCGGGCCGTGCACGTCATCAAACTCGCCTTTTTCCTCTCTCTGGTCTCGTCCGTCGACGGGTGTCAAACGAGGCAAGGGAAACTAGCCATGGTCTCAATGCGGCGCGCTATGGGCGAGGGCGTGTACTGCAGGCCGGCCCCGTAATCGTACTTCGCAGGTGGGTTTCTCTCTCTTTCTGTGTGCGTGAGCGTGCGTGTGCCTGTGTGATATGCGCTTGTGGACGTGTCAGTTACCCGCTTGAGAAGCTGCGAAGACCGTTTGGAAGCCAGTCCGTCGTTTCTGGAATGCCGTGCCGGGCAGTGATGTGTTTGCAAGCACCGCAGCCGCCCGCCCGTTTGCGACAACCGCCATGCCGACTCGACTCCTGCTCCACAGTCTTTTTGCCTGCTGTCCCGGCCCAACGTGGTTCTCCCGCAACCCAACGCGAAAGGTCCAGCAGCGCTTCTAGAAAGACCATGGGTTGTCCTGCATCCATGCCTGCCCCAGCTCACCTCACCCTGGCACCTGCACCAAGACCCCTTCTTCCGCCCGAGTCCCAAAGCTTCCCACCCCCACTGCCTAGTCCGCGTCGCCCAAGTTTCGAAAGCGTTGGGCCAACCCTAAAACCTTTGGGTTCGCTCAGCACCCAAACAACCACACCTTTCTCGTCGTGCTCATCTCCTGGGTATTTGGTAGTCACGTCGTCCGAGGTTCGAAAGCCAAAGACCTTGCCCTTTTTCGACAAGGCTTGCCATCTTCCATCGACTCTTTATCAGGACGCCTCCGTTACCTCTTTCCCCGTCCCGCGTACCGTGTGTTAGCGCACCCGAAAGGCCTCCCAGTCTCACACCCATCTGCGTCGTTCGCCTCTCGCCGATACAAGGCAGACGCTATAGAAAACAAAAACAAAGCCAAGAGAAAAGGAAGAAGAAAAGAAAACAGACAGACACCCCTGTCGATCGCACAAGGGTAAATGAAAATTCCTGCAGGGGCGAACAAAGTACATCAGGGGTTTGACTGACCGCCATGGGTAGACCGCAATATCGGGAGCCGTAATCAGAGCAAAAATAAGCCCGACCAGCAAAAAAGCCACGCGGAAACCCATCGAACAGGCGGCGAGCTCTTGAAAGAAGGCTCTTGCCGGTGTCGGTGTGGGAACAGTTTAAAACATCAGACCGTTCCCGCGACTCTGTCCACTTTTCGTTCTTTCATCCGACAAGAAGAACCCCCGGAAAAAAAAAAAGAAAGCAAAAAGAAAACGGTGCTTGTCGAGCAGTCGTTCTGAACCCGACCTCTCCTTCCGTTTTGCGAGCTTTCGGACGCGTTTGTGCGATTTTCGGTCTCGCCACGCCACCGCAACTACTATTCTTTCACTGAATACCTTCATCTTTTTCTTTTCTTTCGAAAGCCAAAATGCGCGGACCGTATGACACCACTGGCATTATCAAGCCCAACTCTCCTCAGCCGCCGAAGCCCAAATGATGGTTTCGTTTGTTGTTGGGCTGGCCATCTCTTTCTTCGACTGCTTTCCCTTATTTTCACTCTGCGACACGCTGTGCCAGTCAGGTAATCACCCGCCCTCGAACTTGGTTTGCGCACGTCACAAACACCCGGGCATAGCTGACGGCGACCTTTTTGCAGCGGTATTTTAATAGTAATATGTCGATTGGACCAAGCTCTCGATGACGAACGGGTTTCGGACGACTCGGCGTTTCTTGGTCATGGCGGCAATCTTCTTTTCGACCTGTGCATATACTTTGGGTTTCGGATAACGGATCGGTTTTGGGAGCAAGAGAGGGAAAATAGACTGGGAAAATATGGGTCAGGAGCTATCCGTCATGAAGCCCACGGACGAAAAGGCAATGCCGCGGCATAGAGATATAATCATCCACATGAGCCCCCCCTGAGCTGGGTAATATTTCCTTTGTCACATATATATCAGGCGCCGCTGCCGCCGAATATAACCTAATGTCTATTTTGTCGAATTATTTCAAGTTAGCAAGTGATGAAGAAAGAAGGCAACGTGTCGACTCTTACCTGATTGAGATCAACCTGAGCAGTTGTGCTGCTTGGCGTTCAACCACCTCTCCGGTCTCTTACCTCTATTTCGACGAGTCTGACAGTAGCAGGGTAACTGCAGCAGGGCTTCAGTATCGCCCCGACGACTGGCTGGCCGACTGGCTCCTTGGGCGTAAGCGCCCCCATCGTGCAGCGAGAGGAAGAGCGGATGTTGGTTCACTTTGGTGGAAGGACTATTAGTGGAACGGAGAACGTCGTCAGCGCCGTGGGTGGAGAACATGGTAGTCGGCGAAGTGGGACTTGATACGGCCGGCACGGCATCGGGGACTCCCTAGTATGGCACCGGCGTGCGACGGTTGGGGTCTCGCAACGGCGGTGGTTGCTGCCCATGATGCGATGCCATGATACGTGACGGGGGCTATGGGTGCCACCTGGGGAGAGACCAGAGAGACGTGGGGGGCTGCAAGCGCAGGTCATCCTGTTGTGCATCGGTTCTGGATCTGCCGCCCGCCTGGCTGTCTCGATCCGCTGATCTCGCAGCCCCGGCCGACTACTGCATCTCGGGCGTAGGCATGTGGATGTTGTGGATGTTGGTGGACTTGCTGCGCCAATGCTATCAGAGCGGGAAGCGGGACGGTGCGCCTTGGGATCTTTGACACACGCACTAGAAGCCGGGACGAGATTGGGTTTTGGGTGTGGCAGCGCCGGTTGCCCAGCCATGTGTCGAACCCATGCGTCCATCTGTGCGTCCACCCGTGTGCCCACCTGTGCGTCCATGTGTAGGCCCATCATCTGCGTGTCCAGCTGTGTGCGTGTCGGCTCCCCTGCCTGTGGGTTGTGCGTGTGTACGAGGAAAGGCAAGGTAGCAGCGGCGGCTGTCTTGGCCACGAAGCTTGCCTTAGCCTATCCTGACCGTCTTTCGCACCGTTGAAAACTGAGACAGACGAGGCAAGGGAAGAGACAAGCCACGCCAACCGAGAGACAAGGAAAGGAGTTGAAGGCTGTGACCCGTAGCGCAGGCCAGGGGTCTCGGATTCCGTTTCGTCCATGAGGGCGGAGGATGCGTTCTTTTATAGGACCGCGAAGAACGTTCCTCTTCTCCCCCCCTTCCCCTCCCTTGTGTCGCGCGACACTTCTCTCATGGGCCGCGATTGTGATGGCTCGCAAAGCCCGGCATGGCCTGAGCTAATGCCGAGATGGCATTTCCTGTTCCGTGAGGCTCATCCTGGGCGGCAGAAGCTCCTGTTGGTCGTGAGCAGATGGCATATGATGGTGGGGTTTCTGGCCATACCGGTAGTATCCATTGGCAATCCATCGCCAACCGTCATACGAAGGTGGTGGGGGCGGGGTTTGGGAGAGAGCAGAAAGAAAGTGCATTGCATCTTCATGCGGTGCAGCTGTTCTTTCCCATGCATGTCGTCGAAGCTGCCAAGGGTCGTCGGATCCGGATCGCCTCTCTGTCGGGCTTTCCTCTTTGCACGCCGTCTCTCGCTTACTACCCCTCCTCTCGTTTCGCTCCCAGGGAAGGACCACGGGCGAAAGTCTCCGTGTCGTCATTTCTCGCCAGCTCTTGCCTGTCAGGATCTTTCTGTTCATCTTTCAGAGTTTCGACATGTCTCCGATTCGCCAGCCCCCAGATTGACCTGGACACTTTGACACCTCTGCCCAAGGACTGGCGCCTGTCCGTCGCAAGACGAAGCCGACGATGGTTTCTCCCTCTCTGGCGTGGTGATCGACCGCTCGGCCTCGATCCCCGTGTCATTTCCTGCAGACTATCCCCGGTACCTGCATTGCGGTCCAAAATGCCTCCCACGTCACTTGGCGCGTGGCCACGCCTCATGGTTCATCGACAGGGCCGGAGCTCGCGCCATGGCCTGATTTGCCCAAGAAGTTGGCTGCTTTTTGCTGCGGGACAACAGAAGGCTCCCGCCTCAAGATTCTGAGGCTCTGGGCACGAGGCTGCTCATGGCGTGTTCGCGGTTCGATGGATTCGTGATGCTTGCGAGGCTTGGATTGGGTTGGTGAGGGACGTTGAGGACTGCAGGTGGTGAGCCGCAAAGTACGTAGCTGTGTTTACATGTCCGTCCCACGATGCCTCTGCTGCTGCACGTCTGCTTCCCGGCCTCTCTTCTTACCCTTGCTCTTGTGCAGTTCGCCATCCATCATCATGCCGTGACGGCCGTCAGCCCCGTATGCTGATGCAGCTCATCCCGAATGTGGGCGTTGAATAGCCGCTTTCGACATGCGCTACCGACCGGATGGTGGTGCTCCGCTGCGTCGACGAATGGAATTAGCACACATCCTGTGGCATGAGCGTTTGTCGTCCATCACACCAATCGTCAGCCCTGGTGACATGGGAATGCTTCGGGCCGTCCTGAACCAGTGGTCGAATACTACCTAGTCCTCCGCATGTGCAAGCAGGCAAACACCGGGTCGAGCAGAGTGCTGACGGAAACGGCCAGACCTGGGCTGCGATGTTCGATCAGGTGAGCCCATCACCTCTACATGCTGCGGCAATTCAAACACCGTCACGCCGACTCCATAACCATGTTCACACTGCGAATCCTCCTGCGGCGATCCTGATGGGAAAAAGTCACAGAAACACCATCTCTGCATAATGATTGACAGGCTCGCGCTGGGGTTTCTCTTTGCTGGTCCAGCCAGGGAGCGGAAATCATCGTCGACCACTGCATACAATACTACCGAGTACAAACTCTCCGCCGTTGGTTTTTGTGACTACGGAACCATTCTGTTTCTACCATGTGCCTTCCTCTCCTGCCCCTTTGCTTGCTGAGGGTCGTGAACCAGATGGAGCCTTAAGGGCCTCAGTCAGCCAACAATCCGAGCATCGCAAGCATTGCAATAATTGTGCCATCTTCAGGTTTTATGTCTCCAACAAAGCCGATGTGTCCAGCGCCGTATTGAGCGAAAACTATGGGCGAATCGTTGGAGTCAACCGCTGGCCTGATGACAGGCGCCCAGCCCTCCATCACCGAAGATTCCGTTGGCAGATACCACGCCTCGCAAGGCTCAATCCTGCGAATATAGAGAGCCTCCTGAGAATACGAGGCCGAGAGTTTTTCTCTGAGAGTCGTGCTGACTGCGCCAGAGTTCAGGGACACCGTGGCACGGTGGACGGAGCTGACTTCCCACGGCAGGTCCCAGGTCTGCCTCAAGATCTTGTCCAGGATTTGTGATCCGGAGGCAGCAAACGAGCCACCAAAGACAACAATGCCGCCGCGAGAGGCATACTGCACGAGCCTTTGCGAGATGACCTCGCACTTGGGACGCGCGATCCCTCCATCGGCCACAAAGACGGCGTGCGGCTCTGAACATTGTGTGAAGAGGGAAAACGCTTTCTCGGCCGTCCTTGCGTTCCAGACAGTTGCTCTCTCGAACAGCTCGTTTAGGAATCTGGCGTGGGATTCCTGGAAAGTGATCTGGGCATGTTCATCGCCAAGGGTGAGGACGAATATGACGGGCTTGCCCGAGTTGGTGGAAGAGCCGTGCGCGTGATTGCTCATGTTCAACTTTGGGGCAGGTCGATATGATTCGGCGAAGCGACTCGAATGAACAGCGTTGCGAGAAGAAGAGGGAGGGAAAATAGTGCTGGGTATGTTGACGCAGAAGCGACAGCGATTTGGAGGAGAGTATGGACGAATATTTATAATCGAATGCTTGTCGAGAACTCGTCCGCGGTTTCATTGGCCTCGGGAGCTGCTCCTGCAACTCTCGGTTCTCCGTCTAGGATTTTCGCAACGCTTGCCGTTCGATGGCCGACGCGTGCATATTGAGGCGCACCTCTGTCAAGAGTATCTTGCCGCTCACCACGGACGGACATGGGTTCCACCCTGGGCGGCATTCGTCTTGTCGAATTCTCATGTATGTCGTGCAACCAAATGCTCATACGACTTTGATGTTTGTGTTACCAACATGCTTCCCTAGTCTAATGCCATCACGGAGCATGGGTTGGCGGTCTAATGTGGCCCGTCATGCGGCCTCTATGTAACGGCTCACACAGGAGACCTGGCTCATGCTCAGAGCAATTCGTCCCGTACAAAGCAGATGAGTCTCTCCATTCTCTGCTTACCTTACGATCATTGAGCAAAACACAAAAGGCACGGTAAATCGTACGGCCCGTCGTCTTCGACCTAGAGGGACATGCTGCACATTCATCAGTCAAAGTGATTGAAGAAGTGAGGAGATGCCTCAGTGGTCTGTTCCGCCATCACCTGCGTTATGACCCAAGCATACGAGGCACCGCAATATCTCAACAATCAAACCCTGGCGAGAGGGGCATGACGTTCTGGCCCAAGAATCAATCTCACCGGACTCGGTGGAGATATCGATACGGCATCGGCCCAAGAAGGCTCGCCATCCCTCGAAGACTCGGACCTTACCCCTTGGACTGGAGTGAAGAGGTGGTCCGGGCACTCAATCTTGTGCCGCAATCTCTCTATGGCGCGTTGCAGAAGCAGCTCTTGACAGCCTCTGAGAATTCACATTTCCAGCGCCCATGGACCTGGGTAGATGAAGTCGCCAAGCAGCCCCAGATAGCTCGGGCAAATACGAGGCTTGTCTCGATCGGCAAAAGCTTCCCTATACGACGCTACTCACACCACCCACAGTTGCCGTCACGGTGTGATGGGGGAAGCCGTGTGCATGATGGGGGCTGGGGGACGTGCAAATATTGTGTATTCCTCTTGTCTGATCCGTTTGGCTTGCCAGGAGACCTCAGGCTTACCGGCGAGCTCGAGCCCAAAGCATTCGACTGAGGAGGACATTCATCCATCACGGCCCACCCTTTAGCTGGCAGACCTGCAACAAAGGAGCTTTCAGACACCAGATCATCTCTAGCAACACGATGAGGTCGCTGGGATGAGAAACAAACCCAAGTGTCTAGACAACACATCCACGCATTATGGCTTTGGTGTGTTTTGGGGGGAGGGGGGCAGGGCATGCAAATCACCCACATGAACAAACAATCAAGCGACGACTACTATTGGCAAGCCACTCAAGCGGGGAGATACTGACCAGGCATGCTGCTTGGTTCTAGGCCCAGCTTGGAGCTGGATGGACCAATTGTCCTTGTTGAGTTGCGGGGGTCCCTCGTCACTGCCTGTTGCCCCCGTGAACCGCTCATTCGGCCGACCTGCAGGATGGCACCTCGGGGTGGTGATCTGGACGTCTCGATATGTTGTCGGATCTCGATCATCCTCCAAGAGTACTCTGGAAGCTTCACTTCTGTGGGCCACCCCAGGCCTCTGGGCATGGAGATACTGTGCAGTTTGCAACTGCCTTTGGGAAGGCGGGAGAAGGTGACTGATTGCCCAGCGTCCGTCCACTGGCTCCGTTGCAAGTGAGAAATAACGGGGTGGGGCCGTTTGAAGAGCCGGACCCGCACCGGTGTGCTGGGTTTGTCCCAACTGACCGTGGCGGCTTCACTCACAACTGATCAAGCAGGGCTCAGCAACGAGAACCAGGCCGACATGGCCCATGCCTGTCTATACCATGTCCCATGGGGCAGATGGACGCCACGCATCTCCCCACCCTCCTTCATCTCTGCCTCGCTTCCATGGCCCGCCACGCTTAATGCCATATCGCACCCAATGAGCTTCCGAGCAGGACCTGTGAGATGCCGGGCTGTCAATGCGAGCACGACAGACTCCAGTCATTGTCCTGCATTGCGCTGACTGGGTGAGCCACAAGCAGCTTGGACTCCTCCCCAACTTCAATGGGTGTGAGGAGGGGGGAGGGGGCGTAGCATTTGAAGGATCAAAGGTGCCATCTGCGGCAGATTGCGCAAAAGGCTTGTGAATTCTGCTCCGAGATCTAGCTCAACAGCTAGGTGCCGAAGCTTACGCCAAAAATCCTTCCAGCCGCTCTCAACCAGGGGCAAGGCCAGCAAACATTCACCCGTCGCGCACAAAACAGGCAACCACCCGCCCCCGCCCCCGGGGCTGGCCTCTTGCTCTGGCCGGATGTCGCACGGCCTGATCACCGGCATCTACGATAGTGTCGGCGGTTAGAAGACAAACGCCAAGATAGATACCAGCTGCATGCAGCCCATGGGACGGTGGAATGGTACAAGGCGGCTGCGGACATCGCATCGAAAGCGCAAGCCACTCGCAGCCCATCCTCTCCCTGGTTGGCCTCACCCGAGCGCTCTAACACGGCCATCAAACAAAACACCCATGTGTGGACCCCTGAAATGGCTGTGCGTCTTTGAAAAACGAGCAGTGTGCGGTGTCCCATCTTCTCAGCTGGCTATTTGGCATGCGAGAAGCGTTGGGCGCAATGTCTCATCCCCATCAAGACCTGCCCCATGATGAATTCTCGAAGCTGCCGTGTCGTTTAGTATCGACGAAAAGGAAGAGTTTAGCAGAGCATTCGTGTAATAATCGGTTCTTGCTGGCCGTATCATGGCAGCTTCGGTAGTAAGCTTGCAACACAACGCCCGAGTCTGGGAGTAGGACGGAATGCTGGTATCACCTCCAGCCACATGCATGGATCTCTTTGCATCTGGAGACAGGGCCCGACAAAGACGGGCTGCCCAAATCCTTGCGAAGCCATGGCCTTGGTAATGGTCCGCTCCACGTCAGGGCAATGGTCGTGCCTTTTTGGGTCATTCAGGCCGCGGTGTTTGCTGCGAGTGGTGGGGGCTTTGGCTTCTGAGCTGAAGGCGACAATCCTCAATGCATACCATGTGGCCAGCATCTGACCTTGTTCGCATTCGTGTGGCCGGCCGCAGTTCAGGGCCTGTTGCCTCGTTGGGCTTCACGGGAAGCGGCATAGCAGCCATCCTGACGCAGCGGCTCTGTCCACTGCTCTCTGTCCACCGCAGATGGAACATTATGCGCAGACGACCAGACGCACTCGCTCTTTTGGCAAACGAATCCTAAGCCAACATGTTCTGTTTGCCCCCTATGAATGAGTATCCGCTAGCTATGGTTTGGGGGCTCCTCAGCATCGCTGTTAGACCAAGTTGCCTTCTTGTTCATGTAACTATTGAATGAGAAGACTGCGGAGATGGTGCTTCGTACTGAAGGGGTGTATGTCGCAAATGTTACTCAGCAGGAAGCTACTGGAAAATGCTGCATAGTTTGTGATGGCGATGATCCAGTGCCGGCAGTCACCGTACGTTGGACAAGTGCGTACGGGCATGCGAAGATCCAGCGGCCCTGGGACGAAGCCATGCGGCTGCTTGCGAGACCCAGGCGGCGTGGGTTACACATTCAGGCGGTCCAGGTGATGACGGTGAGTCTAGAGCAACTTCCGAATGGCAGAGAGCTGCAAACTAGAAACCGGCCCTGAACTGAATTTCCGAGGGTTTTCAGGCGAGGCCAGTGGCTCTTCAAAACACTCGATACCAAGCATCTCCAGCCGCTAACCTGAGCGTGTGCCGTGAGATTGTACAGCCAGATCTCGAAGGTTTCTTCTAAAATATCTGTTCTGGTACCTTGGCGGTCCTATTCCAGTTCTACCGGGCGTCTGGAGACATGTGTGCTTCTGCAGGATGCATGAGATACCGCGAGGCCTATGCGTTGACTTTGATGTGCATGTTGAGGTAGTCCATGTCAAGCTGAAAAGTCGCATGTCCGACTCCGCGAAGGGAAATCATGACAAGGGTTCGATCCGTATGGCAGCGTAGAGAAAGCAGACATCCGTACGAAAACGAGACCGGGGATGGACGCTGCTATGCCGCCAAAGTCGCCGAGGTGGCAAGCTGCGCATGTACAAAGTCCCCCGTATGCATGGTACTAGACGTAATAGCGCATCGTCTGCCGTCACCCGCGTCATCTGGATTGGCAGTTCCTTGGAGATCTCGCCGTCAGCTGTGACGAGGCTGTCGATGTCCCTTCATCGAGCTTCTTTGGCCGGCCTCTGGTTCCGAATATGGGATTGCGGGGCATGGAGGAATGGCATGAACGTCGTCTGCCAAGCGCCAGTGGGAGCAGAAGCACATGTCCTCGAAGTCTTGATACTCTTCTTCCCATTGTCGGGGGGGCAGAGTCGATCGGAACAGCGACCTGTAGCGAGTAGCTGATACCGACGGCATCCGGCCAGCGGCACGAGGTAGTACAAAGGCTCCATCTCGTGTGATCAAGTTTGCAGGATGCATGGGAATATTGCACAGCTGCAGCTTTGCGTGCCGCCTTGCGCTCTTATCCGCGAATTGACTGAGTCGCTGTGGCTGCCGCTCAAAACGTGATCTTGCAGGCCGAGATTGCAATGGGCATCTACCCGCGCGGGGATGGAGACTTGGAAGCACAAGAAAGCCTCATTCAGCACATGAGCACAACAAACATGTCGCTGCCTGGGGCTGCGCGCGGCCATGCCTGGGTGAGGTAGCACTGGGGGTGCATGCTTTCCGCTCGAAGAGTCCCCGTGTACACGTAGTACTAGGTAGATGGTAGGTAGGCAGGTAGGTAAATCGGTAGGTAGTCTGCAGTTTCGAAGGTCCAGAGCGTCCACGGCGGCCGTGGCCCGTGGGCATGTGTGTACGAAGTATGTGATATGATGTCCGCGTGGAGGACAAGACAGTCAGTGGTTGAGCGTCACGCTCAGTTACCATGGAGACGAGGTGCAATGCGACAAAAGGCCCAAAGGAGCGAAAGCAAAGAATCGCAACATGCATCGCAGTCGGATAGTCGTCCATAGACGCCCATAACGGATTGCGCAACGGTTTGGAGCAACTCATGGCCAAACGGCACGGCCAACGGCGCCGCAGTCTGCCGTTAGTGCAAGGCACGGACACCGAGAGGTGAGCCTGTCGTCAGCGTCAGCTCCTTGTCAGCTCTCCTCTGCTCGTTCTCCACCTGGACCGTCAAGTGGCATGGCATGGCCAGGCCGCAAAGCCTCGCCAGCAGCGTCGGATTCAGTGTGGGGAAGCCAAACGATTTCTGGCCTCTTTCTTCCTCCTCCATACTACTACCTCATGCAAGCACGGGAGCACACGGAGGAATACTGCCTGAGGTACTAGCGAATTAGCAACACTGGCAAAGTACCTGCTGAAGTGCCGGAATCAGGACCGCGCTAGGCTGCTCGCCTGTACTTCACCTTCTCACTCCTTGATACTGCGTGGCGCATCGTCCTCTCCATTGCTGGTGGGTCCTGTCTCGGAGAGCTTCACTCCTCGACACGCAAAAGGCTTGCTTGTGCAGGCTCTCGCCATCTGGGAATTACGCCGCCCGTCGTCCCCCTCAATTCTGCTCACCGTCGTCGTACAGTTCAGACAATCAGTTGCCTGGCCATCCCGCATCTGCGCCATGGTGGCCGTAGACCCTGCGACGCGGAGGCGTGTGCTTCGGGTCGTCATCGTGTCGCTTCTTCTGGATCTGGTAAGCCGCAGCCATTAGCAAGAGGCGTCGTGAGCATCGACGGTACCAAGAGAACAGAGAGCTGATTCACGCGGCACCTAGATATCCTTCACATTCATCCTGCCTCTCTTCCCAAAGCTGCTGGAGTTCTACCGGGACCGTGAGGCCCCTGACCTGATCATCAAGGACGCTCCCAGTACCTTCCTCCAGCAGGTCCTCGGAGGGTTGAATGCGTACAAGTCGTCATTCTCGCGATCAATCGACTCGCGATATGACATTGTCCTTCTCGGCGGAGCACTGGGCTCCTTGTTCTCGTGAGTATTTGCAGCATCTCATCATCTCATCTCGAGGCTGCTTTGTCTGCTCGACCTGGCTTGAGGAAAAGGGGGGGGGGGGGGGGGGGGGGGGGGGGGGGTGGGCTGCAGTTTGACTGACAAGACGCGGCCACAGCCTCCTGCAAGCCATCGCGTCTCCCATGATCGGCCACTTTTCTGACCGCTACGGCCGCCGCTATGCGCTGCTGGCCTCCATGTGCGGCAACATGCTGTCTGTGCTCCTGTGGGTTGTCGCAGTCGACTTCCGCACCTTCGTGGCAAGTCGCGTCGTCGGCGGTCTCTCCGAGGGCAACGTCCAGATCGCGACCGCCATGGCCAGTGATATTTCCGACGAGACGACGCGAGGATCCACCATGGCCATCATTGGCGCGTGCTTTTCGGTGGCTTTCACTTTCGGGCCAGGCCTGGGGGCGTGGTTGAGCACGGTCGCTACCGCATGGGCGAACCCCTTTGCCGTCGCAGCAGGATTCAGTCTTGCCTTGGTCGCCATCGAGACGCTGTACTTGTACTTTTGTCTGCCGGAAACTCTGCCATCCTTGACCGGCAGGGAGGCAGCCAAAGGGAATGCTCCCAACGACAAGATTGGGACGAAGACGGCAGCAAAGCAGGTCCAGCGGACCAACTCACGCTTCCTGCTCTATGCCACCCATTTTGTGTTCCTCTTGTTCTTCTCGGGCATGGAGACGTCGCTGTCTTTCATGACGTACGATCTGTTCGGGTTCACCTCTGCGAAAAACGGCAGGCTGCTCGGATACATTGGCCTGATAGCCTCCATATTCCAGGGAGGCGTCACCCGCCGACTAACTCCCCTCATGTCCGTACGGATTGGAACCGTCGCCTGCCTCACAGCCTTTATCCTCCTCAGCCGCCTTTCCACTCTCAGCGGCCTTTACACCGCAGCGACTTGTCTCGCCGTCACGTCGGCCACAGTGGTAACGGGCCTCAACGCGCTCAGCAGCTTCGAAGCCAACGAGCACGAGCACGGAGGGAAACTGGGCATCATGCGAAGCTGGGGCCAGCTGGGCCGTGGGCTGGGACCGATTCTGTTCACGAGCGTCTACTGGTGGGCGGGAAGAGAATTTGCGTATACCATGGGATCGATGGGCGCTCTTGTCGTCGTCACGATCGCATTTCTGGGGCTGAAGGCTCCCAAGGGGATGACTCAAGCGAGGGCGACTGAAAAGAAGAGTCAATAAAGGCGATCGAGAGAGACTTTCTGTTCACCTACGAGGTAGCCATGGATTGTGATGGCAGCACGGCCAGAAGGGAAATCAGCGGCGAAGCTCGGAGGCAGAGATATCGAGACAAGGACAAATAGAAAAGGGCGATTGTACAGTAAACAGCAATGTGCAAACGGGATACCGTCGTTGACAGTTGATTTGTGGTGGTTGGAGAGGGAGAAAGAGGCTCTACGTGATGTAAAAAAAAGGTACGGGTACAAATCACTCCATCAATGTATGCCTTTCTCCTCATTTACAGTACCCAGATTTCTAGCCTAGGTGGTGCGGCAGGTGCATTGGAGGTCGTGCAACTGATGACACAGACGAGTCGTTTTACGTGCGCACCGGACCCTTGAGGGAAGGAACTACGTACCTGATGGAAGGGACTTGAAATAGGTAGCAAGGAAATGATGGCACAACATGTCAAGGGCAGATTAGATACAGACGCGAGAAAAAGAAGCAAGGTATGGATGTGCAAGAAGGGAAAGGGGGGAGGGAAACCGTGGAGACAGGTTCTGGTCCGCGAGAGACTCTCACGAACCGAGCCGTTGGCGATGAAGTCCCCGGGAATAGAATCGAATGGGCGCCCTTTCAGCCTTGCATCCCAGAGACCACGATGCTGCCTCAGTCCATCGGCCTGGTGGTCACGTAAGAAGTGTATACCTGTGTCTACCTATGCCCCGTTACGCTTGGTCGCCATCGAAGCGTGTGGCCTCCTTACATTTGTCATCTCCTGAAATGCTTGCAGTGTCACCAGTCAGTCAATGTTCAATTCGTTGCTCAACACACCACGAGATCTCCGTCCTGAGTCACCCTAGATCCAGTCAACGTTCATCTCCCTCTCTCTGCAGCCGGGCCACGGCAGCCACAACATCAGACTGGAAGGCAATGTACGTAGGGATCTATCAACACCATCCAGGAGACGATGGGGTCAAAGAGTCACACCGAGCAGCGGCTTTTCCTGTTGGTCGATCGGGTTAAGCTTCAGCTGTACCCTCGATAACGGGACGGATGGCTCCTTGGCTCCACTACACAGCTGCTAACCTACCTACCTACCTCGATTGGTTGGTGCTGAGATGCTGTCACTTGATCCGTGTCCAGGTGTAATACGAGCACATGTACCGGGTTTGCGCAGAGCTTCGATACGGGTGATGCGCATGCCTCTAGTACAATACATAGGAGCATTTGTATGTACTTGATCCAAGTATCGTACGTACAAGTTTGTAGAGGTACAGCTTCGTATGATGTGGTTTGATAGATCCACTCACTTGCTTCACTTGCCTCCCTCGCCTCTCCAACCCCGGCCGGCCAACTTATTAGACGGATATACAAAGTACTGTCGATTATCTTGATACTCGAGCCGGTCGAGCTCCATGGGAGCTGATCATTATTCGGCGTTGACGAAATCCAGAATAGAGTGGTATCGTATGTACTCGTGAATGGAAACTTGATGCAGAGAAAAAATTGCAGTGGTGGCAATGTCTAGATGATTGACAGAACTGCATGAAGTGGGGGTGTTGACGTTCGATAGTGGGCTTGAGTCCCGTCCTTGAGCGAAGGAGAATGGAGGGGCTGAACATCCAGAGGGGTAACAACGGGAAGAGGAGGGGAAAAAATAAACAAAAATGGATAGAAACGCATCAGCCTCGAACAGGGAAAATGGCTCTGGCGATACTACACATCATGCTCGTACATTCTGCAGGGGTCGAACTGCTAGTCCTACTGGGGTAGCTACGGCCCTTGTAGCGGATCCTCCAGTTTGCCTCAAGATGAAACCAGCATTGTATCATTACTTGGGAATTCTCACTCACTTTTGTCGTGCAAAGAGCCTTTGTTGAAATGCTTCTGAGTACTCCTAATAGCCAACAGCGACGGCAAAGACACTACGACATCTTGACATCTCGACATTTCAACATCTTCACTCACCGCCGTTGACTCACAGCTGTTGTGTGACCAGTTGCGAAGTGGGAGGTCTGAGGTAAGGAACTTGGGCGATAAGGTAGCAGTCCGTGATAGTACCATTATCCGTATCTACTTCTCGCTGGGGATGAGGCCCCAAACGACAGCGGCGAGTTGGGCAAAAACAGGCGCGCGCCAGCAGCCAAGGTGTGGGTGGATTGGGCCGTAAGAAGGAGGCATCCCTACCTACACCTACATGTAAGGTAGCAAGGTAGGTAGACTTCATGCAGCACCAACGATCCAGACAGGAGCAAGCCCGAGCATTAATTGTAAGCCACAGGCCAAAAGGTCTCTCGACCAGGCTTCACGATCACAAACTTAGCCGTGCCGAGTTTGTTGGCCAGAGAGCCTGCCGCTGATTGTATGTGTCATACCGAGCCAGGACTTGAAGCTTCCCTCAAGTTTTGGAAAGCGGCGAATGACTCTTTAGGGTGCACTGAGACCCTGAAGTGAAATGCATGTAGTAATACTGTGGTCGACCAGCCTCGAATGTAACTGCACGCACCACGCCACCACACGGCACACGAAGATACTGGATGGTCTACCTATCAAACCGGTGGGAGTGCGTACCGACCTGATGCACTGGGCACCCGTACTCCAAGAAAGATAGGTACTCGGGTTCATTGCTGAAGTGATGGATGACGACCGCCAATCGGAAGGATGCGTTATCTCACACCACCAGCATCAGTACACGCTTCGTCCTTCTCACAGAGTCCAGTCGAAGTGACCCATACCAGAGCCTCTCAAGGTACCTGACAGGTACTCGTAGACGCCTGATGCATCACGCTTCTCATCAGGACATTGAGACCTCTGGCAACTCGCACCTTCAGCTCATGACTACGTTATGCCTGTTTGCCTGTCCAGCATCATACCAGATCGTGCCGTGGCGGGCACTTGGGAAGGACGAGCTCCAACAGCCGCCGCTGATTGGTCTGCTCCACCACAGCCACTGGCGCTCGCGGCCAGAGAAAAAAAAATCTTGCGGGTGTGCAGCAGCATTGAGTGGGAAGCGGCAGCCGTTGGCGGACGCTGATTCGCCCGGGCTGCCTCGTTAGGGCTAGACCAGCAGGCGGGCGCCGCTTATTTTGCCCCTCCTCAGGCTTTTTTTCCACAAGCCCCGTTTTTGATTGCCCCGCGCGTGGCAGAAAAAAAATAACAGCACGAGCCACTGGCACTGCACCCCTCCACCCCTCCGTCGGCCACCTTTTAAATCTCCTCCTCCCACCATCTGCTTTCGAAATTTTCTCTTCTTCTGCTCTTCGTCTCGCATACCCGGTTCAAGCATCCGATCTGCGAATTTGTACGTGCCGCCTCTCCCTCTGACCAGTCTCTCTTGGTCATTTCCATCGTCCAAGCGTTGGATCATCTTCGTCTTTCGCTTCTGCCTCTGCATCAAGCTCGTCTGAAGAACATCTCCAGCTGACTCTGCTTGCCTCCAGCGATCTAGTCAAGAACAAGACAGCTCTCACGCTACATCACACAAACCATCAAAATGGGTAAGGAGGACAAGACTCACATCAACGTGGTCGTTATCGTACGTACTTTCCCTTCCGTCGGCATCATCTGCCAGCCTGATTCCAAGCAACATCGTGCTAACCATCTTCTAGGGGTACGTATTCCGTCAAAATCATCTTGCACCAGATCGGTCGAACACAATACTGACTTTGCTGCGACAGCCACGTCGACTCCGGCAAGTCTACCACCGTGAGTACACACCGAGCTCCCAGTCCACGTCAAGCTACGGCCTGCGTGTGGCGTCTCTACGATGAACATGCCAGCTAACGTTGCCTTACAGACTGGTCACTTGATCTACCAGTGCGGTGGTATCGACAAGCGTACCATTGAGAAGTTCGAGAAGGTAAGCTCGCGATCCCTTCGATTTCCGAGCGAAATCGATTTTCTTCTGCCTCTGCCCATAATCTGTCGACCAAATGGTCAGCGTCGACAGATTTTTTTCCTTCCCATCACCCCGCTTTCTCCTACCCCTCCTTTGGGCGACGCAAAATTTTTTTGGTTGCGTTTCGGGTTTTAGTGGGGTGCGCACCTGCAGCAACCCACTACCTGCTGGCCGACCTCTGTTCTGGTCTCCCATCACATTTGCACACGCGTCATCACTCAGCAATCTGTGCAGCAATGCTAATCCTTTTCCCCTCAACAGGAAGCCGCCGAACTCGGCAAGGGTTCCTTCAAGTACGCGTGGGTTCTTGACAAGCTCAAGGCCGAGCGTGAGCGTGGTATCACCATCGACATTGCCCTCTGGAAGTTCGAGACTCCCAAGTACTATGTCACCGTCATTGGTATGTTGATCCATCGCACTGCATCATTTGCCACAACAACATGCTAATGTCCTCTCACAGACGCTCCCGGCCACCGTGATTTCATCAAGAACATGATCACTGGTACTTCCCAGGCCGACTGCGCTATTCTCATCATTGCCGCCGGTACTGGTGAGTTCGAGGCTGGTATCTCCAAGGATGGCCAGACCCGTGAGCACGCTCTGCTCGCCTACACCCTGGGTGTCAAGCAGCTCATCGTCGCCATCAACAAGATGGACACTGCCAACTGGGCCGAGGCTCGTTACCAGGAGATCATCAAGGAGACTTCCAACTTCATCAAGAAGGTCGGCTTCAACCCCAAGGCCGTTGCTTTCGTCCCCATCTCCGGCTTCAACGGTGACAACATGCTCACCCCCTCCACCAACTGCCCCTGGTACAAGGGCTGGGAGAAGGAGACCAAGGCTGGCAAGTTCACCGGCAAGACCCTCCTTGAGGCCATCGACTCCATCGAGCCCCCCAAGCGTCCCACGGACAAGCCCCTGCGTCTGCCCCTCCAGGACGTCTACAAGATCGGTGGTATCGGAACAGTTCCCGTCGGTCGTATCGAGACTGGTGTCCTCAAGCCCGGCATGGTCGTCACCTTCGCCCCCTCCAACGTCACCACTGAAGTCAAGTCCGTTGAGATGCACCACGAGCAGCTCTCCGAGGGCCAGCCCGGTGACAACGTTGGTTTCAACGTGAAGAACGTTTCCGTCAAGGAAATCCGCCGTGGCAACGTTGCCGGTGACTCCAAGAACGACCCCCCCATGGGCGCCGCTTCTTTCACCGCCCAGGTCATCGTCATGAACCACCCCGGCCAGGTCGGTGCCGGCTACGCCCCCGTCCTCGACTGCCACACTGCCCACATTGCCTGCAAGTTCGCCGAGCTCCTCGAGAAGATCGACCGCCGTACCGGTAAGGCCACCGAGACTGCCCCCAAGTTCATCAAGTCCGGTGACTCCGCCATCGTCAAGATGGTTCCCTCCAAGCCCATGTGCGTTGAGGCTTTCACCGACTACCCTCCCCTGGGTCGTTTCGCCGTCCGTGACATGCGCCAGACCGTCGCTGTCGGTGTCATCAAGGCCGTTGAGAAGTCCACCGCCGCCGCCGGCAAGGTCACCAAGTCCGCTGCCAAGGCCGCCAAGAAATAAGCGATACCCATCATCAACACCCGATGTTCTGGGGTCCCTCGTGAGGTTTCTCCAGGTGGGCACCACCATGCGCTCACTTCTACGACGAAACGATCAATGTTGCTATGCATGAGCACTCGACTATGAATCGAGGCACGTTAATTGAGAGGCTGGGAATAAGGTTTCCATCAGAACTTCTCTGGGAAGGCAAAACAAAAGGGAACAAAAAAACTAGATAGAAGTGAATTCATGACTTCGACAACCAAAATATCTGTCTCTCTCCATTCGCTCAAGTGAAACTGTATCCATGATAAGTCGCGAGGCTGTACTACGGAGCCGTGTCCAGTGTGTCCCATTCATGTCTGCCGTCAAGACCGCTTCCACTGCTATTCCTCCATGTCATGTGCTGTAGTCTGGGGGCCATTGGTCGCTGCTAGGCGATTCGTAGCGCTCAAGGCGAGCCGTCTACAGGCGTTAGGTGGTGCTGTAAGTAGGTAGCGAGCTATCTGCGATCCGAATTTACTGGTGACGGGAACATTCCTAATGTCCAGCTGCATCCTGACACTCACGCCAACCAAAGGTACATACATGTATGATCGTGTGTCGAGATATTGTCAACGACTTTGAGTTGTTATTTCACGGTCATTGTCATATATTGTTGACGTCCGGGTCATCCTTCTCGGTTCAGATAGATGAGAATCTATTGTGCAATTTGTTGCGAGCATCACAAGTCTATATACCGAGATGCCTACCTACATACTTCTTCCATGTGAACGTGAGAGAGGAATCGTTGCTTCCAGCCGAACCAAACGCCCATTGGAGTTGTCCTGTACCCGTAACTTGATGCTGTATTTCTTTCGCAGATGAGAAACCCATCTACATCCTTTCTTTACTCCGGTCCCACTTGAGCTACGGCTTCTTTGTTTCGTCGGCATGAGGAGATTGAGAGTCCTCAGACGGTCCACCAGGAACCACGTCAGCGACTGGCTCTGTGGAGGGATGACCGTCGCCCTGCTCAGTATCCCGCTGATGCTCAGGCTCTGCACTCTCAGTAGTAGCCTCATGATGTTCGACTTGTAGTTGCGGCAATGGATCCTCCACAGCCCCATCTTCGAGCGCTCCCACGTTGGACAGCTTTCTCATGAGCTGGGAGCCATCGTGCCACGGAAAGTAATCGCCCACAGCCAACCTGCCAATCAGAGACAAGAAGCGAGACGCCTCCCCGTTCTCGAGAGTCGAGGGCGTCGCATCGTTGCTCTGCGGCGGCCCGGCTTGGAGAGACAGCTCTTGTCTAAGGCCGCCATGTCGGCCTGCGTCAATGCTGCTGTAGCAGAGGGTGTGGCCGTGAAATTCGAGCTGAACGGCCTGGTGGACCTCCGATCCCATAAAGAGGTATGGCACGTCAAGTGTGGCCCTAGAAGGCCTGCCGGTTGCCTTTGGGCTGGTGACCCACGCCTTGGGGATGGAGAACGTGGCCATGCTGGGCGTCCTCACGAGGCTCTGGGGCAGATCGAACTCGCACTTGGAGATGAAGTCTCTGACGAACGCCTGGTCTGGGTTGAGGGGCAGAAGATGATGTTGCGTCAAGCGAACATCCACACTTTCGCCAGGGAGTAGAACATCGCTGATATGGCTGGATGCAATGCCAACAAGGGCCGAATCAGCGAGGAGGGAGACGTCGGCAAGGTCGGTGCCAGGATCTACCGGCAGCCGAAGCTGTACTGGAGGGGGTGCGGAGTCAAATCTTGTGGGAGCTTGCGTGGGATCCGGAGAGAAGTTGAGGATAATGGTGGCACGTTGTACCACGGGTTTGTCCTCTTCCGAGAGGGACGTGAAAGACGCCGGATGAGGAAGGACAGGGGATAGGTGTCGATGCTGCTTTGCCATTGCAGCCGCCGTTCGCGAGTTTTTACCGTGAAGCACATGTCCAAAAGTCGCGATAACCTGACAGCTGTGCTCGATTGCTTTCAGCGTCTTGGGAGTGGAGATTGGAAAGGAGATGGCTTCGGCGAATTGCGCTGAAATCTCGTCTCGCATAGCTGCAGTCTGGCCAACAGGAAGGACGTATCTGGACCACTGCCGGAGCTTGTCCTTCCAAGACATGCTCCTGTTTTCTCTATAATGATTGATGAAGGTCCCGTCTTGGGGTTTGTTGCTCTCTGGCGAAGCGATGATATGAACGCTGCTATGCTGCTCCTTGGTTGGCTGCTCCAATAGAAGTCGCAAGGCAACATCGGCGGGGGTCTCCGAATCCTTGGCCTCCTCATCCAAGGAGGTCAAATCCCGCTTCTCTAGCCAGGAGATGACAAGTTCCTGGAAATTTCTTTCGTCAGCCTGGAAAGAATCTAGTAGACAACAGGGTCAGACATACCTTTTTCTTTTCATCGTGTTCAATATGCGTCTTCGTTATGCGTTCAAGCTCTTGCAGTAACCTCTCGTCTAGATCCTGCTCCTGAAAGTGATCTGAGGAAACTTTGCGAGATTGGATGGACTTGACCACTTCGTCAAGGTGAGTTAGGATGACAGGAATGGTGGACTTTCGGGCGTAGATGTTGATCCGGCAATCATCGAAATTTGTGGTAATTTTCTCCTTGTTAGACTGGTATAAGAAGTCTTTGGAGAGCTGCTCGAGAACGAGGCTGTTGGGAGCTAGAGCGGTGATTGTCAGTCAAGTGTCACGCATGGCCCGAGGAGCAATCGTAAGGTAGGGACTTACGGGCGATGAGCTCAAAGACTCGAGGCTGTAGCCAGAGAAGAGTCCTGCCCAGACCCTCCACTTGTTCTTGGACTTCCAGATTCCATAGAAGTTGCATAATCATAATAACCTGCCGCTGCTTCGGCCGGAGAGGCCCCCAGTGGTCTGGCTTGGCCGCCACCCAAGGGCCCTGCTTGACAATCCAGGGATAAGTAACCGGCTTCCCCAGCCCTTGTTGGGACATTTCCATGCGCTTCTGGATGAAGTATCTGGTAAGCTGGTTATGGTTGAAGCCTTCCAGGAGCGTGTTCGCCAGGGTGTCAAAGTCTTGCATCCGCAAAACGGTCTTGTCGGCGGGCCGTAGGTCGTCGATATTCTTCAACGCCGCCTCCATTGCCTCTTCGCCATTCTCGTCCGCGTCGTTAACCATGCCGTCCCTTTCGGGGTCCAGCTCGAACGTGGCTTCTGCCGCCTCTTGTTGAACTCTTCGCACGGCCCTCTTGGGCCTCTTCATCTCGTTGGGGTTCTTCAGCATGATGGCATCGATTTGTTCTCCAAGAGCCGCAACGGGGACGCTCCTGGCTTGCACGAGCTCGTCACGGTAGTCTTTCCTATACTTGTGTCTCCTCCTAGGTCTAGGATGTCCGAATTCCGTACTGGCAACTTCTGCGGAAGCTTGCTCCAGGTCGTGAGGCTCCTCTGTCTGGGTCTCATCTGATTGCAACTTCTCAGCTGTCTCTGTCTGAGTCTTGTCTGATTGCAGCTTCTCAGCTGTAGACACATCTCTATAAAGCTCCTCAGCCGCATTGTGCTCGTCCCCATACTCGTCGTCGGCAAGCTCTTCGAGCATCTCAGTTGCAGCCAGTTCTTTCAGGCTCCGGGTATATTCCATCGCTTCCATCAGCTGCTTTCCGGTGGTGGGTGCTGCCAGTCCCCAGTCAGGGACATCGTCCTCTTTTCGACGGCGCCATGGCTTTCGGCTCGATCGCCGCTTGGACGCCTTGCCGGTTGGCTTCTTGAACTCGCTTGCGCTGGCTCTTCCCGAGATCAGCGCCTCAATCTTCTCTTTGGTATGGATTACGGGATCGGAGCTGTAGCATCGTCGTTGGATCCATTCTCGTCGGCTCTGTAAGCTGAGACTGTGTAGCGTTGCCCTGGCGAACGGTATCGACGAGGGGAGTCGGTTAGCGAAACAGGCATGCGGCACGTTCGCCGCTCTGGAAAGCATTGATAGAATGACTCAAATGTGCCATGAACAGGCGACACGAGTTTTGTGGTAAAAGGCAAGGATATGATAATATAGTAGGTAGTCAGTAGGTATGTATAGAGCTGGTCGCTTTCGACCGGCTGAGCGACGTCCTACTCAGCATAGCGCAATAGTGAATTTTGTAAGATAAGGTCTTATCGATAATCGATAAGACGCCGTCACCAAGGCAATTTACCCGACAGTGAATTCATCGGACGCGTCTCGGCCTCTAGCGGCGCGTCTCCCCTCCAACAATTGTAGAGAACCCCTCGCCGACGCTTCAGAAGCTGCCGGTAGTTCGTCGAGGTCTTTACCAGCAAAATTCCTTTCTCATTTGTTTTATTGTGTCGTTCAGATTTATTTCGTTGCTTCTTTGATCATGCCACCTTCCCAGAGGAGACGTCGTCCAGTGGGTTTCAATCCCAGCAGCGTTTCTCGCTTCCATCTAACAAGCTGATCACCAGGTCGACGAGGATGGAGACATGGAAGAGAACCCTCGTCCGCGACAGCGCCAGCACATGGAGGCTTCGGATGCCGAGCAAGATGAAGAAGCGTCCGACGACGATGCGGAAACGAATAGTGCCTCCACCAGTGCCGACGATCAGATGGCCAAGAAGCTGGTTCGATATGCCATCTCTTGCGAGTATTCACGAACGGCGATACGGAGAGATGGAATCAAGGAGCGAGGTACTACACCAGCAGCGGCAGTCACCCAGGCAGGGAGCCAGAGAGGAGAGTCGGCTAATCCAGCTTTGATATAGTCCTCGGAAAGCAAGGTCGTTCTTTCAGAAGGGTCTTTGCGCTGGCGCAGACCCAGCTGAGGACAATCTGGGGCATGGAGCTGCGCGAGCTGCCTGTTCGAGAGAAGACGACGTTGCACGAAAAGAGGCAAGGTATGTGCTTACGCCATTGAACTCGAAAGCTTTCTAGAACATGTATGGCTAACTGACTATGAAAACAATGTGCAGCCATGAAATCAAATGCACAGCCAAAGTCCGGATCAGGCGCCTACATCCTGACTTCGACATTGCCGGATGCATTTCGAAGCGCCTCGATTCTGACACCATCCAAAGTCCCGAGCGCTGAGCAGGAAGCGACATACTCTGCGTTTTACACAATGGTTGTATCATTCATATGGCTGAACGGGGGAGAGCTCAGCGAGCAGAAGCTGCAGAGGTATCTCACGAGGCTCAACGCCGACCGGATGGTGTCGAGCGAGCGAACAGAGGTGGTCCTCAAGCGGATGGAGAGGCAGGGGTACGTGATGAAGAAAGTCGACCGGCCGCCAGTCGGTTACGATGGCGACCAGACCATCAGCTGGCACGTCGGGCCTCGGGCAAAGGAAGAAATAGGGCTGGATGGCGTCATGGGGCTGGTGCGCGAGGTTTACGGCCACCCCGATGACGACGCCTTTGACAAGAAGCTCCGGTCGAGTCTGGGAATTAAGAATAGACCGCTCACGGAGAGGGGTGAGGAGGAGCACGGCGATGTTGGCATGACAAACTGAGTGTAGTGTAGTGTAGTGTAGGCATGATACCAGGCGGCGTTTGTGATTATTGAAGGAACCTAATGGCGCCTCTTCTTTTTTTATATCTGTTTCCCTTGCATTGCCCTTGCGCCTGTCTTCGAGAGTGACAGTGTCTCTCGCAGCGAATTTGATATTCGAAAGCCGTCTCTGTAATACGGGGGTATCTCGTCGTGTCTATTCTGCCTTTTCCAATGACGCCGTGCTCCCTTGCAAACAATAAATGCGATGGATATACATCAAGTCCCAGGACGCAAAAACGACTGGCCGTCGGTGGTGTGTCGCTCGCAACCCGTTCTGGAGTCGACCATCAATCCTCTCGGGGCGGTGGAGGACCACATGGTTGGATCATTTTCTGCAAGTTGAGATTTGAGTCAGCCAACAGCAAGCCCTCAGCCACGTTCGACTCCATGATAAGAACCAAGGCGGGCGATCTACACACCCTGATCAGTTGCGCTCGCATCTTTGTCAACGGCTCGTTCTCAGCCAGCGAGATGTACGTGAGGAGCGGTCGGTGGCCGACGATGGAGGAGTACGTGTCGCGCTGGATATTGGTCCGCCACTCCCAGCTAGACGTGTCGGGATGGCCGGTGCCAACGTACTTGGCCTGGAGTCGTTCGAGCTCTTGCTGGTTGCGAAGCTTGTCGGCCTAGAAGTTTGGAGGGCAGAGTTTAGCAGAGAGCGGTTAAGGATCGCGCAAGCACGAGTGTCGGACGCGCCATCTTACCATTGTTCTGGTGAAATGATCTGAAAAAGTAAAATTCTGATAATGGAGAGCAAGACTCTTGAGTAAAATATCAAGCAGAGCGAGTGACGATAAAAGTTATAACAAGGAAACCCGTCTATATCAAAGGCGTAGACCGGGTTGGCAGCAACAGACTGATCGAGCTAGCGAAGGTGTGAGAGGAACATCCTCGGCTGATTGCTGGCAGAACCACGGCGCAGAGGTTTCGGTTCTGCATGATGAGGTCAGCGATCGGCCGGTGTGTTGACACATGCCATTTCGAGCGCCATGCATCTCTGCGCAATCTGCAACCTAATAATATTGTCCGGTACCTTACAAGAACATTCATCTGCTAAGTATAGTATCTTCTCTGTCCCAACAATTACAGGCGTTCCCTCGTCTCCGAATTCATATCAATTTCCTCCGTCTCTACCGTATTTCTCCCAGATACCGCCGTCAAGGAATCGCATCTTCGGTGCTCATGGTTGACCCATGACCTTTCACTGGACCTACTGCACGACCGTCTCATTTTCAGCTTACTCAGACACACTCTAGCCTTTACTTGCCGCTATTGGATATTCAGAGTGAAAGCAAGCGCGTCTGCTGTTGAGGAGATTGAAGAGAGAGCAATCTCCAAACACGCCGTCTCCGATTCGCTGTCAATCTTTTCTTTCCTCTTCTTCTCATCTTTGAGAATATCCAGCAAAATACTCTTCTACAGAGGCGGTCTTTCTTTTAGTACACCCGCCAAGGGTAGTTTTCACAAGCATGATTCAGCCAGCCACAGCACCAGAGCATTGGACAGAGCTCATCGCCGCCAGAAGGCAGAGGAGACATCTGACGGAACAGGTGGAAGCGCTGAAACGCTCCTGCGCAAGCGAGTGTGGCAAGAGGCACGTGTCGGAATGCCCGAAATGCTGGCCTCTGGTCATCGACAGGATGCGCCAGAGGTATATCGAGAGTTCAGACCGCGAATGGTTCACGTCTAGGACAGCGTTTCACCGGGAGCTGGAACACCTTTTTGCGGACGCGAAGGAGCACAAGACAAGCATCCGGCAGATTGAGGCGCGAATAGAGTCTGAAAAAGAAGCGTGGTATCGCGGGATCCTGAGAAAGCACGCCGAATTCCTCGTCACCTGCAACGACGACTATGTTCACGATGAGCTGAGGGGCATGCTGGACGACCCGGACCGGTCGCGCGATGAAGTCGTGGGGATGATGTGGCGAGGGATCGGGAAACCCCCCGACTGGGCCGAGCGCGTGGATGCCTTTGTCGCCAAGGTTGCCGGCGCAGGGGGGAACCCGGCCGCCTTGAAGAAGCTCTACGTCGAGGAGTTCTTCCTGAACAAGGAGACGGGCGAGCCTCTGGAAGACTCCAAGCCGTATCTGGACGAGTACCTCTCCAACGAAAGCATGGGCATCGAGGAGATTCTCGGAAAGATCATGAAGGATGCGCAAGAGAGCAGGAATCTGCGGCCGCAGCGGGACATGCACACGGCACGGCTCGACGATCTCCGGAGAGCCAAGATGGCCGATGAGTTGAATAAGAAGCAGCAGGCTAAGAGCCAGGCGCAGGCAGCTCAGGAGCGGGTGGTGGGGGAGGACCTATACAATCTGCCACCATGTCTGGTATGCAGAAAGACGCTGGATACGCATGACGTCTTTTCCTGTCCCATATGCCAGGCTGTCACGCAGATGGGGGGCAAAAAGGAGCTCACGGTTTTCTGCTCCGAGGAGTGCCACGCAGCTGGATTCGTATGTCTTTTCCCATCGTTCCCCTTTGCAGACTTTGATGGTTATGGAAAGCGGCAGCCCACTGACTTACAACTGTGTCTTCTTTAGGACGACCACGCCAGTGAGGCACATGCGTGCGAAAGCGGCGACAACTGCGTGCAGGAGCGCAGCGAAGGACAGGTTGAGGACGTGGAAATGGATGACGGGACGCCTCAGGATGGCTTCATCTGCAGAGAGTGCCTGGGGCTGAAGCGAGTGACGGCATTCTGCTCAGAACGCTGCGCGTTTGAAAACGTCGTTAGCCACTACAAGAAGGATCACGAGGCCAAGGCGGACGCCGACGAGGTTTCCAGCTTGGTCCGCCCGATGCAGGAGACGCTCGAGTCGATTCTCCGTCGAGAGAATCCCGGGCTGCACATGGAGTGGTTGTCGTGAAACGGTATGCTGGCGTTGTCTGTTTACTGCTATACCAATCACGGCGTTACTTATCTATGATGGGGTGTGAATGGTCATCTTGAATCGAAAATTGTCTTCTCTTCGGTGTTAATGATTCAACCTGCCCTGGTTACGAGGTACTGCGTGCTTGAGAGATTGAGAATCTGGGTGGTTTGAACACCAGTGATTACCCATACAGGAGCATGTCAGCTGAAAAGGCAAGACAGACAGACACACATCACCCGATTGTAGGTAGGTAGTTATGAGGCTGAAGCGCATGAGGGCACAGTTCCAATCTCACCAATGCCGCAAATTTGGCCGCAATCGAGAGGATGAGCGCTGTGGCAGATGAGCGCCCGTATGGCTATATAGGTCTCTTTTCTTAGCGTGGTTCGCAACGGGTTCTGTGGTCTAACGGTCATGACTCCGGATTTTGATTCCGGCAGCGAGGGTTCGACTCCCTCCAGAACCTAACCCGTTACTTTTTTTTGAAGTGCTTCGTTTTTTGCTAGCTTGCTTACCACTTTATTACCACTCCATCATTATGTTTCTTGTATTTGACGGGCTTTTCATCGTCTTTTATTTGGGCTTTTTGTCGTCTATTTGTTTGGGCTTCTCGCCGTCTTTGCATCGTGTCTTTATCTGCTCGTCATAAGTCTCTTCTTCTGTTTCCAGTCAGTATATTCAAAAAAACAAGCTCGTTACAGTCACCATGCTCAAGATCTGACAAGTCGAAGTAGAAAACATTCGTCTCTAATATTCCCTTTTATGTCACCAGTCTATATGGTAAGGTATATATAAGATGGGTATCTAAGGTACATTGGTGGTGGTATCAATTCACATCTTCATGTTCTCAGTCTCGCGACTGCTCTCCTTTTCGCTCGAGCTTCCCTTCTCGCTCGAAGCATCCACCTCCCTGCCCGCGACACCGTCGCTTCCGGAGTCCACCAGTCCATACTGGATGGCGTACGCCTCCACCTCCTGCCGAGACAGGTACGGCAGCTCCTTGGCGGCCTTGACATAGGACATGTTCTCGGCGTTGCCCTTGGCGAAGATGATGTCAATCTCCTCCAGAGATCGGTTGGCAGTCTATGCGGAGTTGTTAGCGAGTGAAGCAGAAAAGGAGATCCGACGTTGGATAAGTCACATACCTCAGGGTAGAAGAAATACAGGACGGGGAAGAAGCAGCCGTTGACGACGGCGAAGAACAGGTAGGTTCCCCAGCCGATGCGGTCAATCATGATGGGCGTGATCATGACGATGAAGAAGTTGAAGAGCCAGTTGGTGCAGGTCGAGACGGCGTTGGCCTTTGCGCGGGTCTTGATGGGGCTGATCTCGGCGGGATAGAGCCAGGGGAGCGGCAGCCAGGTCGCTCCAAAGGAGGCGATGTAGGTGAAGAGGCCGACGGCGGCGCCCTTGGCGGCGCTGGGGGTCCCCGGGATGAGGCAGGCAAAGGTCAGGACCATGGAGAGCATCTGGCCGGCGGTGCCCCAGAGGAAGAGCTTGCGGCGGCCGACGCGCTCAATGATGAACCAGGAGACGGTGGCGAAGGCGGAGTAGACAATCATGTTGACGCCGCCCAGCAGCATGGCCATGTTGTGCGTCTCGCCGATGGAGTTCTGGAAGAGGATGGGGAAGTAGTAGATGACGGCGTTGCAGCCGCCGACCTGCTGCATGAACTGGGACGAGGCGCCGAGCAGCATGCGGCGGAAGTGCTGCGTCTTGCCGTTGGTGAAGAGGGCCTTGACGGGGGTGCTCTTCTGGCCGGCGAAGCCAGAGGCCCTGATGGAGTCGAGGATCATGTCCCGCTCGGCCTTTGTCTCCTCGCTGTCGATTTCGTACCCGCGGAGGGCGGCAATGGTGCGCTCGGCCTCCTCGTACCGCTCGTGGGTGAGCAGCCAGCGCGGGCTGTCGGGCAGCCAGATCATGACGGTGCTGAAGATGAGGGCGAAGATGATCTGGAAGGCGATGGGGAAGCGCCAGACGAGGTCGTCGGGCCCGTAGGACGCGCCGTAGTCGATCCAGTACGCAATCAGCGAGCCAAAGGCGATGATGCCGCCCTCGATGCAGATGAGGAGGCCGCGGTTGGACGTCTTGCTGCACTCGGCCTGGTACGTGGGCACGGTGGACGTGTTGATGCCGTTGCCGACGCCCGTGACGATGCGGCCGATGATGAACTGGGCCAGTTGGCCGTGGCCCTTCATGGGGGTGACCTGGATGATGGTGCCAAAGATCATGATGATGCCGCCGATGATGATGGCCCGCCTGCGGCCGAGCAAGTCGCCCATGGCGAGGATGAAGACGGCGCCGATCAAGCAGCCGATTTCGTAGATGGCCGTCACCAGGCCCTGCATGGTGGCGTCCCTCGTCTCGGGGAAGTAGTCGTTGAAGACGGGAGACGAGATGATGCCGCTCATGACGCCCTGGTCATAGCCGAAGAGGAGGAAGGCAGTGGTCGCAATGGTCGAGACGCACATTGACAGAGGCTGGCCCGAGAGGCCGGCAAATGTTGGAGGAGCCATGGTCAATTTGAGATGATGAGGTTATCTCGATATGGCCAGCATAGAGGAGTCAAAAGCTCTTGAATAACGGGGGTCCCGAAAACCTGGAGAGAACCTGGGGTTGGGCGCCATCCTTATATACACGTTCCATCCCGTTTTCTCGTTGACCGGTTGCGGAAGTGCTTCTGCTGAGGACCCTACATGTACCACACCTTGGCCAACCTACATACCTACCTCCGTATACACACATACGTATTACACGCTACGAGAACAGTATTCGGACCAAATGCTCGATTAGTTCGCCAGCGCAATTCCTCTTTATCCACATGACATCATATATAATGGGCTGGGGGACAGGGGACCGTGTCTTTTGTTGCCGCAGATGGCCAGATTCCTGGTCCGAGAGAGCACACGAAGAAACGGACAAGGGGAGGTGGGCCGCGATGCCGATCAGATGGAGCCGCACGGCAGCCAACTGGATGCGACTTTATTGCCTTTTAAACGTTGCGATCTTCAAGGCTGTTTCACCTGTTTTCGTGGCGGCCAAATGGCGGTGGGTTCGCGACTCCAGAAAAAAGCTGAGCCGGGCTGGGGATCTTCTGTGGTGCTTTTGTGTGATGATGGAGGCTGATTTACATGCACCACATAACGTTGGGACCAACCTCAGTCTGGTTGCCCTCTCATGCAGAGCGAGTCGTCCCCCCCTATCAGCCCGCATAATAACCATCAAGATACGGCAGTTGAAGTCCCTTGAAATCACGACGCTCGCAGAAAATGACATGCTAAAAGGTAACGTCAACGACAACCCGCTGTCTGACATTCGTGTCGACGATACGCGCCCCCGGAAGCTCGTCCGGATATCCCAATACGGTTCCCATATTTGACTCCTCAAGTCAGCACCCGGGGGGGGGCCCATTTAAGCGAGTCATTTGCGACTCATGAAAAGGCAGATATGCATACCGGCATGTCCCAGTGTTTGATTCGTGCGACTGTTCTGGAGAGGCAAGCCGAGTGTCGATCGGCACATGCAGGTCGGCCTAGGAACCCCGAGAAGTGCGGGTTGGCGAGGCTGTCTGACAAACTGATAGGTCGTTTATATCCCCGTGGGCTGACGGTAGGGTTTCCCCAAGGCTGGGGGCCAGATAAAATGGCTCAGCAGAATGAAGGGAAGGGCTCATAATATCGTGGTGTCTCGTTCTTGGTTGCCGGCACATGTCTCGCTGTAGGGTGGGTGGAGGGAAGCTTGTGAAAGTCTCACCAGTACGGAATACCTAGGTAGATTGTATGTATGATTTTTGTGAGGATACAAATTCGACGATGCAACTTGAAGTCTGACTAGACTGCAGTCATCAGGGACCTTGCCATACTTGCATCATTGCCTTCTTGGCAAGAGCAGCATACAACTTGGCAGCATGGTTCTCATGTCGAGGCGAAGCTCTCGTCACTTACACTCACAGGCAGCAGGATACTCGTCCCCACTGAGCAACCACTCACACGAGGGCAAAAAGGCCAAAGAAGAAAAAAAACACACAAGTCACCGCCAGAAAGTCCCATCATCATCTCTCTCGGGTCTTTTTCTTTCTCATTTTTTTCTTCTTCCCGGTCTGCCAAGAGCACCAATGGCCCGATAACCCATCACGCAAGAAAAAGTCTTCAGTTCGTCCGGGTCCAGTGATCTTCCCTGCAAGGTTCCCCGTACCGTTGCATTATGACATCGTCGGTGGAGCAGCAGCCCGGCCGGCGTCTTTGCCTCATGGGCGGCTGGCGAGCCTGGGGGAGTCGCCTCGAGCGCGATCCACAAATACTCCGGGACAAAACATCAAGATCGACAGGACGCAATTCGCCATAATCGGCTATCGTAGGATGAACTTCTTATCTGTCCCTCGAACCACCTCAGCTAGGCTTGCACACTATTATGAGGACTTGTTGTTGTGTTGCCAACCATGCTGCCAAGGAGGTCTCTAGGCGATAGTTTCCAGGCACCTTTCCGCCACCCGTCTCACCACCCAGCCACCAACCTGCTACCCTACAGCGTTGGAAGCAAATTCTAGAACCAACACACCTACTTCTTCTCATATGTACAATCATGGCAAATCTCACATAACCCTGTAGCGTAAAGATTGACTCCATACCTCAATATTGAACAATATGTACAATGAACGCTACGAACCTAAATACGCCGGTGTCGGTCACATCTTCCCCTCCCCTGCCCCCCCCCTGTATGCGATGCAAATCAAGCGCTGGGGAGATCCGGCAGGCTCTGATGATGCATCACATTGGTGACGAAGAGGGCAAAAAATCGCAAAGACGCATCAAAAACAAGAAACTAACAAAACAGAGAAGGAGAGGCAAAAGAACAAGAACCGAGACAGTGGGTAACGTGACGCACGTCGAAGAAAGCCAGCTCACACCGAAAGACCCCTTTTAACCTGCACGCCGGCCTCCCCTATGCAAGCCGCCATGCCATCCCACGCCAGATCTTCCCTTTGCCATGCCATGGTTCCAATCGCTTGAAGTGACAGATGTGCAGGGTGGTGACTTTCTGAGCAGTGCATAATGGTGATAGGGCCTCACGGTGCACCCTTGCAGGCGATTTACGGACGACCGAAGCAACAGCACCTCCATCACCATGCGTTGCGGTCCCAGTTGGGGTCTACGATAGTTGTCAACGTCAGCTTCTTCAGCGGCAGTAATAACGTCCATGACAAAAGGAGACATACCCTGAACGAAGGCGGCCAACACCTTGCTGCCGGTCTGCAGCAGCGGGTGTCCCACGACGATTTTCAGAAACTTCTCCAGGCCCGCGCGCCGGTTCTCAATGACATCGTCGCTGAAGCGGTTGGTGAAGACCTTGCCCGGCAGGGGCGGGATCGTCACACGGGCGCTCTCGCGCTCGAGGATGTCGCGGAAGTACTCAAAGTCCGAGTATCGCCTGCGGACGCTGCTCTGGCGCAGCTTGAAGGCCGGGATGTTGGTGCGGCAGAGGATCTCGTAGTCGGTGTACATGGACCGGCCCATGCCGTGCGTTCGAGGGTTCCGTACCTATACGCCGCAGGAGAGACAGGAGCATTAGTACAGATCAGATCACTACCTGAAGAGTTGCTGCAGCGGGTGTAAGCATCGTGATGGCCTCTAGCGACGTTTCCCCTCATCATCCGTCTTTCTTTTCCCCCTCCCCCCTTTTAGACCTCGTGACCATTCGTCAACTTTTCCTGCTTCTCGTCGTCCATGGCCTTCGCGGCTACCAGTGCTGCGGCTTGTTCCGTTTCCTCACCTCAATCTCGAGAAAGTTCTCTGGCGGCCCGTAGATTTCGTCAAAGCTCTGCTGCCGCGTGTCCGGCATGGACTGCAAGATGGGCCGGTGCAGATCCGGCGACTTGCGGGCCGCCCGCGCGGCGTCCTGGTTGTCCGACAGTTTGGCGGTGGTATCGAGGTCGAACGGGGGTTGCGGTTGCTGGGGGGTTTGCGCGCGCGCGCAGGGAGAAGCAGAGATTCGATGCGCTTCTGGAGGGAGCGTGAGGCTCGCGAAGGGGGTTTGGTGAGGTCGCTGAACTGGACGGAGATGGCGATGAGCAGCTGAACAAGATAGGCACGAGATATCGGGTATCCCTGGGTTACCTCAAGAGTCGCGCAGCTGATTTAGATGACTTCGTCAAAGCAGTCGAGAAATGCGCTCGATCGTGTGATGACGAGCCTTGGGTAGAGAAGTGGAGAGTGACGAGGTGTGATGCCAAATCAAATCGGAGAGCGCAGCAGCGCAGCGCGGCACAGTCCAGGCTCTGGCTACCTAGGTAGGTATGATATACTAGCAGCAGGAAACAGTGCCTACAATCGCCGGGCAAGCTGGTCGAGGTGGGGTTTGCAGTTGCTGCTGTTCACGTGGGGAGAGCTGGCAGAGCTTCCCCACCATTCCATGGATGCTTCTAGGGGGCACATCGGCTTTCAGTGCCAGATTGGCTCATTACGGTAATACGGACGATAATGAATGATACAGGCAACTGAGGTGCGTCGACTCCTCATCGCCAGACTGCTTTTTGCTGCTGTTGCATATTTTTGCTGCTCGGGTGTTATCAGGAACTGGCGATACGAGGAGGACTAGGTTGTTATTGGGGTTCCCATGAGATACCCTTCTACACCAGGGCCAGGTTAGGTTGTCATTCAGGCGTCGGGTGCATCAACACCACGGTGGAGGCTCTGTGACGAACTCGTGCCCTTTGGGCTACTCTGCATATTGGCCATATTAAAGAGTATCACAAGGCGAGAGTCTCCATCTGAAGACGGCAGCTAACGTGACCCGGTACAAGGAAGCATACATTATTATCTCCGCTTACGCGTCCCGTATGCTCGCTACCTTGGCAGCAAAGTCCAGGCCATAGTTCCCATTTACATCATCAAACGTTGTGCCGGTGTCGAAGTATCGACCGCTTCCGAGATAGATCGGCCAGAGAGCCTTGAGTAGGGCGCGGAGAGCGTCCCTTGCGGCCAACGCCACAAACAAAAGGAGCCTCCCTGCAAACCTGGCACAAATCATCTTCAACCAATCTCGTGCTGTAATTGTTGTGCACAGCGCGTCTCTTGATAAGCCGCTAATGTGAAATGAGCCCCTGACAAGATATAGATAGAATGACAACAATAGTCGCCTCACCTTGAGCTCCAAACTCCATAATTGATTGAAAACACCATCGATATCCAGAAGCCTCCTCAATGGCGATGCCTCATTTCGATGACGGGCCATCCTGGAATTTCTGTGGCGTGAGACAATTGGAGGGTGCCGCACAGCCAAAGCTGACGCAGGACCTCCTCTCTCCAGGTGTCATGTTTCGCTAGGTAATGGTCTCATCTCCACCATTGCCATCATTACTTTTGGTTCGGTGCGAATTTCTGGTGAATTGCTCGGATCTGCTCGTCCACATTGACGTTCTGCAGGTGGTTGAGATGCGCTTGACTCTTCCCTTCCAGATGCCCGTCAAAGCTTTGAGTGGCTGCCTTCTTTCGTCGGGCTTGCTCATCCTCCGAGAGCGCGTTTCCTGTCGCCGGGTCGAACACGTCGCTCCTCTGACTGGCAAGTCGCTTCAGGTTGTTGGCAACGTCAACATGGGCAATCGAGGTAGCATAGCGCGACTCGGCCTTGGCCTTTTGCTCTTTCCAGCTTGGGTCCAAAAGTTCGACTGAGTAGAGCGAAAAGAGAAGAAAGGAAAAAGGTTAGCCAATGTCAAAAGCGCGGTATAATGTGGGAAGCTGGCAAGACTTACTTCGCATGTGAGCTTCCAGCTCGTTCAGGGGAATCTGCTGCTTGCAGTTGGGACACAGCGCCATCTGCAACCCTTGCTTGTTCGCCGCCTTCTGGGCCGCTCGGGGCACGTAGTTCTCCTTGATCTTCATCGGACCAAGGCCACCCCGGGCCTCTGAGTGCGCCTGCTGCACGCGAGCTTGGGCCGCGGATCGCTCTTGAATTCTCCGCGACTCCTCCTCTTCCCTGGCAGGTTGCTGTGGATGCTGTGCCTCAGCGCCATGAACAGGCACTGGTGACGGCACATGCTGCTGCTGCTGCTGCTGCGGAGCGTATCCCGTATGTACAGGGAGGGTGACTGTGGCTCCGTTCTGCACATCGTCCTCCTCGCCAGGCATGGCCTCTTCAATTCGCAGGTTGGCGCTGATGGAGGCCTTGTTTCTGTCCTCCAGGGAGGCGTATTGAAGGTCGCCCAGCGTGGTGGGTGGCGGGAGGTTGGCGCTTTCATCGGCGTCGGAAAACGTAATGGTCTCGACAATGACAAAGTCACCCCAATCGATGCGAGCAAACTCGGCCTTTGCCACCTCTTCCTCGGCCTCCTTCTTCTTCCTCTCGGCCTCCTGGTGCTTGGCATATTCCGCTCTCGCCCTCGCCCGCTGCAACACGTGGAACTTATCCTCAATGTTGCGCTGCAGCTCCGCCACGCGCTCCTCCTGCAGCTTGCCGCCCTCGCCGTCGAGCCCGCTCGCCCGCAGGAGCAGTGTGTACTGGTCGACGATGTGCTGGAAGAAGTTGTGGAACGTGTGGTTGGGGATGAGGAACTGGAATTGAGGGTTGCCGGCTTCGCGCTGCGCCAGCTGCGTCATGAATTGCCGTCCGTTCTTGGCCACGAACAGCGCCGTCAGCCGGATCACGTCCAGATCCTTCTGGTTGATGTGCGGCATTCGAGCGCAGAACTGAAAGTCGGGCGGCTTGGGCGGCCCCTTTGGCTTTTCGGCAACGGGCGCCGCGCTCTCTCCAGCCCGTCCGGCCGCAATGTCGGTGCCGCGACCGGCTCTGATCTCGCTCAATCGCCACTGGTAGTAGTCGTGGTATGCATCTTCGCGGCTTAGGAAGCTGAATTTGGGGTTCTGGCGTTCCTTTTCCCGGATGCGATCCTCAAAGACCGAGCCGTTTCGCGCGACGTATCCGGCAGTCTTCTCGAGAATGTTTCGAATCTCGCGAGGCGGCAGCACCACGCCGGCGGGAGCTTTGATGTCGTCCAGCGCGTTTGGCGCACTCGCGTTGGCGGCTTCCGCAGCCATTTCCGCGAATGACAGATGCAGTAGCAAGCTGGGTGTTGGCGTGTCCTCGCTGCAGCTGCTAGCTTCGTAGGTGACGGAAGAAGGAAGGGGAGAAAAGGTCGAAAGGACGCAAGAGGTGATGATGGCGATGGCGATGGCGATGGTGATGTAGCGCTGGCTGGAAATTTCCTGGCGCCTTGCACACGGGCAGCCAATGGAACCGGCCGCCGGAGAAATGCTAATCCGGCCTCAGGCGATTCCAGGTTGTTGCGCCACAATCGATGGTGCATGAATTGGAGAATCAGAGATGAAATACGAGCTGCTTCGTGTCTCGCATCCGGTAAAAATCGCTCGTCATGAATGTTGTCTTGTGCAACGAAAAAGGTAAGACAGTCTGAACAAGATCTATTCTCATAATAGCTGGCGGAAGACTATCTTCCATGTAGAGTCGTACCATCTGCAGCCACGTCGCCCAAGTTTCAGGTACCGACACCTGGAGTGGCTTGTGGGCAGCACATGTCAATTGGCCTTGCACCGAGTGACAATGGAAAATACAGTGGCCTCTTACAGGGAGCCTCGACCTCGCTACGAGCCGAGCTGGGCGCCTTTTCCTTCTTAGTGCGGCTGGAGGGAGTTAACCCACACGCTTTGCTCAGAACGGACGGACGTGACATGGCCTGTGATGTCGCCTACCTAAGGTGCCATAGATACTCTGTAGAGTGCTGTTGAAAGTTGCAAGACCCCTTTGGACGAGAGTAGATTGCCTTTAATACATGTCATTTCCAGCATCTTGCATCCGAAAGCGTCCAGGGTATGTCGCATTTGCACGTCCCCCAAAACCTCAAATTTCTGGAGTAGCATTGTCCATCGCTTATTGGGTCATTTCTCGAGCGCTAGTGGCCATTGGTTCGTCGCTAGAGCGAGGGAGCCCCTCCTCAAAACACGAGGCTGCAACGGGGTTCTGCGTCTCTGCGGTCAATGCAACGGCGCTACTCGCCGTGTACTCGCTCGTTGTATGGCGCCAGAGCCGCGCCAGTCGGTACCAACACCCGCAGACGCAAGTACAGCTACGCAAGTACCTATGGCGGTGCACCAACAGGTGGCGCCAAGGCTGAGGGTTCCTCCCTGTAAAGGCCACTGTAGCTACAACCGCCATGCTGGGAGCGCGAAGCTGAACTCACTCCCACCCCTGACCGGCTTGGTTTGGTTTGCCCATCACGACGACCACCTCTCGGCTTCCTCTCCCCTTGTGCCTCTTTATCATTCTCTCTTCCCTTCTGCCTGTGCGCTGCGACTCCCGACCAGCGGCTGTCGTTTCTTCTTTCTTGTGCCCGGCCGAATCTGGGCGAGTCTGTTGTCCATTGTTCCCTTTTTGTCAGCTTCTCCCCATGAGGCATCTTTATTAATTTCCACACCTCGTCTCCTTCGTTCGATACGCTCATTTACCGGTCCGACCTGGACATTCCTCCAACCTCTTCGACCGCTCGGTCCTCGCTTTTCTCCAGTCGCACGAACCGGCCGATTGACTTCATCATCCACGCCCTTTCTCCCCGACAATCCCCGCCAGACTCTTCGCCATGGCGAAAGCGACGGCGCGGGGCCGCAGCCCTCAACCTCCCCTCGTCGCAGAAAAGATGCCCGTGGCCGTGACGGCGCCAGTCGCATCGGGCAAGTCCAGGGCGGCCAAGAAGAACAGCTCGTACAAGTCTGATGGCGTCGCCGACAACGACGTCTTCCTGCTCCCCGGGGCCGACTATGTGGCGGCCTTGGGAGTGACCGTCTTGGCGACCATTGTCCGCCTGTTCAAGATCTACACGCCCACCAGTGTGGTGTTTGACGAAGTCCAGTGAGTCTCCTCTGCCCGCATTGCTGCGTGTCACACCAATTGGCTGCCGTGATGCTGACTGCTCCCTCTCCCCTAGCTTCGGTGGCTTTGCTTCCAAGTACATCAAGGGCAGGTTCTTCATGGACGTGCACCCTCCCTTGGCCAAGATGCTCATTGCCCTGACCGGATGGCTTGCGGGTTTCGACGGCAACTTTGACTTCAAGGACATCGGCAAGGATTATCTGGAGCCTGGCGTTCCCTATGTTGCCATGCGTATGTTCCCTGCCATCTGCGGCATACTGCTGGCTCCATTCATGTTCTTCACCCTCAAGGCCGTTGGCTGCCGAACGACCACGGCCATCCTTGGCGCCAGCTTCATCATCTTCGGTCAGTATATCCCACCCTTGCCATGAACCGATTTGTTGGCTCGGCTATGGTCTGCCGCTATAGTGAGCGAAACAAGTTCTGACCCGAGCCTTGATGCAGAAAACGGCCTTCTGACTCAGGCCCGTCTTATTCTTTTGGATTCCCCATTGGTTGCTGCCACGGCCTTCACTGCCATGTCATTCAGCTGCTTCACCAACCAGCATGAGCTGGGGCCCGAGAAGGCGTTCTCGCTGAGCTGGTGGTTCTGGCTTGCCATGACTGGTCTTGGCCTCGGCATTACCTCCAGCATCAAATGGGTTGGCCTTTTCACCATCGCCTGGGTTGGATCCTTGACTCTTGTGCAGCTATGGGTACTCCTCGGCGACAGCAAGCATGTCTCCATGGTATGTTCAAAGAAAAGGGCCCCCTTTCCCTTCTTCCTCGCTTACATCTCCTGTGGCGCATCGGC
Organism: Trichoderma sp. PF4103; assembly: GCA_023628735.1. Classification (NCBI taxonomy): domain Eukaryota; kingdom Fungi; phylum Ascomycota; class Sordariomycetes; order Hypocreales; family Hypocreaceae; genus Trichoderma; species Trichoderma sp. PF4103. The sequence goes on from JAMAKC010000008.1 coordinate 275,577, forward strand.
TAACCCATCTTCCTTCAACACAGCGTCTCTGGTGCAAGCACTTCATGGCCAGGGTCTTCTGTCTCATCATCATTCCCCTCACTTTCTACCTCTCCATGTTCGCCATCCACTTCCTTTGCCTGACAAACCCCGGCGAGGGTGATGGTTTCATGAGCTCCGAATTCCAGGCCACGCTTAACAGCAAGGGGATGAAGGACGTCCCTGCCGACGTCGTCTTCGGAAGCCGAGTCACCATTCGCCATGTCAACACTCAGGGTGGCTATCTCCACTCTCACCCCCTCATGTACCCTACCGGCAGCTTGCAGCAGCAGATCACTCTGTATCCCCACAAGGACGAGAACAACATCTGGCTCGTGGAGAACCAGACTCAGCCCCTTGGTGTCGATGGCCAACCCATCAACGGAACCGAAGCGTGGGACGTCTTGCCGGAGGTGCACCACGTTGTCGATGGCTCCGTCATCCGCCTCTACCACAAGCCTACATTCCGACGCCTCCACTCGCACGATGTCCGGCCCCCGGTCACCGAGGCCGAGTGGCAAAACGAGGTCTCGGCGTACGGATACGAGGGCTTCGAGGGCGATGCCAACGACCTCTTCCGTGTCGAAATCGTCAAGAAGCAATCTAAGGGCCCCCTGGCCAAGGAGCGCCTCCGCACAATCGAGACCAAGTTCCGACTTATCCACGTCATGACTGGATGCGCCCTCTTCTCTCACAAGGTCAAGCTGCCCGAGTGGGCCTCTGAGCAGCAAGAGGTTACGTGCGCTCGCGGAGGTAGCCTGCCGAACAGCATCTGGTACATCGAGCACAACGAGCACCCTCTCCTGGGCGACGGCGTCGAGAAGGTCAACTACGCCAACCCCGGCTTCTTTGGCAAGTTCTGGGAGCTGCACAAGGTCATGTGGAAGACGAACGCCGGCTTGACTGACTCCCATGCCTGGGACTCTCGCCCCCCTTCGTGGCCTATTCTTCGTCGCGGCATCAACTTCTGGGGCAAGCACCACATGCAGGTCTATCTCCTTGGCAACCCCTTCATCTGGTGGTCTAGCACGGCCGCCGTTGCCATCTGGATCATATTCAAGGGCGTCGCCATCCTGCGATGGCAGCGCGGATGCAACGACTACGCCAGCAGCACCTTCAAGCGCTTCGATTACGAGATTGGCACCTCCGTCCTGGGCTGGGCCCTGCATTACTTCCCCTTCTACCTGATGGAGCGCCAGCTGTTCCTGCACCACTACTTCCCGGCGCTCTACTTCGCCATCCTCGCGCTCTGCCAGATGTTCGACTTCGTCACGGCAAGGATCCCGGCCGCCCTCGGCTACCGCAGCACTCTCGTCAACCGCGTCGGCACCGTGTCGCTCCTTGTCATTTCCGCAGCCGTCTTCACCCTCTTCGCGCCTCTGGCCTACGGCACCCCCTGGACCAAGGCGGAGTGCAATCGCGTCAAGCTCTTTGACAAGTGGGACTTTGACTGCAACACCTTCCTCGATGATGTAAGTTGTCTTCCAGATAGGTCCCCCAGTGGCGGCTAAGGAGTCTGAGCGACCATGACTGACGCTTTCGGTGCTTAGTACAAGAGCTATACCGTGACATCACTTGCGCCGTCGAGCATCGCTCCTTCACCGCCTGCTGCCAATGTGCCAGTTGCGAACCAGGATCAAAAGCCCCTCGCAAAGCAGCCAGAGCCCGTCATCTCGCAGGCGGCCGTTCCCCAAGAGCCCCAGATCCTCTCCAAGGAAGAGAAGATTGAGTACCGAGACCAGGACGGAAACCTGCTCAACGATGAGCAGGTCAAGGCGCTTCAGGGCAAGGTCGAGTTCAAGACCAAGTACGAGACCAAGACGCGCGTCGTCGACGAGCAGGGACACGAGATCCCCGTGCCCGAAGGCGGCTGGCCCGATAATCTGGTGGCTGGCGTGGCCCCCCCTCACCCTGATGTCGAGGGCGTCGACAAGGAAACTCCCAAAGTCGAAAGTGCTGAAGTCCCCGTAGAAGCTGCTGCCAGTAGTGACGGCGAAAAGGAGGCCGAGAACCTCGAGGCGAAGCCCGGCAGCGAAGGACTGGAAGCCACCGTCCAGGAGGAACTGTGAAGACGTTGAAGGTGGGGCTGGGCCTTTTCGGCCAGCTCCGTTCCCTGAGATCTGTGGTTTTCACGAAAGGAAAAGGGGTAGGAAAAAAAAAGAAAAACACTCACCTCAACGGCCAAGACGGCCAAGACGGCGTCCCGATCATCTTTTGAGATAACGCGTTAAATTATCTACTTACCTCACATGACCGACTATCTAAGGATGGTGTCTGTTTACATGGAGCCCCGATTCTCAACGTTTCCGTCATGGAACGATCGAGGGCTTAGGGGCTTAGGGGTCGCTATCTGGAGGCTTTTGCTTGGGTGGTGGAGGGGAGATTCTTGTCCGACTGGGGCTTGATGAGGAGAAGAAAAGCAGCCGAAATGCGACTGAAAAAAAGTAATGGAAGAATCTACAGGGGAGAACTAGGGGAATCTTGAGAGAGATAGAGGGGGTGGAGAGAAGGGGGAAGATGCAGGCTCTATATGATTGTTATCCATCATGTAACGTCTGGTGTACACCAATTCTTCTACAGAATAGTCTCTTTTTGATAAACTTGTAACGTCTTTGTCATGACAAGCAAACGTCGATGCCCCCCAATCTGGTGAGTGGGCTCGTTCCAACAAAAGAATGCCAGACATTTTTATGTCATCTTCTTCGTTACTCCTCTATCCATTTCGTCCTGTTCTTCTTTGGCGGTGGTTTTCACTCGTGGTTTCCTCAGCAAGAAAGATAGGTGCGTTGCCAATACAAAGCAATTGGGCGGCAGAAAGTATAGCCGCCCGCCTGCACCTGACAATTCTAACTTTTTGCCTGGATTCCTTCCCATTTCATCCGGTGGACTAGAGGCTTGACAGCCAAACTCGCAATTTCCTCTTCATCGACCTGGATCATTCAATCGTCTCATCTGAGCATCTCCTCGCGTCATCCTGTTTTCGAGCGGATGATTGGGCTGACTGGCCGACTGAGTGATCGTGCCTGAGTTGGCTGACATTGTCCCTACATTTGACACGAGGGTTCTCCCGCCAAGCAGCCAGCCATGTCGTCGGACGCAGACTCGCAGCAGATCCCGCCAATCGAGATCGGCTCATTTATTGCCCTACGGCCCGACAAGAGCGAGTTCATCGGCAGTGCCAGCGGTGTCTTCTTCGCAAACACCGTCTTCCGGGCCTTCGCAACTGCAACATCAACCTCTGGCGGTGCTGCGGCGAAGCGCCCTCAGGGAGATGTAGATGGCCTCGGCACCACAGCGACGCCGGACCCCGGGTCTGCGCATGAGTATGTCATGGCGGAGGAGAAGGCTCAGGAGCAAGCAGTCGAGGACGACGATTCCTTGGGCGTAGGAGCCGTGGGCGCCGAGGACGCGAGCAAGAGCCCGGGGACGCGGTCGTATGGCGTTGCAGCGCCTGGACTGGGAATCCCGCCTCCACCGGCTGTTGCTAAGCGGCTCCTGGTGGAATACTTCAGGAGATGGCATCCCTTTCTTCCCTTTCTGCACGGGCCCACGTTCTTTGAGAAGGTGAACCGCTTCTACGACAAGGAGGGAGCATCTCCGGAACCGATGAGCCAGCGGAACAAGGTGTATCAGGCCATCATCTTCCAATGCGTCTTCAACATTGCAGACTCGAATCACAACCAGAAGCAGGAGCGGGAGCTGCCGGAAGAGTCGCGCATCAAGTCCCCTGTTGCGCTGACCAGCCTGCTCGGCATCCTCTCCAGTGGCCACGATATCCCTTCTCTGCAAGCCCTCCTGGCCGTGGAGCTGTATCTGATGACTCAGATGTCTTTACGAGCAGCTTCGACAGTCCACGGAGCAATGACGCGCATCCTTTACCACTGCGGACTGCACCGATGCCCCTTTCGATACGTTCAGCTACCTCGAGATATCTGCGACATGAGGAAGAGAATCTTTTGGTCTGCGTATGTGATTGACCGTCATCTGAGTCAGGTGCTGGGACACCCCCTGGCTCTCAACGACGAGGAGATCGACGTCTGTCTGCCGGGGGCGCCAGAGGTTCACAATCCAGCCAGGCCGTTTCAGAATATGCCGCACACGCGCTCCCCGGTGACGGAGGATGACATCCATGCCTACGCACCGGTCGACCATCCGACGTTTGGGTCCGTTTCCTCCGCAGGAGACCTCACCGATGGGAGCACCATTGGCACACACGAGGACAGCATCAACACGGACCAGCTCGTCTATCGGCCGCAGAGCTTGGGCGAATCCATTCTCGGCTTTCTAGTGACGTATTCTCGGCTGCTGGGGCAGGCTCTGGACCTTTTCCACAAGTCTATCCACAGCCGGTCGATTACCTGGGACAAGGTGCTGGAGATGACGTCCAAGATCCACGCGTGGTGGAACACGCTTCCGCCGTCCTTTCAGGGAGAAGGCCTGACGTCTATCTTTGTAGAGCCGCAATCCCACCATGGCCCTCCCTTTGCGATATTGTACCATCAGCTCATCCTCATCATGAACCGACCATTCCTCTCTCTCCCAACAAACCGAACAGATTTCCAGTTTAGTCTGCAGACAGCCGTCAATGCCAGCCGAGCCATTGTCAAGAAGCTCAAGCTGCGGCAGGGGGACTCGCCCTTGGTGGCTTGGCCAGGGATGCTGTCGGCTGCGTGGATGGCCGGGCTGGTCATTGCGTACGCCGGGCTGTTGAGATTGTATCCAATGGAGAAGACCATCCTGTACGTCGCAACCTGCTGTTGAGCCTTGCTCAATTCTTTGGTCGACGTCTATCCATCTGTCGTCACTCATCTGGGGCTAACAGGAAGCTTTCGATTTAGTGATCTCAACTGCGCGATAAGGCTGCTTGGCATGATGAGCCGGAATTGGACCAGCGCCCACCACTGCCGCGTGACGCTGAAGATGCTGCTGGACAGATTGACGTCGAAGCCGTTCATGGACAAGATCAACCCAGCACTATCGGCAGACCCGTCTCTCAGCATATTGACGGACTGGAGCCAACCCGTCTTCTCAACCTACCAGAATCTCCTCGAGGGGAGCCGCAGCAAGCGCCGTCGGGTGGATCAGAACAACGCCAACAGCAACAACACGAATCTCAATACTGGCAACAATGGCATCGGTAACAACAACAACAACAACACCAACGGCATCCCTGGTCTCATGGGCAACGCCATGAGTGGCTATCCGGCCAGCCACTTCATTGGACCCGATACCGGATTTGCGGGTGGTGACAATCTCTGGGACTACCCAAGTTTCCAGCCCGTCTTGGAATACACGGGCCCAGATTTCGGGTTTGACGCAGATCAGCTCTCCCAGCAAGGGGAATGGGAGCGCTTCTTGAGTGAGAATATGAACCCGGAATCGTCGGGATTGCTATTCAACAATGTCGGATGGGACTCATATGTTCAGAATCTAGGAGACAGATTGAATTTGTAAGTGGCGCCGTGGTACCTTATACCCCCTTTTCCGTACACTTTCTCTGTGATATCTTTGACTGTGGCATGTGTGATTTCTATCAGTAGGTTTGGGTATATTGAAGCCTAACGACACATGGCCAAATGCTACGTCCACCCGTCAACCATGGCTATGGTTGCAGAATCATAGGACGTCATTGTTCGAAAGAAAAAACGCAGAAAAAGCGAACGAATGTCTGTCAACTACCCAAGTACATAGCAAAGCGTCCAATATGGTACATGTTCAAGGAGGAAAAGAGAGGGACAGCCCAACGGTGATTACCATACAAATTGCCGTCTAAAGTCTTGTGAGAGATCGAACACTTCGCCTGTCGCCAATTCCCTCGAGAATGCCACGCCAGAAGCCGAAACGGATTCCATGGCAGTTGGGAGAGCTGTGGCAGTCGGTTCCATCGGCAGTGCTTGATATACCTCCGCACTGCTTCTCGAGCTGGACCTCTTCACCGGTCGATTACTTGATAGCGGAGCTGGTGGGACCGGATACGTCTCGAATGCTGTCTGATCGGTGTCTTCTGGAGTGTTTCCGCTGGGCTGCAACGTATCTGCGCAGCGTCCGAGAACTTCGCCTGCCCAGCGCTTCACCTCGTCAGCCGTGTTTAGGGGGAAGCTGTCCCAGTGGGCGATTGTGCCCGTCTTCTTGGCCTCTATCCGGCCTGCCGCGTCAGTGGTCGTGGCTGTGGCTATGGCGGCGGGGCTTAGCACGTCTGCCCTCTTGACGGGCTCGTGCCTGAATGCGTCTTGCAAGAGGCTGTCATCCGATACTTGGAGCAGCTGCAGCAGGACTGCCTCGGTAACTGCGAGACGATGCTCGAGGGCCTCGATGTAACCCTTGGCAGGACCACTGGGATTGAGAGTCGGTTTAGCATGGGAACAGTCATGCTTGCTCAGTCATTCTCTGGCAGTTGCCTTACCGCTTGTATAGCTTTGGCCACACGCATTCGCGCTTCATATCACGACATCGCGAACAAGTCGGTCTGTAGAGGATGGTCAACAGTGAGCACTCTCAAGCGGTCTGGTCTGGTGGTCTCGCCTTTTCTCATCGCACTGCCGTCATGGGTCAGCCTACTCGTCGTCATGAACCAACGCTCAAACAAACATGGAATAACAAGGTCCTGAATCTGGAGTTTCTCACCTTCTGCTTCCGAGATCTACAGCCGTCGCAGGCTGCGCGGCCACGGACCGGAGCCATGTGAGCGTCTGCCGCAATGTGGGGCCGGATGTGACGATGTTCGGCTTTGGAAGACACATGCGAGGTACCTTAACTCATAATCCCGCCGTTGAATCCGGCTGGTTTCGGATGCCTTATGAGCTTTGTTTCACCTTTTAAGGTATTCCTGAAGAACGAGAGGGAATAGGAAGCTCGGATCTGAACCGAATTGAATACCTGGTATGAGTGCTGGGAAGTTGTGGGATTGAGGAAGCACTGATTGGCAGCGAGCCGGCCGAAAGGGAAACCGCGTAGGGAGCGGCTAAAAGATGTGCCGATGGCAAAGAGCCGGCACATCGGGAAGTTGCGTCACCGTCACACTTGCCCCTCTATCGCACTGTCCTCTCAAGCAAGCAACGGAAGGAGCAGCTCGTGAAATCACATGAGCACACAGATTATCGGTGAGCACGGGAGGTAAAACATCTCTCTTCTTGTTATCCCCAACCTTCATGCTCGGCATCATGTTCGCCAGCAAACGAGAAGTTGCCCTGGCCGAGTTGCCCTGGCCCTTCGACATGTCACCAGTGGATGACTGCCTGCAATTGGACCGTGTCCACCGTCTATGACCACTCCATTTGGGGGTTCGCGGGGAATTACCGTTGGAGCACCGAGGTAAGGTATGCCGTCTACTACTACGTGCTGCATGTTGGTCAAAGTGCATGCATGCATATACATGCAGTATCGACGACTAATGGCAGAGATCTTCCTCGTCAGATTTGGCCACCATGCATACAAGATACGTCGCCTCCCGGCTGCACGGGCGCAAGAGGCCGTTACGCTCTCTCGACCCCCCGGATACGTCGTTCGCAGCCATTTGACGCGCTTCCGTGCTGTTACTCCAAGCTCATCATGAGGGCAGCGAGTCATATGAGGAGCTTATGCGGCTCTTCTCGCACGGGGCAAAAACCCGAGCCATCTCCTCTCTCCCATGTCAACCTCGAGTTTCGACCTTTCGACGACATCCCACAGCTTAGCAGGATCAGACACTGACTAACCATCTTTCAACTGTTATTACAATGGCAGGCGCTTCCACTCTGCTTCCCTCCGCCTCTACTCGATTGATGATCCGGAAGGATTCCTCTCGTCTTCATCCACGGCATTCAGTCGTTCGGCTCATCCCCCTCGCTGCCTCCTCTTCTGCTGCTCCATGGGGAACTACCCTCAGTCACACCATATATGGCACTTGGTTGCTCTCTAGCTCGCGCCCCTCTTCTCCGTCGTGATCATGGATATTCGCGGCTACGGTGCTCTCATCGAAGCCTGCCAACAACACGGGTCTCTGCCCCAAGAGCCTCATGGCCAATGACGGCATCGCCGTCATGGATGCTCACGGCTTTGCTGGCTGGCCCTTTCACGTCTGCGGTTGTGACCGTGGTGTCCGTATCGCTCACAAGCTGCTTGTTGATCCTCCTGCCGGCGTCCTCAAGGCCATTCTCCTTGACATATGCCGGCATGACCTCGCCAAGGGGAAGCTGATCCAGGCGTCGACCAGAGTGTTGCTGGCCAGGGAGAGTATCGTCAGTCGCCTCTTTGACGGGCAGAACGAGTGGATCAATGCTGACAGCGGAGGGCGTGCCAGTCTCAGTCGAAGATGTTGACTTGGACCATTACATCCCGGAGCATATTCCGGATGTCGTTGTGTCTTTATGCTCTCGGCTTCTTTCCGTGAATGTCCTCTAGGAGAGCAAACCGGCATACCACAGGGAAACTCGCTTCCAGTCATTTTCAGGTGTCCGTCTCAGACGTTTCACATCAAGCACTTTTTTCAGAGCAAACGGACAGTATCATGAGGCTTATTTTTGATTGTTGTGTTACATTTGTGTCATTAGGTATATGGATCCCCTCAAAGAGGAAGCCGCTTTCGACGGCATCGTCCCTTCCCCGTTTCCCATACTCTTCGTGGCCCTTGTTTATTCTAATGGCAAGGTGAATTGGCGGGTTGACCCGAACGAGCATTTCCAAAATGCGTTCCGTGGTGCGCCCGCTCAAATCGACAACAGTTAAAAGCAATAGTTGGTCAAAAAGTCGAGGAAAAGATGGTAAGAAAGGAAAACAGCCAGCAAATAGAACAAGGGCCAAATCCGAAGAGGACGAAGAAGTCGTCCTGGGAGAAAAAGAAAGGGGAAAAAAAAAAGAAATAAAAGAATTCTGCAAGTGAAGAGAAGGAAGACCGCGAACGCTGACCGAAGAATGCTCTAACCCGTATTTTGCTGGGTTCCCCTGGTTTCTCCCCAAAGGCCCGTATCCGTCGATCAAGTCCAACCCAAAAACGCCAATCATTCTTGACCTGTTGTTTTTTGTGTCCTTCTCAGCATTCATATCGTTTGGCTTCATAGCATATTCGCCAATCTAACTTGCCTCCTCCCCTAGTTTTGACCCCCTTTCTCCTCCAGCCAATCCTTTCCTAAATTCCGGGCTTCTGTTCGGGTGTAGGGCCATGAAATCAACTCAAGGTTGATCGGTGTACATAAACATTAAGCCATAAGAGGCGACGAAAAGCATTACAAAATATATGGTTGCGAAGTAAGGAGGAATCGTTGAAAATCAGCTTTGTGTGATTCTTGGCGTTTTTTTTCTTCTTCATTCTCTGGTCGGCCCTTTAGTTTTCGATGACGGTAGTGGTAGACAGGCGCTTGGTAGCCTCGGATCCAGAATTGCTGATGGCGCTGAGAGTCAGAGATTGCAGAGAGTAGCGCAGAGGCTTGGTGCCATCGGTCTGGTCGGGAGGCGTGTGAGGTTCGTCCGCGGACAGGCGACGTCCCAGCTCAAACTCGCTGCCGTCATCGTCCTCAACCTCTGAGGGTGGAGCTGTGTCAAAACTGGTGTCGACAACGGATACATCCTCTTCCTTTTCTGTGGATGCATCTCCCTCCTTTTCTGTAGAAGCAGCCTCCTCCTTTTCTGTAGAAGCAGCCTCCTCCTTCTCTGTAGAAGCAGCCTCCTCCTTTTCTGTAGAAGCAGCCTCTTCCTTCTCTGTAGAAGCAGCCTCCTCCTTTTCTGTCGACGAAGCCTCCTCCTTTTCTGTAGATGCAGCCTCCTCCTTTTCTGTAGATGAAGCCTCTCCCTCGTTCGCTGATACATCGGCAACGGGGTTGGTGGACACATCACTCTGAGCGTCGACGACCCGCTCCCGGCTGGGCTGGCGGCTGTGTGTGGCTTCTGTGTGCGTCTCTCCATGGGACACAGGGACGACACCACCACCCAGGCGGGCCCAGAACATCTGCTCTCTCAGGCGGACGCTTTCCTCCCAGGCCGCCTTTTCGTTCTCTTCATCGTCGGCCCGCCAGTATCCATCCTTGACCATACGAAGGAATCCGAGGAACTGGCAAGTGGAGCGGACACGGACAGTGCAGTAGCCGCAGAGAGGGTACCGTTGTGCCGAGTCAGCCTCGCTTGTCCGGAAGCGATAGTTGCGCAGGTATTCTGGGGCTTTGCGAGACTCGCCGCACAAGGCGCAAGGATAGAACTGCGGCTTGGGGACGGGAAGGAAGCTCGGTGTCGAGGGCGGCGCCGGGATGGGTTCAACCACCAGTGAGCCGTCGGCCACGGCCGACAGGACGGTGCGGCGAGCCAGCCACGACAGTCCTGGTGCAGCATCGAGACGAAGAGTGGGCTCGACGTCTTCGGTGAGGACGCGCTTGAAGAAGCGTGTCTCCTTGAGTTGGGGGATCGGCGAGGGCGTTGAAGCGGCGCTGGTGGCAGTCACGTTTGCGGATGCGTTGGGAGACTGCGGCGTGCTAGAGTTGCTGCTCTGGTTGAGGTTGGAGAAGGCGCTCAACGAAGAGGTGGAGGCGTTTGAAAGGTGGGCGCTCGAGGTTGAGCCACCAAGTCCAATGAACCCGCCAATGGAGCCGGCAGAGACACGGCTACCGGAGCGCTGATGGGAAAGGCGAGCGAGGGCGATGAAGTCATCGTACTCGGCGATATCGGTGCGCAAGACGGGCTGGATGAGATGCGTAAAGCTGGTCGGGGGAGCCGGAGTTGATTGCGATTCGGCGTTGTGTCTCGAAGGGGACGGCGTCGGCTTCTCGAGAACGAGGTGAGAGTCGTCCCTGGATTCGAGGCCGGGGCTTGAGGGAGCCGTGTTGTTGTTGTTGTTGTTGTTGTTGTTGGTCTGGTCATCGCGCTCCATGACCATGGTCTCGAGCACCTGCTTCAGCTCGGAAAGCTGCTCCTGCTGCGACTTGAGAAGGCTCTCAGAATCGGCGAGTTGTGCCTTGAGCTGATCATTCTTCTTGGTCAAAACATCATGTTGGAACTGAGCATCTTCCTTGGCGGCAATGACCATCTTGTTTGCCTCCTCGAAGAGGGCAGTCGTCAGATTCTCCAGCTCCTGCTCAATTTTGCGCTTCTCCTTCTCCGTCTCTATTCTGCTCGTCGTCTCTTCGTCGAGTTTCCGTTGCATCGCCTTCTTCTCGGCCAGCCAGGCTCTCCGCTCGTTTTCAAGCGTCGATCTGCGAATCCAGACATCGCCGGCCATCATCTCGCGCTGGGCGGCAAGCTGAGCCTCCAAATCGCGGATGCGTTCGTGCGATGTCTCCAGCTCGTGGCGGGTTGCTGACAGGGTATCATCGAGTGCGGTCTGGTGGTTGATGGCGTTGATGAGTTTTGTGCTGAGCGTCGCAACTTCGTCGCTGAGGCCGGGATGCTGGGATACGGTAGAAGCGTTATCGCCGTCACTGCTGTTCAGATCTGGATGCGCAGTCGAGGGCCTCTGCCCGTTGCTCGCCGCGTTGGCGGCCTTCATCCGGGGATCGGGTAGTGTGCTCATCTCGTGGCTGGGGAAGTAGGAGGCGGCCTTGGACGCGAATGATATTATGGGCAGTTGCGAGACTGACGGCGACTTGGGCGGCGGTCGAGGCCGGTATAATGAGGATGATTCGTCGATGGAGCTCGCAGCTGTTGATATTGGCCGGAGATGGCTGAGGGATCTGGCTGAAGATGGAAAGTGCTGAGACCAGCCGGCGACGTGGATAAAGCTGTCGAATAAGCTGTTAGTGGACTGTTCCATTGCTGCTTCGCATCTCGAAGGAGCAGGGAGACAATCGTGTCGCGCACCCAAGAAGGGGGATGGAAGGGAGGGAGAAGAAAAGAGGAAGAGTAGAGAAGTGTTAGGATGGGGTACGACGGCAAACTGAGGCTAGATGTGGGAGGGCATAGCATCAAACTCAAAAGTTTAAGCTCCCCATCAGATTTCGAAAATCGAAATTCAAAAAACGAATAATCATAAAATGGGAAAGTCTGACCAGCCTGGGAAATGATGCAAGAGGGGGGGCGCGAGCAAGGGAAAGAGGGACGATGCATGCAAGGTATGACGTACGAATCCATAGTTGCAACTTCCTCGAGATCCAAAGCCTGCCTGGTTGAGCCGCGTCTTTCCTGCCTTCTCAATTCTTCTCTCCCGGTCGGTACTTTCGGCGAGGAATGCCGTCACTGGTATCACCGTCGGTTGTCCTGCGTATTCGTGTTCGCTCTGTCGTTGTCTGCTGGTTGCTGAAGAGAAAATAGGTAGGACGAATGGTAAGAGGTAGATGGGTTACCCCGTCGTGGAGGATCAAAGGAAGAATAAGGTGGATGAGATTAGAGGACGGATTAATGAGGAGAAGTAGTAGTAGTAAGTAGTAGTAGTAGAAGAAGAAGAAGAGGATGGCTTCGAAAACGGGCAGAAGATCGAGCAAGCTAGAGTCCAGCACTTGGCTTGTCGCTGGCCGCAATCGGGATGATTAAAAGGATCTAAGGTCGCGAAGAGGCAACTAAGGTATGGTATGGGGTATAACGGTAAGGATGTATTCGGTAGGTTACTCGAATGGAAATAGAATCCCAAAGGAAAGCACGGAGAAAGAAGAAGAAGAAGAAGAAGAAGGCGAAAAATGGCGCCAAGCGTTAGCTGTGTGTGGCGTCGAACGCGCGCAAAACGGTTTGCGGACGCCCGAATCGGGAAAGAAAAGTAAGTGAGCGAAAGCCTGAATCTGATAGGCAAGGATCCAACAGAGAGCGACAGGAGACAGGAAGAGACGCAAGAGCCGACTGGGACTATTCTGCGACTTGGGGGGGACTGACAAGACCAGAAGAGATCTTGAAAATCAAAGGAACAAAGAGAGGAGCCCAGAGGCGGCGTCGTCGGGAGCCGCAGTACGGAGGAGAGGTGATAATAAAGGAGGTCGGGCGGAAAAAGGAAGCGCGGCACACGGTATGTAATAAGGTAAGGTAGAGAGGCAGAGGCAAGATTTGGCTGCGCACAAGCCAAGGATGTGCAATAAAAGGCCGGGAGTGGAAAGGGTGCTTGCTGGGTGCCGAAAAAAAGGGTCTAGGGCGCGCGTATACGAGTACGGCGCTGCGTCTTGTTGGATCCTTGCTGGCGTCTGGCCGGGTCTCGAATTCCGGAGCTTTTCCCGCAACAAACGAGAATTTGACAGTACTATTGGAGTTGCTGAGCCGCAAGTCCCAGAGGTCGAGATGCGTGTAAAGATGGGCGAGACGGGGACGGAGACAGATGGGAGGAACGGCTTTGTGAGGGGTGGTTTGGGGGGATCGGAGGGAGTGAGGAGGGAACGGGCGAATAGAATAGCCTTACGCTCTCGCTGCGCCCAGCCTCGAATGGCGTTCTTTTCCTTTGCGCGGGAGGCGACAGAAGGCGTCCCCCCAGAACTGGTTTCTCTGGGGGCTACAGAGCATGTACTGCTACTAGTACTGGAAAAAACGGCCTGGAACGACGGCAGCGCCACGCTTCGAGCATCCGTTTCCGCCCAATGGCGTGGCCTTTGTGGTCGAGGCCGGTGGCGGAGTGTCACTCGGCAGAATTCGATGCCCCGGTCCAGCTGCATGTAGGTACTGTATGTACATACGAGCAGGCACAGGCAAGCACTTATCTGGCGGTTCCTGTTGACGAGGCCGTGCCGAAGTGAGGAGAAGAAGACGACGACAACGACGAAGACGAGTGGTGGTGATGAGAGGAGCGGGAGGGACGGAGCTGGGATGCTGCAGATGATGATGTGAGACGCGAGGTGGACTTGATGGTCAGTAGCAGTTCCAAGCCAAGTTGTGTGCTTTCCGAAATCATCTATCCGTCTGTACATAGGGGACTTGGACGATTGCGCTTGATGATGACCATGTATGATGACCGTGCTATGGACGATTTGGTATGTTGACGTGATGCCCAATGCACGCACGCACATCACAGCACATAACACACATACATACATACGTCAATCGAAAGGGGACCAAGGCGATCTGGAGCTGTTTGCCAGGTTCAGGCGCCTCCGTCTCCCCAATCCCACTTGGTCCTTTGGTTGGCCTCTGGATGGGTCAACAAGGGCGGGTTTGGCCTAGCTGGTGGAGAATCCGATGCACGAGGCACATGGACGTCTTCGTATGTACATTCAAGATAGCCGGGGGAGAAATGGGTGGAAACAGGGGAGAGGCGAGTCAAGGGATCGCGCGTTTGCAGGCAGGGTCCCCAGCTCTCCGTCCTGCAGTGCTAGCTGATGGCTGATTGCTTGAATTTGCTTCGTAGTGCTGCCAGTTTGTCTGCGAATCATGACAGCGCCATGGAGACTGCACGGGTCAAGTGCAAGATGAGGCTGTCAGGGGCCAATCCCCGGAGATGCTTGTTTCCCGAGGCGAAGGAAGACGAGGAGAAGCAGAAGAAGAAGCAGAAGAAGAAGCGGGAGAATGTGATGTGCTTTCGCTAATACTGCAGATGCGAGAGTGGCTCGGAAAGGTACCTAGTCCGTACCTTACCTTACTTGCAACTCCCACTGAAGCTGCACTCTTTGCTGCGACGCTCCCCGATACCCCTAATCTGGATCAGGAAGTACTTTCCCAAAGCAGAATGCCGTTCCGTCGGTACCCATGTCGCCGAGGTGAGAGTCAAAGGCAGGCCCTTTCGCATCCCCTCCCAGCTATGAGGTAGGCAAGGGAATCACTGACTTCATATTACAAAACTTGCTCTTGTCAAGTCTTTAGGCTCGTTTTCTGTCCGCGAAATCTCTTTGACATCAGTTGATGCTCTTCTTTCCCTTCCCCAATTGGATCACGAGCTGAACAAGCTGGACACTAATGACGAACGGCTGACGCTAAGGGCCCGCTCCCGTATCTCCAGTTCGTACTGGTACTTGATCCGCAAGGCGCGTTGCAGCTAGCGCTGCGTATTCGCACATGTACTCTGTACCTTATGTACACGGCCGGGGCGCGGCTCTTGGCGGCAGGTCGTGATCCGTTTCCTCCTTCCTCCCTCTTTTTGGTCTGGGATTTCGTCTTCTTCCTTATACTAACATCTCTCATCACTGTCCTCCGCAAGAGCCTTGGAATAACCTGACGGGCGGCTAAAGAGGCCAAGTCTCGAGCGCAAAAGTACAGGTAAGCAAGTACTCAGAGACCTGCACCTCTAAGCAGGCCGGAGAAACAAGCTGCAGCCATTTAAAGGGAGCGGTCTCGCACATGCAGCACATCACATGTACCTCTACCTCACAGCAGGTTCGAGGACCTTTGTCTCCATATGAAGGTACCTGAGGTACGCTGTACCTCTGTAGAGGCGCGTCAGGTGTTCAGCTACAGGGGGGCCCCAGGCTGACCCGCCTCCAGCCTGCTGCAACTGGATTCCAATAGCTCCAAGACACCAGCAACCTTCCAGATCTTGCCGCTTGGAAGCCTCACTTGGCTTTGCTTCTTTTCAGACAGAGAGATACAATACAATAGCGTATCGTCGTTTGCCGGCCTATTCTCATAGTATATGCTCTTGAGGCTGCAAGACTCTTCAACCACCAAAGTCAGCGTTACGAAGTGCTCCCTAGGTACAAGTTGTCTCTTGCTTCCACCTGTACTGCTTCATGTCTCAACTCGTCTGTCTCTGCTACCTCAATCTCCTTGCCTCGAACAACGCATCAGACAAACGCATGCCATCGTCGCCCAACACCAGCTGGACTGGCCGCTTGACGAACCCCTTTGACACCCAAGCCGTCGATGAATAACATAACCAAGCCACTCGAGCGGCATCAAAGCCTCAAAACGACATCAACCAGCAAAAGGCCCTTCCCCTCCCCCCCGCTGCGACCCAACCGCCCGAACCGCCACACCCGCTTCCGTCGTACAGCTTATTGTCTCCGAGTCCGCGCGTAGTCATCAATAAAAAAGAGAGGGCATCATCCATCCAGTTTGCCGGCGTCGTCCACTGGGGAAGAACAGGTGATGGCGGATCAGTAAATGGCTTCGCTCAAAACGTGGCCCCTTACATGTAGAGGTAGGACGTGACATTTTCGCTATTGATACCAGCAGTACCAAGAATATGATAACACCCTCAAGATCAGGTTCCGTCTCTCCCCGGGCTGTCGATGAAGATGAACCCGCTACCTGAAACCTGACGAGGGCCGCCAGGCTCATTTTGCGCCCCGTCTCGTATCACGTCAGTAGCCGGGACGAGGGCCTCGTCACTGGGATACGTACATACCTACCTAACCTCATGTACTACTATGTATATCACATCAAAATCACTTGGGTAGGTAGCACTCGTTCCTCGATTCCCAGCACAATCACACGTCCATTGCGGCACAAAGCGCCATCATCTGCTGCGGAGCATACCTCAGCTATCACGCAGGTACCCACACAGCTTTGGACAGTGTTGAGTAATATATTGGCTCGTACGGTGTTTCTACTGAATACCTCGTAAGGTACAGACACATAACCCAGAAACCGTAGGTATCCGCTCTATGATGCCATCACTCTACGGAGGCTTACCAACATGATCGCCGCGGCAATGTGCAGATGGCCTTGACCCTTGTTTGCTCACTATAACGCCCGGGAGAGGTCAAGCGGATGGGGAAAAGGGAAAAAAATCATGTCAAATAGTATTACCGCACTCTGCTATGAACATCCTTTCCCTCATGTGCAATCTCCATGGCGCAAATCAACACAAAACTCAATCTACACTGCCGCCTTGGGGCACTGATACTCCTTGTGAAATTGCTCGCTCGCTCGCTTCTGCAGCAATACATATGAACAAATGAAAGTGCATGGGGTATCTGAAATGACACGTGTGCTCCCTTTCGACAAAACGAGTATCGAGATGAACAAAGGAACAACGAAAGGACCACTCTTCCACCCTCGTAGCATATATACCGGTGCTCTGATCGGCAACGAGCAACTTCAAAGCTCCTCCATCAATCTTCCTTCCAATCTGCAAATTCCGGCTCGCCAAACGGGTTCCATTCTTGTCCGGGATAGCTCGTTGCGCTCATCTTGGGCTCGTCGTCCTCTGGCTCGTAATATATCTTCTCCTCCTGCGACGCCAGTCTTATGGCTCGCTTTCGTGCTTCTTCCGTGTCTTCCAGTTCAGCCACCACACCGGTGCTTGCCGGCGGCAAGCCTGGCTTGGCCTCGGGCGAACCCGAGCTTTCAGCCCCTTCCCCTGGCACCGGTTGAGAGCCGCCAGCCGCCTCGTTGCTGTTTTCTGCACCGCTGGGCGCCACCTTGGGCGTAGCATCGTAGAGATTATCCTCCACCAATTGCCGAGCCTTCTCTACATCTATGCCAAGGTTTGATGCTGCAGTCGGCTCAGCCGTCACATCCGTCTTGGGCTCGGGCTCTATGCCGGGCTTCTGATCGGCTCCAACCGACACAGCTGGGCTTCTTGGAGCAGAGCGAATGCAATTCACAACAGACAGGTTCCCCGTTTCAGACGGCTGTGGGCTTCCCGGATGCGAAAATCCAACGTTGCTGCCCAGGCCACTGGTGGGCCGCGGCTCAACTCTGCTGGTGTGACTACCTTGAGAGCTGTGTCTATTGTGCTGATTCAGCTGCGCATTGAACGGATCGGCGCGAAGGGCATCATGGAATTCGGCCCCTGAATCAGATGAAGCCCTCATGTGAGCAGACCTCTCGTTCAACAAAGGTGCTGACACTGGGCCTTGAGCCATTCGAGGGGGTGGCGATTGGAAGGCCTGGAGCTGATGGTGGGGCATGAGAGAAGGACCCTGCCATTGCTGCTGTTGCGGTACAGGTAGATGCGGATGAGGGTGTTGCTGCAACGGGTGCGGTTGCTGCGGCAGGGGAGCAAACAGGCCGTGCGGCATTTGGCGTCGAAGGTTCTGGTGGTATGGTGATGGTATCGTGCTGCCTTCGCCATGTACCGCCGCATATCCCCTGGGAATAGGCACCGTCTCATACCGCGGCTCTGACGAGCGAGTCTGGATTCGAGGCGGTGCATTCTGCTGCGGAGGTACAGGAGACATCGTCTTAGCCCTGGGAAGGTTCGGCGGCTGTCCAGATGCCTGCAGGTACTGGCTAGTGGCGGGCATAGCATTGCGCTGTGGCTCCTGTAGTTGTCCTGGCTGCGGCTGATAGCCTTGAGGATGAGGCTGGAAGGCCGGATTCTGAAACTGCCTAGGAGATGATTGAACACTGCCCTGACTTTGCGCAGCCTCCGCCTGTTTGGACGTTCGCCTGAGAGCGCCTAGCAACTTGTTGCCCCTGATCTTGTCCGCCACAGCAGTCTTGTTCTGGCCGGGGTTTAAGCTCTGTTGCTGCGGATACTGCTGCTGCTGCTGCTGCGGCTGCTGGGTGCTTTGGGAGATTTGCTCCGTCAGCCGGTTTTTGAGTCCTTTCCAACGTGATGCTTGGCCGTCTTTCTGTTGTGTTGCAGCCTCTGGGGGCTGTGTAGAGGCTCGCCCAAATGGCCCAGGAAATCCTGGGGTAAGGTGTTGCGGCCCAGATTGAACTGGTCGCATTGGTGTCGGCACCTCTGAAGCAACAGATGCATTAGATAGGCTCACTGAAGGCGCGTATTGAGATCGCAGCTGCTGTGGCGCCTGTGAACCGGTAAGCTGGGGCGATGCCGAAGTAGACAAGTTCCGCTGCCCTGCTGTGTCAATAGGCGGATTCGGAGACTCGGATCTGGCGTCCGACCGGGGAGTGGCCGGATGACCAGCGTGCTGCGTGTCTGGCACCCCGGCGACCGCCAGAGCTGGCGGATGGAGCTGTTGATGTTGAGATGCTGGCGTTGCGGCTTTGCTCGACACCTCTGACTTGGCAACTTGTGGAGACGGCTCTGGAGATGGAACTACACTACCTTCGGTCTGATGCACAGAGCTGCCTGAATGCAAAACAGACTTGACATCGGGTCTCTCGCGAAGAGAAGAAACAGACGGGAAAGAGTGGACCGACGGTGGCACATCGTTAGAAACGGTGTGGTGAATGACTGAACGGCCGGCAGCAAAGCCGGTGTCCGACGGCAGAGGAGGTGCCTCGGGAGGAGGGGTGATCAAGACGCCCTCGACGATCTCGTCATGCTCTGTGACAGCGCGCGGTTTTTGAACCGAGGCTTGCTCTTCAGTCCTGGAGGTGGATATAATGGATATGTCTGGGGACACCGTCTGTGATCTCAGCACATCTTCTTCGCTCACATCATCCTGCTTGACAGGCAGAGGCGGTATATTCTCCTGGAAGACGAACTCTTGGGGCCTAGGAGTCTTATCCTCCGTCGTGGAGCCGGCCTGGGACGTGGGCGATGTCTCCATAGCCACGTTTCCGGCAGCCCTGTGACCCTCTGCAGCAGCAGAGTTCACGCCCTGCCGGCCCGTCTGGGACATATTGGCAAGAACCTCCGGGGTAGCGGTCGAGGGCGGCGGCTGGTGGGTCTGAGCATTCTGTCGTCCGAGATTCAGAGCCATGATCTGTGATGGTGACGTGGCCTGAGGCAATGCGAATCCTGTCGAGGCTGCTAGCCTCTCCTGACCTCGGGCGGCAGGCAACGCTTGAGAGTCTCCAAATGATCTCTGCGCAGGCTGCTCGAGCGCATGTTGCTGCTGCCGCTTCTTCCCCTCGTCGTCCCCCTCGCGGCCGTAGTTCTGAAAAGACTCTTCAAACCCCAGGCTCGACATGGAACCTAGCCTATCTGAAGCAAAATCCAACGAGGGCAGCTGAATGGACGGTCGAGAAACAGTGGCCGCCTGGTTCAGAGTCTGGGGATCTTGCCTGGCGTCGTCGGTCTGCTGCCTGGGTATCGCGCCGAGTGAAGCACGATCCTGGCGGGAGCGAGAGAACAGACCCGTGATTCCGGATGCTTTCGCGATATCGGATATCCGTCTCTTATGCGCAGCCCCGCCGTCTCGGCCATCACCAGCAGACTCAAAGGCGGAGTGGGCAGTGGATGAACGAGAGAAATTACCCGGACCTATCTTGAACTGTCCAGCACCAAAGAAGGGGCGCTTACGCTCTTCGCGAGGATCAACCGGCGGCTCGCCCCCAGCAGATCGTGTATCTCGCTGGCGCACTTGGCTGGTCATGTCCTCTTCCGTCCGAAGCGCCTGTTCAGTTGATGAAGGACGACCGGAGAAGCCAAGGAAGCTCGCCCGCTTCTTCCTGCGATCAGCGGTGTCCTCTGTGGCCACACTGGTTTCTGAAACCTCATCTCCTCGAGGCTGCACGATGGGAGGTCTGACTTCGGTGACAGAGCTTCGGCGTTCCCTCGAAGTTGCCCTCGCAAGCCGGGTTCCAATATCTTTGAATATGCCCGTACTTCTCCTACGTCCACGATCATCGGACTCCGGCCCTCCTTGTTGCTGTCGGGAAGCAGCTACTCCCTCCCTAGGCGGGTGATTTTGCGTCTGGGGTGGAAAGCCCTGACCTCGATTTTGTTGCCGCGGATCTTGGCCGGGGGATAGCTGGAAGAGCTCGGGGTAGCGTCGAGCAGATGATGGAGGCACATCGCTTCTGAATCGAGCGGGCGGGCCCTGGGGAGCAGGCACCGGGGCGGCCGGATATTCCAGTCCGAGCTCCTTGTCGTAGCCATAATAGGCATTCTGTTGAGCAAAATCCGTGCCAGAGCGCTTCTTGGTGAGGTGAAGTGGCTCGGTCAGGTGACTCTCTTCGAGCTTCCACGGGCCCGCGGGGGGGAGTTTCTGGACCAAGCTGCCTAGCGTAGGCGCCGCCGCGACAAACTGAGGCCCATGCTGGTCAGGAAAGTGCTCACTGTGTTGCTGCTGTTGCCCTGACTGCTGAGGCTGCTGTGGATGAGGGTGATGGGGATGCTGGGGATAGCCTGCGTTGGTGGTCTGTTCCGGGCCAAATCTCGGTTCCGCACCCGCCACGGCCTCCGAAGCATGCTCCGACGCATCAATGGCGCCGATAGGAGAGAAGGGAGGGTCATGAATGTCGGCACCATCACCTCCAAAGCCGCCAACATCCTCGTCGTCATCGTCCAGAGCAAAGCGTTCGGAAGCCCTCCGCGCCTTTGATTTTGTGCCAAACGTCGAGCCCCTCCTGATGGGTGGTAAACCGATAAAAGACGAGTTGCGCTTTGGCACACCCGACCCCTCTTCCAGGGGCGGATTCTGAATCTGGGGTTGGCCTTGAATTTGACTTTGTGGCTGGCCCGCGTCACGGCCGGCTCCAGGGCCAATTGCAGGACCAGAACCGGCATGTACCATTGCCCTGAACGACGAGGACATTCTGTTGGCCTGGCTTCGTTCGCCCTGATGCTGAACCATGACCCAATCATCCGGCGTCACCGTATCCGGAGGCAAGTCAGAGAGCCTTTGACCAGCAGAAGACATGTTCTCTCCTTGATCTACCGACCCATGAAGCCCGTGGAGGGAATCATTGCCGATTAGTATTCCGCCTGGTCTGACGAGATCCTCGCCAGGCTGCTTCACGGCTGACGGGTCGGGGGCTGGCGTGTCATTCGAGACACTCCATGGAAAGGCGGATCCGGGGCCAGATGCAGCGTCCAAGGGGGAGACCGGGGACGGGTCGGGCAGTTGTGGCGGTGTCGTGGAGATGTCATCGCTGGAATGTGGGGCAGGGTCGTCTTCTCGGGGTCTTGGTTCGAGGCTAAAGCGCCAGGTCGATCGTCGCTGTGCTTTGCTCGGGGTCGGATGGTCCGGAGGAATGATATCAACCTAGTTGGAGAGAGAAGAAGAGGTTAACATCTGATTCGTCACACCGTGATGAGTTCAAAAAGGGGAAAACCCGAGGTATCGGAAAGGGGTGTGTGCGTGTGGATGGGTGTATGTATGTATGTCCGTATGTATAAGGTAGGTGGTTGGGATGAGAAAATGAGGAATGGAGGAGAAATGGGGTACTGAGGGAACAATGGGCAATAGAGAGAGAGAGAGAGAGAGAGAGAGAATGTGTGCTCGTGTTTTCCTATCTTCTTAGACATGCCACCGTCACATCATGATGCCCCAATTTCTAGTCCTGAATCAAGGAAGGGCGGGTACACAAGCTTGTTCTCCAATCCCGGAGCATCATTCAAGACAACCGATTCGTATCAGGAGGATGAATAAGAGTATCCAGAGAGTAGGAGATGACAAGGAGGAGAGGAAGAGAGAGAAGAAGAAAAAGTATTATTCTGTCGTGGGAATGAAGAGGAAAGAGAAGGGCCCACTCACTGCGAGTAGGGTCTGGAGAGAGAAATCAATCAATGAAATACCTTGTCCCCGCTGCCGCGCAGTTTGCTTTTGCCCTTGCTCAACAGTCCCTTGCCCATCTTTCCAGCCGAATGCATGAACTCCTTGCTCTTTGTGCCGATCTGGTTGCCCGAATGGCTAAAGGCACTGCCCGACATCTGGGATGGCATCGAAAGTCCACCCAACCTCGAGCGGCCACCACCGCCTCCGCTACCGCCACCTCCCACCCCTCCGACCTGTGGCGCAGACGTGCTGGGCGAGCTGGCGTTGAGATACTGCTGGTAATAGGGCTGCTGCTGGCTCGAGGGTTGATACCCTGCGGGCAAGGAGGCGTTGTTAGTCGCTTCAAGCGTCAAGTGGCCTCCCGGAGCAGAGATGGATGCCGAAAGCTCGGGGTGCTCAGTGGTCATATAGAGAAGCCAGCTCTGCAGGCCCGAGTCTCTTGCAGCCAGAGCCTGACGAGCTTCATTGTATTTTGCGATCCTCTCTGCGGGCGTTGACAGCCCCATAATCTCCCGGAAGCCCATGGCTTTGGTCTGTGCATGCGGGTTTGAATTAGGGGCAGGGGCTTGTGGAGCCGGCACGGATGCTGCAGAAGTCGGTGAAGACACGGCCGGGTGAGATTCCGGGGGCGGAGGTGGAGTTCCTGTCACCAGGCTGATGGCACCCTGCTCCGCGAGCAGCTTTTCTTCGGCGATGGACAAGCGCGCCTGGTCGCGGGCCGAGGTAGAAGGTCTGTCACTCTTCACCGACACAGACACCGGAGAAGGAGGCTCAGGAAGCGACGAATCGTGTCCTGGCAGGGCGCCGGATGTCTGCAGCGCCAGGGCACCCAAGCCGGATCCCGTCGCTGTCGGTGGTGCCTGCGACAGCTGAGAAACAGGGCTATGGCTACGAGATTCGTTACCCTGATCCGTCACGGATGGCTCAAAGGGTTTCAGATGAAGCGCGGAGGCAGAGGAGCCATCGCCCGCTGCCTGAGCCTGAGCCTGAGCCGGAGTCGCGGGAGTGGGCGTGCGCTGTGCCTCTTCCTCCCAGGAAAATCTGCGCCTAAGAGATGACGGGGGTTGCTGTTCATTCTGCTGCTGTGGCTGGTCCTTGAGCAATTGCTGAGACTGCTGAGGAGACATGATCGAATCAAAGGTAACCGTAGTTGCTTGCGGTGGGGGAGGCGTGGAATTGGTGATCAACTGCAGTCCCGGCTGGGCTGAACGAGCAGGATCCGTCTCCGAAGCCGACGGCATACTCTGCAGGCCCTCGGGCGGCGGCAGCGACGCGTTTTCATGAGCCAGACCCGAATCGTCGGCGGTGTCTGCCCAGTAGCTGTCATAGTCCATGAGTGTATAGCTGCTCTCCCTGACGACGCTGCGGTCCTCCGGGGGGTGCAGCTGAGGGCCGTCACTAAGCTTGACCTCGGCAGGAGTCGCGCCAGAGGGGCTGAGAGTCCGCATAATCTCATCACTAAGTACGTCGCTTTCCTTCACGGGACTGTCCTTCAGAGGGGACGACTCGGTCGTGCTGTAAGTCTGCACTCTGTGGAACGCTTGTGGCTGATCCAGTTCGGGCAATGCTTCTCCTCTGCCAGGCTGGAGAGGCTCCGTGGGTGTGAT
The DNA here is from genome assembly GCA_023628735.1 of Trichoderma sp. PF4103. Taxonomy (NCBI): domain Eukaryota; kingdom Fungi; phylum Ascomycota; class Sordariomycetes; order Hypocreales; family Hypocreaceae; genus Trichoderma; species Trichoderma sp. PF4103. Next base: position 299,305 of record JAMAKC010000008.1, read on the forward strand.
TTTGGTGCCTTGCGAGTCAAACAAGGCGTCTGCAGCGTGCGGTCCATGGGGGCTGGGCGTTTGCAAAGGGGGAATGTCCGGAATGTTTCTGCCAGGAAATGGATGGTCGGGCTGAGAAAGAGACGCGCCTCCCGTCGCTGCGGAGTGATCTTCGTCTTCGGCCGGCACCGCAGGGGGCTGCCAACGCGACTGATTCGCACTCGGGATGTCGGGACTAGATTCAATAACCGGAGGAATGTTGGGGGCGTTTTTGCTACTGGCAGAAGAGAATAAGTCCGCGCCAAAGGCGGACATGCGAGCAAGGTCCGGCAGCTTGGGACTAACAGACATTCGCCCGCGGTCAATCCCAGCTTGAGACTCGATATCCAGGCGAGCTGCTTGATTGTCGGGCTGGTTAGCATGGAGGGAGTCGTAGTCTCTTTCCCAAGTGTCACGTCTGTCCACGCCGGACAGGGGTTGGGGGGCAGTGGTTGGAGGTATAACTGGAGCCAGTGCTAAAGACTCATGTTCGTTACTATCGTTGAGACGACTGTAGTTGTCGGGCGAGTAGATGACGGGGGTAGGTTGGCGTGCAGGCGGTGCTGATGGTCCGGCGTTCTGGGGAGTTAAAGAGCCATCGCCAACTGGAGGCGTGGGCGTAGGCGTGAGTGCGGGCTTTATAGAGCGCTCAAAGCTGGAAGACCGTGACACATCATAGCCGCCGGGAGCTTGTTGTTGTTGCTGATCTGGTTGCTGCATCTGCGAAGGTAGCTGGGCAATACCGGCTAGCGACAGGTTGCTATCGCCGTCACGCCCCTGGGAGGCGGTCACGGACTGAGGTGATACAGCATGGCCGCTGGCAATGGACTCGGAGGCGCTGCGAATCGAGACGTCTGATACGTCGGGAGAAGAAACTCCTATGCGCGGTGGCTGGCCGGCTGGCGGTGGTACAGCGGTAGGTTGCTGCTGCTGCTGCTGCGACTGTGTTCGCAGCGACGGCAGCGCACTCAGACTCGACGCTGGGCTGGGCGTATTGTGACGGGAGTGTATTAGGTCGGTGCCGGAGAACGTGCGCAGCGAAGGGTTCATTGGCGGAGGCGGGACAGGCTCCTCGTCAGACTCTTGGTCGAACTCATCAGCTCCCCAGTCGTCGCCGTCATAGTTCTGGACTTTGGCCTCGACCCATTTCCTCGTCTTCTTGCGGCTCACGTTGACTTGATAGGTCGCCGGCTGAGTCTGCGCGCTGCTGCAAAATCAAACAAAAGTCTGTCAGTCCACAAAATCTCAAACAATGCGATGCCGAGGGAGGAACAGCCGTACAGAGACGTTTGGGCACGTTTCACTGGGTTACTGTACGAGTCGTCCATTGTGTCGTCGTGACTATGCGAAACGTTCGGATATGTTGTATATCAAAGCATTCTTCCACAGACGGAGAGAACGACAGGAGGCAGCCGGAATGCTTGTTTCCCCTGCGTCCAGGCGGAGAGCTGGTGCAAGCGACGGCTGTTGCCTCTCCCTCTGCGAATGCAGGCGATGGCACAGAAGGAGAACCGGAGACGGGGCGGACTTTGCGATTGATTGCGAAGATTACGTGGTGGTCTGGAGCGGAGAAGCTGGTCGGCAATGAGGATGGCGCAACAAAGGAGGATCCCACAGAGTATCAACAGGGCCGAGAGATGACGCTGGCGAGTGCAGATTAATTTGTCACGACCAGAGACAGACGAGCGCTGCGGTAAAAAAGAAACGGTCACAGGGTTTCGGTGAGCAGGAGGAGCAGGAGGAGGAGGAGAGAGGAAGCGCGCGGATCGTCGTGGCAGTTTGAGGCCAATGCGCTTGCCTGCCTGGTAGTAAGAAATACCAGGAGGCAGGTGATGTAGACGGTACGAAGTGCTTCGTGGTACTTTCCCTTTCGTTTATATGCAGCGGGTTGCAGTGGCTCTGGGGGAAGGAGGAGCCCTGAAAGTGGAAAGAAAAACAAAAAAGGCTGGCGCGTCCGAACGGTGTGGCTGGTGAGCCGGGAGCCCTTCAGACAGGGTACAGGCATGAAGCAGGCAAGGTACGAGGAACAGGCTGGAGGGATGAAGGCTTCCAACGTTGAGAGCCGCATGAAGGGGTTTATTAGGTATGTAGTAGTACTAGGTACTGGTAGTATCTCGAACTTGAACTGTGCTTGAACAAGGGGCGGATGCAGAATCGACCCAGCAGGGACTGCCTACGTCAACAAGCCCGTCATGGCTGATGCTTGACCATCTCTCGTTCCAACCAAGCGTTCCAAGCGTTCAGTGGTAGTACTTCTATGTACATACCATACCCGTAGAGACTGTGGCTATGCTCCTTTACCCGTTGGCCCACCTCATGGCCATGGTACCCTCGTCGAGGCCCATACAAAGTATCTCCCCATACCGCCAGCCCTGCGCAGCTACCTGTGGCCGCTGTCCCGCCCCCAAGGCCGCACGTGTGGCACCTCAGAGCGCCGAAGCAACGTGGATTCATCGAATCCAATCTCTCGTCTCCCTGACGCTGCTAGCCGGCGACGAAACCATTCGAACCTCAATCCCATCGTCTCTTCATTTGGCGGCTTCGCTCCTTATACCTCTTTCGAGTCTACGTCTTACTCTGCCCAGAGCCTCTTCTAATTAATCAACCCATCCCTGCCGCCATCAGCTGCCTTGGATCGCCCAATTTCCGAAGCGACCGATTTGCTTGGTGTTGCTTGTCCCTGGCCGAGAGCTGTTCAACCTCGATTTCCGATATTGTTATACGACTACCAACTCCATCCTCGACTCCGTTCGACAACCGAGGACTTCACGAGAAGAAGCGAACCCTACCGAAATTGCTCCCTCACTCTTACCCCGGCTCGCGGCCTGATCTCGATCTCAGGGCTGAACCTCGCCTCGAAATAGGTCTCACCCCATTTTCAATCGCATCGTCCATAAGTCGCCAGACGCGCTGGTCGCAGTCCGGACATTAGAGAAGCCGACGGGCGAGACCAATATCAAACAATAGAAATCATCGTCTCTGTCCTGCAGAATGGCTGTCGCCTCGATCCAGGACCGAACCGCGGAGTTCAAGTCGGTCCTTGCCCAGGCCCAGCGTCGCCAGAATGCGAACAAGGTGGGCTCGCAGCGGAGATCGCTGCTCAACGACGCGCAAAAGTCTGCCGCCAACGGTGATGCCCGAACGAGGAGATCAGACTTTGCCCGAAAGGCCGCCGAGATTGGAAGAGGCATCGCGGCCACCATGGGCAAGCTGGAGAAGTTGGCGCAACGTGAGTCTCTCTGCGACAAGGATATGCTGTCAGATCATGATGAAGAATATCAGACTAACCCTCTGACGTAGTCGCAAAGCGTCGCACACTCTTCGACGACCGGCCGGTGGAAATCAACGAGCTCACCTTCGTCATCAAGCAGGACTTGTCGTCGCTCAACCAGCAGATTGGCGCCCTCCAGGCAATGTCGAAGCAGCAGCACCCCAAGGCTGACCAGGAGGGCGAGCACAACAAGAACGTGGTGTATCTGCTGCAGGGCAAGTTGACGGATGTCTCTGTCAATTTCAAAGACGTGCTGGAAGCGCGAACAAAGAACATCCAGGCCTCGAGGTCGCGAACCGAAAACTTCATATCTACCGTGTCCCAGCACGCGCAGCCGTCGCTGCACCAGTCCGCCTCGCCACTGTACGGAACCCCCAACCGAGCGTCTCCTGCGCCTGGCAACGACACTCTGTCGCTGAATCCAGGCCCCATAGGGGACCAGCAGCTGTTGATGATGGAGGAGGCGAACCCCACCAACACGTACATCCAGCAGAGGGGCGAGGCCATTGAGGCCATTGAGCGGACGATTAACGAGCTGGGAGGCATCTTCAGCCAGCTGGCCACCATGGTTTCCGAGCAGAGCGAGATGATAGAGCGGATCGACGCCAACACGGAAGACATTGTGGACAACGTGGAGGGCGCCCAGCGCGAGCTGATGAAGTACTGGTCGAGAGTCTCGAGCAACCGGTGGCTGATTGCAAAGATGTTTGGAGTTTTGATGATTTTCTTCTTGTAAGTGCTACTTCCGCGGCGTTGCTTGCTTTCCCCCTTCTGTGACTCAAGCGACTAACCGGTACGTGCGATTAGACTATGGGTTTTGGTCTCGGGGTAGAGATGCCACTGGGTTATAGAGGCGACGCAGATGCAGCTGTACGGATACCACGGGACGGTTACTTGATTAATTTTGCTCTTTCCGGACGTCTTTTCCTCTTTCTGCGGCATGTATCATGTCCTGATGTGTAAGGATCTTCCATGTTTCCCACGCCATTTTGACTTCTCATCGCTTTGTGCCCTTTCTTCCATTTCATCTCTGTTTTTCCCTCATTTCTATCGTCATCTGTCCTTTTCTCTCAACGCATCGCAGGCTCTATTGTAGAATTAGAGGCAAAAAGCGGCGGCATCAGGGAGGTGCTCGAGAATCCATTCGGCGTTATTTGGACATTGGGAAGTCCTTTGCTCCTGTTGTGTTTCGTTTCTATGCCCTTTAACGCCTTGAGACTGTAAGATATCAATGTAATAGTATCTGACACGCATCCCGGTCTTTCATGTGAAAAATATTACGACATTCTTGTCGCTACAAGGTACCATTGTCTCGCATATGAACTACTTACATGTGCATAGGTACATGCCTCAGCGTAAAGAGCATGCATGATGATGGCGTTTTGTTGGCTTATACGTGTACTACATGAACCCGTCAATCAAGGTCCGAGAATATCCACCAGTCTATCCCCTCTCGGCTCAAGACAGGCCGAACGTCGTGATGGAGCCCGTTGAGCAGACACGGATTGATTTCTCCTTGGCTGGAATCTGGGCCACGGGCGCACCCCCACGCAGCCAAGACGCTCGCCCTCTTATTGAGCCATTTCGCGATGCCTTGGTCCAGCGGTCCAGCAGCGCTGCTTGGGCTGATTCACCGCCGAAGGAGGGGACCTTTTTTTTGGGGTACATGGCGGGATCGGGAGTTGGGGTAGCATCCGGTCCATGTTCTTGTTTGTTGCAGTTGGTCCAGGTTGGGTCAATGATTTAAGAAAGGGCCGCAGGATCCAATGTTTGCTTGACCTGTGCTGGCCGGATGCGAGATTAGCAGGTTGCTCAAACAACTGCGTCTGTTCAACAGCTCTTGACTCTTTGTCCGTACACAGAAGAAAGAATCAAAAGCCAAACTTGCCAAAATGGTCGCTACTTCGTTCAAGCTCAACAATGGCCTGGAGATTCCAGCTGTTGGTCTCGGTATGTCTCAATCCCCTCCCCCTCCTGTGAGGGGCCAGACCGGGAGTTGCCCATGGCGGGGGAGGGGCAACCTCAACGGGCGCGCAATTGGAGATGGCGAAAAGAAACAGGCGCAAGCAGAGCCAAAGGGAATCATAAGAAGCCATCGAGAAATATGCAAGGCTGACTTTGAATCTCCGCAGGAACATGGCAGTCCAAGGCCGGCGAGGTCAAGGCAGCCGTCTCGTACGCGCTCCAGAACGGCTACAAGCTCATCGACGGAGCTTACTGCTACGGCAACGAGGACGAGGTCGGCGAGGGCCTCAAGGAGGCTTTCGCGGCGGGGGTGAAGCGCGAGGACGTCTTTGTCGTGACCAAGATCTGGGCTACGTACAACACGCGGGTTGTGCTGGGCCTGGACAAGAGCTTGCGAAGCCTGGGGCTGGACTATGTCGACTTGCTGCTGGTGGTGAGTACGGGCTGGGCCTGAACGTCTGAGTCACATATATTGCTAGGCAGCATGCTGAGGAGACTGCCACGACTACAGCACTGGCCAGTTCTGCTGAACCCCGAAGGTAAGAAGAAGAGGAGTTTCCATCGATGAGAGACCCTGCAATTTGCCTGACTCCTCGCTCATAGGCAACCACGACAAATTCCCTACCCTACCCGACGGCAAGCGAGACGTCATCTGGGATTACAACCACGTCGACGGCTGGAAGCAGATGGAGGCCGTCCTGACCACAGGCAAGACCAAGGCGATTGGCGTCAGCAACGTACGTATTCGAGAGCGTCGCCTATGTTTTCCCCCCTCTTCTAACGGAATGACATGGTACAGTACAGCAAGAAGTATCTCGAGCAACTCCTCCCGCACGCCACTGTTGTTCCCGCCGTCAACCAGATTGAGAATCACCCTAGCCTCCCCCAGCAGGAGATTGTCGACTTCTGCAAGGAAAAGGGCATCCACATCATGGCCTACAGCCCCCTGGGCAGCACCGGCAGCCCGCTGATGAGCGCCGATCCGGTGGTCAAGATTGCCGAGAAGAAGGGCATCTCTCCCGCCACCGTCCTGCTGAGCTATCACGGTACGCTTCTTTCTTCTTTTCTTCAGCATTCCTCCTTGATGCCTACGCATACTCACGCTTTGGATGAATAGTCAACCGTGGCAGCACCGTGCTGGCCAAGTCTGTGACGCCCGCTCGCATCAAGGCCAACCTGGAGATTGTCGACTTGGACGACGAGGATATGAAGCTGCTGAACGATTACTCCAACGACCTGGCGAGCAAGGGCGAGCTGAAACGCTACGTCTACCCTCCGTTCGGCATCGACTTTGGCTTCCCTGATAAGTCATAAGACTTGCATTGCTTAGAGATGATGTAGTTCATTAGCATGTACACAGCCTGTGCAGTTATGTTTCGTCATACAGAGGATATGCTTCATGAGGTTGCCAAGCGTGTCATCAGAATCATTCATCCATTACATTTTCGTCTCGTGCTTCCTTGGGGTACTGCTATGACATGTCTACCACAACCTTGATGACAAGATTGCCCTCTCCATCCTTGACCTTGCCGGCCATTTCAAAGGCATGCGTAACCTGGTCGAGGCCCTTGAATCGATGTGTGACGAGCTTTTGCAGGTCGGGCAACCCTGCCGGCTTGTTGGACAGCATCTCAATGGCTGCAGGATACGTGTTGGCATATCGAAAGACGCCGACGAGGTCGACTTCTCGAAGGGCGGCCGCAGACATGGGCACCGTGAGAACCGGCGTGCCCATGCCAATTATCATGACCTTTCCACCGGGTTTCGTTGCCTGATTCTTCCTGTCAGCATATTCCACCGTCTGTGGATCTATCTATATGTCTGCAAGGATCATCACTCACGTAGATTGCGCTCTGCAAGCAAGTCTCCACGCCAGTGCACTCGTAGACGGCCCCAAACTCGCCAACCTCCTCGCCATTGACCTTTACGCCTCTGGCCTGCTCCGCGACCTCCTGGGCATACGCCAGCTTCTCGTCAACCGTCTGCGGCCTCGCCAGCGGCACGACGAAGCCCGCATCCGCGAAGCCGTTGGCGACGGCGAAGTCGACGCGGTCCTTTTGAATGTCCGCGACGACGACGGCAGAGGCGCCGTTGGCCTTGCTCACGGCGGCGGACAGGAGGCCAACGGCTCCGGCGCCGAAGATGAGGACGGTGGACTCGGAGGCGAGGTTGGCGCGGCGGTGGGCGTGCATGGCGACGGAGAGAGGCTCGATGAGGGCTCCCAGATCAAGGGGCATGGATTCGGGGAGTCTTGAGCAACCTCCCTGTCAGCTCATCACTTACATCCGCTCGAGATTTGACATTTACGCAAAGAGAGAAAAAAAAAACATACTTGTGAACCCATCGCGCAGGATGGTTGATCCTCTCCTGCAGCGTCCCCTGCATGTGAGGAAAGGCCTTGGCCGAGGACCGGAACTTCATGCCCCGGCAGATGTTGTATCTCCCGCTGTTGCAGTACTCGCAGTTCTCGCACGGCAGGCCGACCTCGAGCGCGACCCGGTCGCCCGGCTTGAGGTTGGCGACTCCATCGCCCACGGCGACGATGGTGCCGCTGGATTCGTGGCCCAGCGTCAGCGGCTCGCGCACGAGGATGTCGCCGTTGCGGAAGTGGCCAAAGTAGTGCAGGTCGGAGCCGCAGAGGCCGGTGGACTGGACGGCGACCTGGACTTCGTCTGCAGAGGGAGCCGGGAGGCTGCGTTCTTCCTGTGATGATGCTGAGGGGTCAGCGGGTTGAGCCGTTTGATGAGATGAACCCTTGGTTCTTTTCCTCCTGATTCGCTACCATTCTTGGCGAGCAATCCATCAATTGGGGTTACTTACCAGACGGAGATCTCTTTCGCCGTGCAAGACGGAAGCTTTGACTGTTGTAGCACACATGGTGGAAGTTGGAAGCTGTTGACTTAGAGAGCTGGGTAGGTGAGTTTGGGCTCAGAGAGGCAGAGGAACTGAAGCTGTCTTGATACCAAGTACATAGAGATGCGGATTACATACAAATGTTCTTCCAAGCCGACAGAATGTGAAGAATCCAAGAAGCTCTCATCCGAGGTAGCACGAGATGGATTGAGAGAATAAATTGTCGCCCACGCATGACCCCCGTTCTCACGGTTCCGGCTACACCATCCCCACGGATATCCTGACTGTAAATCAGGAGACAACTCCGAACAAAAGCAAGCCAACAGAGACGCCCAATCCAAAATGACATAACAGGAACCACAACACGCTCCGATATCGAACGGAACAAGCACAGAATTCTCCGTTCCAGGTAGCACGACCCGGCCCTTTTTACCCCCCAAGCCACCGGCAAGCTAGGAAACTCCACAACCCCTCGAATCAGGTAAATCGATGCCGAAAATGCCCAGAGGATCATTGGGGAAGCAACCTGAAGCCCATCTGTAGCCGAACGTGGGGAATGGGCTTGTTTGCGTTGCTCCAAGTGGTTCCAACGTCTCCATGCCGGCAGGGGTTGCCGGAATAGGTGCGTCCTGTAGTTGACCATTTGCTTGCGAAATCGCGGGGCAGCGTCGAACTGAAATCCTGCCCCTCCATCCGTGCATGTTGGGGGAACATTCAGCTCTCTCGGGCTGGCGGGATAGGCTATAATTTGCCCGGTCGAGGAGATGCTCCCCAGGCTATTATTGCACGCCAGGGTTCTCTCAATGATCTCCTTCCTCTTTGCAACACCAAGTCCTTTGATTCTCAACGTCTAGGCTTTAATTTTTCCGGCTGGTTTCGACGTCAAGATGGCCTCCATCTTCTCCCTCGAGGGCTCTACAGCTCTCATCACCGGTGCCACGAGGGGCATCGGCCAAGCTGTTGCCATAGGGCTTGCCGAAGCCGGCGCAGACGTTATCCTGATCCAGGTACGGCGAATCCCGAGTCGAACGGCGAAGGACGTATCTGGGACTGACAGAGCTGCGGTTCACAGAGAGACACCACGTCAACGGCGACAAAGGAGGCCGTCGAGAAGACCGGCCGCAAGGCATGGATCTTCACGGCCGATCTCGCCGTCCAGGAGCAAGTCGCCAACATAGCCAAGGACGTCACGGCCGCAGGCCACAAGGTTGACATCCTGGTCAACTGTGCCGGAATCCAGAGGAGGCATCCCTGCGAGGCGTTCCCCGACAGCGACTGGAACGATGTACGTGCTTGCCGGCTGTCTTTCTACGACCGTCGCAGTTCTGAGATGTCGAGACACTTACACGCGGCTTCTAGGTCCTCCAAGTCAACCTCAACACCGTCTTCACCCTCTGCCGCGACTTTGGCCGCGAAATGCTCTCGCTACCGCCCTCTCCCGCCACCGGCCGCCGCGGCAGCATCATCAACTTTGCCTCCCTGCTGACCTTCCAGGGCGGCTTCACGGTTCCTGCCTACGCGGCCTCCAAGGGAGCCGTCGGTCAGGTCACAAAGTCGTTTGCCAACGAGTGGACGGCCAAGGGCATCACGGTCAACGCCATTGCGCCGGGCTACATCGAGACGGACATGAACACGGCGCTCCTCAACAACCCGGAGAGGCTGGCGAGCATCAGCTCCCGGATACCGGCGGGCAGATGGGGATCGCCCGAGGACTTCAAGGGGACGGCCGTGTATCTCGCGAGCAAGGCGAGTGCGTATGTGAGCGGGCATATCTTGGTCGTGGACGGTGGATGGATGGGACGGTAGAGCCTGGATGCGGTTGGTATTTCTTTTTTGGCTACACTTGTGACGAATCCTGATAAATCGCGTCCTTGACGAACAGTACCTGTGTGGAGGGGATGATCGAGGTCGACGCGTGGCACTTTGTATTGGAACGAAGACATGAAATTCTATTACGTCTCCAGCTACTTCTTCCCGTCCGTCTCTTGTAATGCTGGTTTGCCGTCTATTATTCATCTAGATCCCTTCTAGATTTTACTGCCTGCGCCGTAGGAAAAAGCAACAAAATCATCAGCTGCTATGCATCAAGGACAGCCACGGAGACTCTGGAAGGTGATGCGTAATCATATAGGGGGGAAAGGTGTCTCGGACGTGTCCTTTTCCGAGTTGCGTGGTCATGGGTAAAATGGGAATAAGAAGGGGGAGGCTTTAGTGAGATTTACTCTTGCCGCCTTCGTAGTAGTGAGCCATTTGCAGGCCTGCTCGTCGGAAGCCGCACTTGACGTAGAAGCCCTCGTTGGCGTCGCTGCAGTCGAGGATGCTCTTGTAGCAGCCAATCTTCTCGGCGACGAAGTCGAGGGCCTGGATGAGCCGGAGGCCGAGCTTCTTGCCCTGCTGGTCCTTGGCGACGGCGATGTCCTCGATGTGGCCGACCTTGCCCAAGCTGTGGATGCTACAGGGGAGGAGAAGAGTTAGCTGCGAACTGGGCCCATTTCGGACTCGAAGAGAATCACCGCCCTAAGGGGGGGGCAGATAAGGAGAAGGATGGCTAGGATGTCTAGCAGGCAACGTACAACTTGTGCTCGACTATCAGGGCGCCAGTGGCCACGACAGAATTCTTCTCCCGCGCCGTGTCTTCAATGACAATGATGTAATAGTCCTCGCGAGCCACCATGTTGTCGTACTGCTTCTTGAACTTGTCTTCGCTAATGTCGCCGACCGTCGTCAGCACCCGGAGGCACTCGAGGAAGCCGGAGTCGAAGTCGGAGCGGCGGAGGGCTCGCAGTTTGTAGCCCTGCGGCAGGGACGCGGAGACGTCTGGGGAGATGAGGTCTTCGGAGAAGAGGCCGTCCTGAGCGGCCGTGACGGTGATGGGAGGGATCGCGGAGGGTGACATTTTGCGTTGGTTGTGTGTGTGTGTGGGTGTTTGATTGTCGTCGGGAAAGGGTAAAGCGAGCGGTCGAGAAATCGATGGGTTCTGGAGGACGCGAGGAACGATGATTTCGATGGCTCGTTCGGAAAGAAGAGGGATAACGATTGTAGGCAGTTTCGCGCGCTGGCGTCAGATTCGGTTGAAGGGCTATTCCAATTGAGTACAATCAAGCCAATCCGTCGATACGAAGGAAGCCAATTGATCAAATCGAGGGGTCGTCTGGATAAGCGAAGCCAGATCGAGGTGCGAGACGCGAGGAACGAATGGAGAATGGACTGACGCCACAAAGGGGAGAACGAGGGAGACGGACGAGAAGACGTAGAAGATTAAAAGGAAGAGACGAAGTGGGATGACGAAGGTCGGCGTGTGTTGGGAGTGTCAAGGAAGGCAAGGTTCAAAGTGTTAATAAATAAACCGCATAGGTAGGCCCCAGCCAGGGTCAAGGTCAAAATTACTACTACTACTAGGCACGAGGTGGTCGCTCCAGTCTGAGAGGCTGACACTGACACCGCATCCGGGAAGGGGGGGGGAGTGCGAATACAGTCAAGATGACGCTGCAAATAGCAGTCAGACGGAGGTGATTCGTGCTCTGGCTCTGTGGCTGAAGCATCCCTTCAATTGAGGACGAGGATCTTATGCACCCTTTTTTGGAGGTGGGGACCATCCAGTTGCGTGGGTGCTGCCAGCGCTGTGGGATCGGTGCTCCATGTTCGATTCAAGATCGTGATGCCATGGAATTGATCATTCACCATGTCTGTGTTATTTGTAGGTTGCCGGAGTAGAGATCTGGTAAGTCGCACAACGAATACTTGCCTCCCTACACGCAGATATAGTCTTTCATCTCAATGCCCCTGGACCTTCTCTCTACCAATGTCATTCGTGCTGCAGAGCATTCGTCTCATTCTTCTTCTTCTTCTGCTGCTGCTGCTGCGCCTCCGCCTCAGCAGCAAGGTCCCGCAGCCACTAGGAAGCGGGCGACTGGCGCATGCTCCAGGGCATTGGCTAGGGCTGGGCCAAGCTCTGTAGCAGCAAGAAGACCAAGAGATGGTGTGGCGCCTCGTGTTTATTCTTGGAAACGCGACAATGGATCTTGCATTCATTACCTGGATTCGATGGGGCGATACTAATCATGTCTCGGGGCACTGCCGGGAGATGCCGAGGAGGGCCCTTCCATATGAAATTGGAAAACCCTCCGAAGAGGATTGATGCAGTTCTTACATGCCGGGTATCTAGGTATCTGTATTGCCTCAATCTCATGGCGTCTGTCCCAATCTATGTATGTAAGACACTCGCTTCACCAATCAAATGGACTAAAGGCTTCGTTGCAGTAGTCTTCCTCCTCCTCCTTCCACTCCTCCTCCTCCCCCCTCTGCCCTCCCTCCTCTTCCTCAAACAGCACCTTTAGCTCCGGAAACTGAATCGTCAGGCTTCGATATGCCGTCTTTCTCTGCTCCTGCATGCCATTCTTGCCGCTCTTCTTCATCGCAGCGGCAGCCGCGGCAGCGGCCATCAGCGGCAGCGCAAAAGGCGCCGCCAGTCCTCCCGTTGCTGCCGCGACGAGCAAGGGACTCAGCCCGGCAGCGCCTCGTGTCGCGCCGCCAGCCTGCTTCTCCCTGAGCTGGCACAGCGATCGATAGAGCTCGACGCATTTTGAGGCCGCAGCGGGACCAAGAACCAAGAGGCCGAGGATGACGGCAAAGTCGACGTCGTCCCAGAGCATCCTCGTGTACTTCCAGTCCTGAGACAGGAGCTGGAAGCCTGTGGCGTCGATTGAATCAGCATTCGATTACACACGGGTCTGCTGGTTGAAATGGTCATGACTTACATTGGCGACATTTAGTCAGGGCGTCGTATTGTCCGTCTCCGAGCCCAACGACGTCGATGCCTCTAATCTGTCCAAACTCTGGCTTCTCCGATGGCATCGGCTTGTCGAACTTTCCACGCCCCGGAGGCGACAGGCTCCAGTTCGTCCCCGTCGACAGCTTGCGCCGCAGCGTCAGATGGCCATCGTCCCATACCGTCTTTTCCACGAGGACCAGAGACAACCGACACTCGGCGTCCCAAGAGCTAAGTACTGAGGGAACAGCAGACGCATGCTTGCTTTCCCTTGAGTCGAAACTGCCGGGGACGTCTCGCATCTGAAAGAGGGGCGCGAAGGCAGGAGGAACGTCGGGGCCTCGGGGGGATTTGACCAAGATGCCATAGTACTGAGTGAACTTTGGAGCCGGCTTCTTGAACGACGCAGACGACGACGTCTGGCTCGTCGATGCTGAATGAACCAAAAATCAATCAACGGCCATGCCCCGTATGCTGGATGAATGCTTGGAAGATGATGGATGGTTCACAAACCTTGAGAGCTGAGCCACTGGAGGGCTTGACGAGCCCATGCCGCCAGGATCGGGCGAGCGAGCTCCCAGAGCCTCACCGCCTCGCGCATGATGAGCGAAATCGAGTCGCCGAGATGCGTCAACACAAAGTCGGACATTTTCGTCGACGAGGCATGTTGTCGGTTTCTCATGTACGAAGGCTCGCTTCTTCTGCTGTTGCTGATGCCGCTGCCGCTGCTGTTGTCGTCTGCACCGATGATCCTCTTGAGCCATGCTGGAACCCCGTCCCAAGCATCCAGGGCTCCGTGCTTCAGGTCGAACACCAGCGCCGTTACCCAGGCCACCACCGGGACCAGACACAGGTTCCTCAGGATGATGAAGCGTTCTGGCCACAGGATGAGGATGAGGGCCACGATGGAGACAGTGGTGACGGCCTGACGCTTTGCGGCGGCCCTGTTCTCAGCCAGAGGCGTCGGATTGGGTACCGGCATCTCTGCTCTGCCCAAGGTACCTCAGTGAGAGAGGTCAGCAAGGCAACAATGTGAGGCGTGATTCAACGCATCGCCATACCTTGTGGAATATATGAGAAAGGAACTCAAGAAAGAAGAATGTCAACAGAAACGAATGAGAGGACACTGCAACTCTCCAGTGGCACCGACGAGATACAGAGGGACGCTGCCGTTTCGCGGGGTTCTGCCCACCAACAGAATGCGCTCTCAGTTGCTGCCTGCCTCTCAACGCGATCAAGACTCCAACAGATTGAGCTTTGACTTGAACAAGAGACAAATCAAACAATCCAAATCGCTGGATCGGTTACTGAAAGCGGTTGCTTGTCCAGGCGAATAAGTCTTTCCTACTCCGTAATCCCCATCCCTTTAGATGCGGTAAGGTGCCAGCCAGGTATCAGGACCCACTTTTCCCCTCTTTCTAGTTTAAACATCATAATACTTCAGTGCTAATAATAAACTTTCCTATACTAAATTACTAGCAATTACTTAGCATAACTACGCTATAATAAAGTCAGAAGAACTGGCTGTAATTAATATATATAATAGTTAACTTCTTATAAATAATAAAAATTCGTGCTAGGAGCAGTCTTATAATAACACTTACTAGCTAAGCTTTAAGCCAGAAGCCTTATACAGTTAGCATTTTTAACCTCTTTAACTTTAATATTATAAGCCTATTATTAGCGCATTACCTTCTTTACTATTAGCCCTATTTTAGCTATTTCTTCTACCTTTAATAGTAAATAACTAGATTAAATACATTAATAAAGGCCTAGTGCCTAGCCTAGCCTAGCACTAGTTATAAATGCTTTAGTAGTTAAATATATTTCCTAAAAAGGTATACCTCTTTATAGGCTTCTTAATTTATATAGGTTTATATAAGGAAACGCATATCTATAACTATTAAGTAACTTTAAATGTAAATAACTATTATCTAACATATCCTATTATCTAATATATCCTCTTTAACTAATTTAAGCTTCTTTATTACTAAATCTAACCCTTCTCTCTTAATAATAGCAATAATAAGGCAGCAGCAGGCAAGGCTAAGCAGAATATCTTAAAAAGCCTTTAATTACAGACCTTTTAATATATTAATGCATAGTCTAAGCATTTATAGTCTATTTCTCTTTAGCTTCTATAGCTAGGCATAAATCTCACTATAAATAAATATATAAATAGCTTTAAAAGTAAAGTAAAAAAGAAAATTATAATAAAAATAAAGTCTATACTAACTAGCTATAAGATTTAGGTTATAGCCTAGCATAGCTATTTCCTATAATAAATTTAGCATAAGCCTTATAGCGCCTTTAGCCCTATTAGCATTTTAATATAAAAGAAGAGAAAGAGAGCAGCTAATAAGCCTAATAGCATTACTGCTAATGCTCTTACCCTTAACCTAATACAGTTTATAGTTATTACCTTACTAAATCTACTACTAAAAGCCAGCTATTATATCTTCTTAAATAACCTATTTTTATTACTAATGCTATTCTAGGTCCTTTATTAGTAAGGCATTATAGCTATAGGCACCTGCTGCATTAACTATAGCCTCTATAAGCCCTTTATAAAAGCTAAAGCTAAAGATAATAAAGGCAAGTGTTAGAGTTAGAATACACTTAAGGCTATATTAACGCTAGATAAAGAGGTAAGCCTTAAATAGATTCTTATATTTTCCTAGCGTTTTCCTTACTAATTAGTTCTAGGTTAACTAAATAGCCTAGAAAGATAACGCCCTTATATTATTCCTTACTACCTTTTACTATAGTTATAAATATAAGCCTATTTAATATAAGCGCCTTACTATAACATATATATAAGTAAAGCTAATAAAATATAAATTTAATAATACTTAGGAGAAGATATTATTACTTCCCTCCCTTATAGCTAATTATAACATAAAGATAAGATCTATTAATTAAGGCAACTAGCTTTATAGCTATCTATCCTTTTAATACTGCTTTTAACAGGGCAGTTAGCAAGCCTTACAGTAGTCTTTCCTCCTTAAGGTCATGCTAATTAATAGCTACCTTCTCTAGTTCTATAGTATACCTATTTAGTAGTATTATATAAACTAGAAGGAGTGGTAGTAGAGGCTTATTAATAATATCTGAAAAGCCTATAGTAAAAACAGCTTATTATAATAGAGGTTTTAGTTAAGTAATATTAGCATAGCTATTTTATAGCATAATTATATCTAATAAAGGAAATAGGGTTAGTGCTAAGCCTATAAAGGTCTGCGTATTAGAGAGGTATAATTATAAAGCTAATTGCAGCAGCCTCTAGGTAAAATAAGTAATAACGTTTAGCCTTGCAAGCCTTATTAGTTAAGATAGGGTTGCGATACTTATAATGTAGCTCTTTATCATAATTCGGATTGCTAGTACTTCTATCACCAGCTAATTTACTAGGAAATTAATGTACCTTTAATTCTAATGATTCTAATTGGCTCCGGCTCACGTGAGATACCTGGCTGGCACCTTACCGCATCTAAAGGGATACATGCATGCAAACTCCCCTACTTGCAGCCGGTCACGCATCAATCGCTTGCCTCCGTCGGTGGGCCTCACGCCTGGCACTTCCCAATGCCTGCAAGCCTGTCCCGGCACCAGCCAACCAGAGGCGCCGGCCTTCCCCTTCACCCTGCATCAACACGTGTAACGAAGCCGTAGGTGAAGAGAAATCCTTGCTCAAACGCCTCCGCTCGGTCTACTGCCAGCGGATTGCCGTGCTGTTACGGGGCAGGGGTTGGCTCTCCTCCGTTACTTGGAGCAAGGTACGATGTGTGACTCTTATTCGGTATTTGGTATCTATCTATTTTGCATCATGTATGCAGATGCTGCGATTTCGTACAGGCAATATTTGACCCCACAAACCCCATCCATCAATCAATCAGACTTACAGCAAATCCATCAAGTTGTTGGCGGCCTGGTCAATGTTCAATGTTTGTGCCGAAATACTCTGGGATCGTCTAGCCCGTGTTCTTCAGGTTAGCAAGTGGTCGAATCGGAGCCTCCATATCAAATCTTTTGCGTCAAAATGGTCAAAGGGATCAGAGTACCTGGAGAATTAGGGTGCCGTCTTCAACGACACACTCGTTGTAGGTAGAGTGCTTCAGCTGACCCTTGTCGACGATGCGAAAGGCAACAGTCGCCTTGTCAACAGTCTCGTTGAAGGCCTCGTACAGCATGTCGTCCTCGCCAAACTTTTGATACTCGAGATAGCGGACGAGGCCCTCGAAGTACAGCCTGACAAAGGCACCCAGGTTCTGCTGCCAGCTTTCCGGTGCGTCCCTTGCGGCGCTCAGCTTGTCAAAGGTCTGCTCGAAATGCGGCACCACGGCGATGTCCCTCTTCAGAATTTCCGTAAGTTTTGCCTTGATGGCCTGAGTCTCGCCGTCCCAGTCTTTTCTGATGGCTGCGCGGGCAGCGAAGCTCATGGGTCGGCCGCTGGCGGTGCTGGGAGCTTCGTTGAGGGCGGCTTCGAGGTTCTCGAGGGAGCATGCGTAGTCGATGTTGGTGCCCAGATAGCCCTCCCCAAAGAGAATGACGAGCTCTCCGGCGGGGGAGATTTTGCAGCCGCAGTAGGTGAATTTCTTGTCCTGGTCCAGGTCCATCGTGATGGTCCTGGCCGAAGCGATGGAGTTGAGCTCCGCCTTGCCCTCAGGTCCATGTTTTTCGATGAAGCGATCTAGCTGGTACAAGACACCGTCCATGTATCTGGACGACGAAGAAAAGAAAACAAAAAATCAGCTTTTTTTGTCTTCGTCAGGAGGTAATGTGAAGATTTTGAGGCATGAGAGCATCAGCATACGCAGAGGTCATCGAGCCAGGTGACTCCGCGGCATAGCCATCCCGGGCATATGCGCAGACTTGGCGGAGGTCGATGTCAATCCTCCACGGCTCGCCGAGCACATCAGAGATTCTCTGCTCATATTCAGGCTTTCTATTCTCCCATTCATCGCGGACTGAGAGAGGTTATAGTTAGTATTAGTCATGACGGCGGTGATGGAAAGGAGAGGCCACAAAGCGCTGCGAGGGAGAGAGCTACTGTTCTTGCGGACTGCGAGGGAGAACTTTTCGACCGGAGGGAGCCGACTCATGATATCTATACGTTTTGATGTGTCTCTCGTGAGGTACGGTAAGCAGCAAGAATCTGCTCCAGGTGAAGAGGAATTGAAGCGAAACGAATAATTGTTGAACAGAGAAGATCCATCCTCGTCCGTCACCCACGTCCACGTCTTTATACTGCCGCTCGAGACACAAGGCCAAGACAACCCCCCTCAGCCCGTCGTCGATTCCGCCTGCCCGTCTGCCCGCAAGCCCATACGCTCACTGGCGTCAACGAGCATCCAGGGGTAAATAACGATTTAGCTCACACAAAAACGCCTTGAGCGCCAAGAGAACTGGAGCCCATATCAAGGCGAGGCGAGCCCGGCGTGCCGTTAGCGCCCTACGGCTGAGAATCACAGATATGACTCCCTTGCCTCAAGGTAACATGGATGGATCTTGAAACGATCAGCAACGTCTTTGTGCTGTCTATGAGGCAAATGGGGAGGAAAGCAGTGATTGCCGGTATAAAGGTACAGGCGTGGGCCGAAAGTGTTGATCGATGACCCGACCTTCGGCTCTGGTTGCTCGATGTTAGTGCCAGAGTTGGTTGAGGCATGGCCTCTTCCGAGTGGAGCAGGCATTCGAGTGCATTTCTGATGCAAACACTGTCTGCCATAATGGTAAACTCAACGCTTTCTGCCATCAAAATTGGGCGCCGGAAGTGATCGCGTTTTCCTCAGGTAGGCAGCCAGCTTCTAGTCAACCCTCCTCGCGGCCATTCATTAACAGCATGGGAATTCTCACCCCCGCGAAACACTCATGATGCCAAAACGGAAGCATTCAGACATGAATCACAAGCGTAATTGGTTTAGTGGTAAAATTCTCCGTTGCCATCCGAGCAACGTCGGGGAGCCCTGGGTTCGATTCCCAGATTACGCATCAACTTTTCTTTTTGCCTTTCCCTTTTCCCTTTTGGTGTACTTTCGATCGTGGGCTATAGCCATCTGGAGTCAGTTTTCTTTGCTTGCCAACCTTTCGTTCAGTCACAGGGTCTCTCGCATCGTAATGATATTTCGTCTTTTCATGTCTACCTTCTAAGTAGGGTGCGAGGCTAAATGAGATGCAGGGCGACGAACGAGCGAGGCCACATATTCTCTACATGAAGCCCGCGGAAAAGCAAATGAAGATGATGGTACAAACTTCAGATGGACGTTGGAAATAGTCCCACTATTATGCTCGCAGTTTTCTTAACCCGCGGCGCCAAGAAACAATTGTCAGATGCCCTCCATCAGCGGCTTCGCTGCCGTCATGATAATGATATAAACGCCGAAGCTCGACCCCTTTTCCATTTCGCGCGCGAAGCAAGGTTGCAAGGCTGCAGATTAGGCATCGCCGCGGTAGATGGGTATGGGCGTCGGAATGCTTTCGATAATGATGATAAAGGAATAAAAGACCAAGACCCCAGGCCAGGCCAGCTCAATGAAGAGCAGCCTTCAGCAAGTGGTTGTCGTCGGGCTGAGCTGTGTGCTCTATTCGGTAGCCTCTTCGGTAGCCTCTTCGGAAGCCTCTTCGGCACCCGCTTCGACCATGACTCCCTTGCCTTTGAGATCTTGGTCTTTAGTCTTTGGCGGCTCAACATTCTCCTTCTTGTCGTCAGCAACGGCAGGTACCAGCGCAGGCTTGCCAGCACCGTCCGGGCCAGGCAGCGAGAGGCCATCTTGCTCCATCATGGCGGCCAAGCGTGCGGCTCGGCCTTCCTTCTTTCGTGGAACAGGGGCTAATCACGTCGCTGTTAGCAAGCCATCACAGGTCCATGATATCGCATTTAACTGTCATAAGCGGGGCAGAATCGTATTTACCTCTGCCGTTCTCCTGAACGTAAAAGCGGCGTAGAAGCGCCACGGCCTCGTCGCGGCCCCAACCGCCTTCAATCTCGTAGCCTGGCTCAATGTTGCCGCCATCGCCGCCACCGGGGGGGTACGAAACACCGAGGCTGCCTCCTCCATCAGGATGCTGGATGGGGACAGGCTGGGGATGAGCGCTGGCCGTCTGGCCATCCTCGCGGATGGGGTTGGAGTTGGCGTGGATGCTAAAGACTCCTCCAGTGCCTCCGAACTTGTCGTTGACGGCACCAAAGTAGACCTTCTTGATGCCAACCTGGCGAAGGAGAGAAGCGCACATGACGCAGGGCTCGACAGTGACATAGAGAGTGCACTCGCGGAAGATGGTACCGTCGACACGCTCCTGAGGGATCATCTTCTGACCATAGGGATACAGGTGGCCCTTGCTGCCATCTTCATTGCCCTCATCAGGAGAGCGCCACTCGACGGAAGAAATGTCAGATGAGCTGTCTCCCTTGACGGGCCTCTTGGGTGGCACAGTGGGCTTGAGAGAGGTGGTCTTGGGGCCGTCCTTGCGCGAGACAGAGAGCAGGGCAGAAATGGCCATGAACTCAGCGTGGCGGGTGCCGTTGCGAGTGACGTTGGTCGCGTTCATGCCGCGGGCAATGATTTCGCCGTTGTGAACGATGACACAGCCGACAGGAGTCTCATTGGTGCGGAGAGCGAGCTTTGCCTGCATCGTGAGATGGTTAGCGAGATGGGTAGCGCAGAGAATATGGAGCGAAAGCAAAGGGAACACTCACCATGTCCAGGGCCTCGCCAATGAACTTGAGGTGCACAGCTCGCTCAGCGATGACGGCCGGGTCATCAAAGCGGACAATGTTGATGCTGCTGTCGCCCAGACCAGAGGGCTGCTCGACCACGGCGGTGGCTTCGTCGTCAGCGGCAGCGCCAGAGGCAGAGGCAGGGCCGGCCAGGTTGACGCCGCTGAGCTCCTCGGTGAGGGCGGCGATCTCGTTGCCGCCTCCAGAGGCAGAGCCGAAAACAGAGGCAGTGATGGTAGAGACGGAGCTCGCGTCTGGTTGCTGCCGTTCCAGTTGCTCCTCGCCGCCGTGCTGATCCTCGCCCGTGGCCGCAGCCACCGCGGCGGCGGCATCGGCAGAAGTCAGCTGTTGCATGCCGTTGACGGTGGGGACAAACAGGTTGAGGCTCATGGTGGACTCGTCGTTGTAGAAGTCCTGGTCGTAGCTGTCGTCAAAGCTGCCCAGGCTGGGGTCCGAGTCGCTGATGTCGGGCGCTTCGTCGTCGCGGCCAGAGTCTTCCTCGCTCTCGTCCTCGACCAGCGACGTTTCAGCAGGAGTGTTGGGGGGGCACGGAGGAACTGCCGCTCCGTCGTCGGCCTCGTCGGCCTCGTCGCCCGAACTGTCGCTGCCAGGTGGGGAGCCGCGACGGAACAGCCTGCGCAGGGTCCGTCTGGCACCTGCCAGGCTCATTAACCTGACTGCTGCAGCCGCCATGATTGGGCCGCGGGGGGGTGCGTCTGGTGAATTGCTGCTGCTAACCCTGGAATCTCGCTCCGGCCTCAATCGGCTGCCGTTGAGGGTGAATTTGGGCTGGGGTTGGGTTTAAGATGGTGGTGTCCCGGTGTAGGAGGGATAATGATGAGAGAACCAGATTTTGTGTGCTTCGATTGCCTTTGGCGAGGGCGGAAGGGGGAGGACCTCGACCGCTGCTCCTTCCTTACAGCCCTGTAGCCCCTCACGATGACGGCCACTTGCCTTCCCAGGTCACGGAAGGAGCTGGTTTGCTCGGTATGGCCTTGCGCGAGTATGACGACAGGTGTTCACCGTAAGGCACCCTGCGGAAGGAAAGATGGGGATGAAGCCAGATGCGATGTGTATCCTCCTTTGCTAGGCTTGGGTGAGGCCAGAGGAGCCTGTTGAGAGAGAGCTGCTTGCTCCTACAGGCCTATCATGGGAAAAAGGAATGCCTTTGCGCATGTCAGCCATTGCCCTTGTCATCTTCATGGCTTGAAAGCAAAGAGAAACACGAGGTGACGACTGGAAAGGGGTTTTGTTCACACCTTGTTGCCCGTTCAAAGCATCAGGATGCATCTAACAGTTATCAAATTTCTTTCCGCAGTTTAGCCCTGCAAAGGGAAACTTTCGAGAAGGAAAAAGTGAGTGTGGCAGAGCAGACCTCCCAGAGGCTTGCCCAGTAGTAGGTGAAAGTGGGCAGGGTACCCTGCTGAAATGCAGAAAGCGAAGGATATGATCTGTAAAGTAGGCGGGAAGGCTCCTGGCAGGGCCTCGTTAATGAAAGAATGAAGGTCTTTGGCTGTGTGTTTTGTTTGTGGTTTTTTCGACCTTTCCTTCGCGGTGAGATTGGAGAGGCTTAGCCAACCTTTTTATGGCGTTTGAATTTCTGTCACACGTTTTCACTGAAAAACGGCTTGCGCCTAACGGATTGGATGACTCAGCACGCTCCCTCCGCTCCTCCTCTTCCTCTTCCTCCTCCGCCAAAGAACTGCTTATCACAGCAATAACGTCTCACTGGCCGTGATTCACAGATGTCGCCCCCTTGTTATCCAGGTGACCCTTGCCATCCAGACGCCCGGAACCAATTGATATGAATTACAATCACGACAAGAACCTGGGGACTTATACTGACTGTGATAAAGAGAAACGACAGCCTGGCTGTCTTCAGTGAGTCAGGGAATAGAGCAAAACAGGAGAGGGACTTGGGGAGATTCTAAGTCTTTAGCCTAATATTCTTAGCCCGATATTAATATGATTCAAGTCAAGAAGTCGCCAAAAGGCGAATTGTATTCCCACGCTATACTCTATATAACTCCGAATAGGAAGATGAGAAAGCAAATGCCACCATACCGTATGCCAAATGCCAACACAATACGCGCAAAGGGGTATCATTGGCCAGTAGGCTCGCCGAAGAGAAGCGTGGTCTAGATGTCCGTTTCCCCCTAAATCCTCGCTCCATATGCAACAAAGGTTCTAGCCCATCAAGGGAGCCGTCAAGGCCAACGGCCTGGTTCCCCTGAGGATAGAAGAGAAACGAGAGGATAGACGAGATACCTCGTGTCGTAGCACTGAAGGCTGCTGGGCTCTCTGCCCGTGGGCTTTTTTGCACCACACCTGAAGGCCCTCGTTGAATTTTGGACTCGACATTGCCGGTGGTGTCGTCTCCAATGGCGCCTTGGCTTCTCCAAGACGTTGGAAGATGGCCGCCGTGGCGAGAGACATTGACAAGAGAGAGAACATGCCAAACGCTCCAGCCATGCTTGCAAACGTGGCGCCGAGCAATGTAGCGGCGAGAATCGACCCGATGGCTTGCATAGGAAGGACTTGGCGGAGAACGGACTGGCTCGACCATTGGCCAGGGCCAAAGTACGCAGATCCATCAGCAGCGGTCAAGCTCTCGTTGGGCGATATCGCTTGCAGGAGGAGCGGCGACAGAGTCTGCAGACCATTGTCGACCGCAAGTGTAAATGCCTGCTGTTGCTCATCGACGCCACCGTTGAATTGCTGGGCAGCTCGGCTGGTGACGCTCAGGAGAGTCTCCATGCCATGGCTATGAGGCCGGGCAAGGGCGGTAGAGCCAGACAAGGTGCGTGGGCTCACAGTATCCTCGCCGGCAGCTGCGTGTACGGTCGAGCCAGGTACAGCTTGCAGCGTATCGCCGGACGAAGCTCGCAAGCCGCCAGAAAGGTTCTCGGAGGTTACGCTGCGGTTGGCGGCAAGCTGGATTTGGGCCTTGGAGCGAGTTAGTCGGACTGAGTGGTAACTTGCAGGTGCTGTGGCATCGCATACCCTTGACCGCGACTCTTCCGCGCTGCTCGAGAGCTGGACTGGGTCGTACGCGGCGGTCGCCACCGCAACGGACGTGGTGCCGCGTTGGCCCGAGAATGGGCTTGTGGATTCCTGTTTCCGCGTGTCAGTCGTCGATGGAGCGGCAGCGGTTGTGGTCATGGCGCGACATACAGTTGGTGAGCCGGCTCGGGCAGGCGACAACCGAGACGAATGATCAACTGATGATTCCTTTTTTGAAAAGTCAGTCGCTGTCTTGCAAGGCAGACGGCAGTCCGTCCAGCAGAGGAAACGTACACTTGCGAATCTTCCACGCTCGGTAGGCGATGACTCGTATGATGGCTCTTCATCTTGTATGTCCTTTTTCCAAAGTTAGTCGCCATTGCGCAAACTAGCCGCACACACGAAGAGAGAACACGTACGGGGTGGAACTGGAGCGCGATGCTGGCCGATGGGCTTGATTCAAGCGCAACTGATGTGCCCTTTTTTGAAAAGTCAGTCGCGATTCTGCAAGATGGCTGATGGGCGTCGACACGTACACTTCCCAGGATGAACACTGAAACTGATCCAGATCCAGATCCAGATCCGAAGACATCTGAGCGTCCAGGTGGTGCCTTCCAAGGAGGTCAGTCATGGTTCATCCAACGGCAGACGATGTGCAGGAACATGATGGGGAGGAACAAAAGACATACGCTATTCGCAATCACTTCCACGCCGCCGCTTCCAGAGGCCGCGGTGACAGAGACGGAGCCACCTGACGGGTAGGCTATGCGTACTTCGCCTGCCCAGTCCGCGGTGGCTATCGTACTTATGCCACCCCGTGAGTCGCCTGGTTCACCAGATTCGACTTCACTGTGACCCGGATCATACCACGACAAATCGGTGTGGGCAGCCGCAGTGAGGCTAGCAGTATCCAGAGGAGATACCGGTGCACTTGTGCCATCCCAGTCAGAGCTGAGCATATTGCCATCCGCGACGAAACCTTCGAAGGCGAACGGCTCCGATCCGGAGACGGTTGTCTGAGCCGGGCTGAGCAGCCGCGTGGACGAAATCGGGACCATGCGGTCATCCTCGGAGAAGCTAGACGAGGGAGAGAATAGGTTGAAGTCGGTGTAGCTGCCGCTCGAGGTGGTGTAGCTGTCTTGCAGGAACGGTAGCTGGGGTGAGGCGGATTGTGATGGCAGTCCCTCACGCTCCTCAAGGCCAGCAGCGGCCTGACCATCTTGCTGTGATGCCGGCGTAAGCGCCTTGGAGGGCGAGGCAGATGAGGAGGAGGCGGAGGATTGGGAGGAAAAGTATCCCTCGGGGTCGAGGAAGAAGTCGTAGCTGTCGTCGGCATCCGCGGGGGGGTACTGGACGAACTCCTCCCAGGACTCGAACATCTGGTCGGCGGACTCGAGGCCGTCCAGGCCGGTGAAGGTGAAGGTGGGATCAAGACCCAACATCGACATTGGTATAGGGGGATTATCGTCTAATGTCGAAATCGCTACAGATGCAGGTGCTGACTTCTGAGGCGGTGGTGTCGATGCCGCCGGAGGTGTTGTGCGCGCCTTCTTTGCTGGCTTCGCAGCAGATTGCGGTTGGGTTTGAGAGGCCGAGCGCTTCTTGTGGTCGGGGTCACAGCGGATCTTCTTCCGCCGGCAGCTATCGCAGGCCTTGATGATGCGCATCAGGTGTGCGTGATCCCGCTGCTCCTTTGTCTTGGAGCCTCGAGAGGCAGAGTCTGTGATGTCTTGGCCATCCTTGGTCATGATCTTCATGCCGGGCAGGTGTGAAAGATCAACAGCGGGATAGCGCGCGGCTAGACCGCTAGACTTGGAGGCCTTGCGGCTCTTGGAGACGGAAGAGCGAGAGGACACTGATGGAGACGCCGACGTTTGGCTCCAGTCCAGGGTCGAGGTGGCTGGAGACGCGTTGCTGAAGGAGGAGGTGGCGATGGAGTTGACTGGCGAGGCTGCCACGGGGCTCGAAGAGTAGTAGACGGGGTAGAACTTGAACGTCTGGCCAGTGAGCTGCGAGTGCTCCAGGAAGTCGAGCGAGATGCTCGCCCGCTTCTCCTTGAGAGGAGCCGAGCCTGGGATGTAGGCGTTGATCATGTCATCGAGTTCTTGCGTGCCGAGCGCAGGGAAGAACTGAAGCTGAGCGCCGAGCTGAGGCTGGTAGACTGAGAAGCCTTGAGGGAGAGGGGCGGCGGAAGAGTACTGAGAAGCCATTGCTGGGGTGGAGAGGTGTTGCTTGGATGAAGTCGGCAGGTGAGGATTCATGAAATAGGGAGTCTCGGCGATGTCGAATCGAAGTTGGCTGAGCTGCTCAATCGCGAGTATTCGACGTCGTTTGGCCGGCCATAGGTGTGTAAGCCCACGATATACTTGAGCTCGGGCTTCAGTTTCATCTGGATACTTACACAACTTGCTTCTTTGACATGCACCTCTTTCTTAGTGATCTCGTTTTTTTTTTTTTTCCCGAGATCCAGAAAATCAACGAATGAATAAGTGGTATAATTGTTTGGTGGGTAAAAGAGTAGGTATGAGTATGATATTCGCAGCAGCGCCAAGTGTGTGAGCGAGGAGAGGGAGGAGATCTTGGCGCGCTGGAAGCAGGAGAAACAAGGGCAAAAACACCAAACAAGCTCAACGATAGCTTGCAAGCTGCTGACTGATCCTGAGTCTCAAGTCTTGGAGGAGATGGTATTAGAGTGAGGGAACTGATTAGTAGGTAGTAGACAGATAGGGGTCGACCAGGAGAGTCGCGAATGAGATGGAAAACGAAGAGCAGGAGAAACCGAGTTCCTCAGGCGTCGCCGGTCGGGAGTCACGACGGTATTTCAGTGTCCGGCCAGGCGTTGTAGAAGGAGCGGCCCTGGGGAAGGAGGCCCTTGCGGGATAGTCCCAATCCTGACTCTTTCGGCGTGCTGAGAAAGGACTAGCGCGAGGCTCCCACGGGGGCTCAGCCGGCCAATAGGGCTGGGCTGTGCGATCCCGAGCCCCGCTTTGTCGGGCTCTCATTGGCTCAGATCCCCCACCTGATGCGCCGCCCCGAGTGGGCCTTCGGCGAGAGCTTAGCGCAGCTGATTGGCCAATGGCACCGTCTGCGCTCGGTCCACATGCGAGTGACTCAACCCTGGGCTGGTAAAAAGTTCCCTTTTCCGGCCTGGCAATCTGGAGAGCTTCTGCTTGAGGTTATCGGGGGGTGTCTGTCCAGGCACAGGCGCAGGTACGAGAAAGGGCCATGCTTGCACAGGTACAGATGGAATCGCAGGTACGGGCCTTGTTGCGCCTCCAATGGCGCCTTGGGACGGTAGTTGTAGTGATATCTGTACCCAGGACGAGCAAAAGGTGCAAGTACCTCCTGGGCGTATGTACATACCTAATAAGATGACAAGTGCAGTTTCCCCTCCGTCAGCCCACCCACTCCTCCATGCCTACAGGCGAATATCCTACCCCAGACTCTCCAGGCGAGAAGAATGGCGGGAGCAGAGCCTATCAGACATGTTCCTACCTAGCAAGATCTGAAAGAACAAGATTAGTTTGTCGATATCACGGCCAAAGGATGAAGCGAGAAATAGCTCTCGGACACTATTAACCAACCAACAACTCGAGCGAATATATAAGGTTCATGTGCTGCCCCTCGTCTAAGCACGTTTTTCGTTTTGGAGCTCTCCCGCTTGATGGTTCTGGATTGATAACAAGCGGCTCTTGCGGTTGAACAGACACGTGCTGAACACATCATGCCTTATACCCAGTCGGGCAGTGATCCCGCTCGACTTTTGAGTGTTCCCTTACATTCATGATGGGTGCTGACGCCGTCGTCTCAGTTGTTGCACTCAGCAAAGTCTGCCCTACCCTGCAGCCGGTCGAGAAATCCTTGGTTTCCTCCCTCAACGTCAACTTGCAGAGGTGTCATGAACAACGATTCCGAGCCCCGTCAGCGGACCATCATCAGCTCCCCGACCACCTAGTCCGTCGTCATCCAAGTCGCTTTGAGCGTGGTCCCAATGATCGTCTTCCTCGCTGCCTCGTCGTCACTAATGATCAACGCGAGCCGTACGAATCCTTCCGCCCAAGTCAATGTCAGCAATGGTGGCACTGAGGGGTGCCGCCGGGTTGGAGTCCATTCGCAATGGAACCCCCTGGTGCGAGAGAGATCCTCAAACCAAGTGAAGGGTTTCATCTGTTACAAAAACGTCCAACTGATTGTCCTCATTGCATTCGCCGCCAAATGGTGGCCGCAAAGTACACGCCCCCCGTGCGTCTCGGACAGTCAGCAGCCATCGACATGGCCTTGGCAAGCCGCCGCTTTCAAGCCGGCCAAGCAGGTTCCAGCTTTTCGGCGAGCTCGAGAAGGCTTAGACCACCCCCACTGACGATCCCGGGCTGAGCCAGGCATCTCGATAGCGCATCCGCAGCACTCCGAAGCCGAGACCGAATCCCGTATCCGGGCGAGACGAGACGGACCACCAGACCGGACCTTGATCATGAAAAAAAAGAGTGCTTGAAGGAAGCCGATTGATTACTCCCAGGAGCTGTTCGGGAGGGGACAACGCTGCTGCGATCACAAAAACCCACTACAAGAGGCACGGGCCGGCAATCGCCTGAGGTGCCATCAACTCCGCCTCCACCTTGCCGTCAAAGAGGCCTGCATGCGCAAATATGTACGGGGCTCTCCGGGAGCCGCTTCGCTCTACGCCAGCAGAGATCGCAATCGTCACAATGAGCGTTACCTCTTCGCCGTTTCGAAGCTTGAAGATGATCTCATTCCGACTGACGGCCATCAGTTGTAGCCTCTCTGCCTAATGCTGACAAGGGTTGTATCAGCCCACCGAGTGATTTGGCAAGCAGCTCGACGGCCAATCAAGACAACATAAGGAAAGGAAAGAACCTACGACCTGAACTTGATCAAACAAGTGGCCGAGCAATGTTACGATCTCTATATACAAAACAAAATCAACAAAATCCGAGGGAGGAGAGTCAGACCCGCCTTGGTCGGGTTATCCCCATCAGGTCCATGGCGTGCGTGCTCCACGCCCCTCCGTTCCTGGGAGGCAGAGGGGCCATGGTAGTGTCTGTTGTAGGCCGTGGTTGAACAACCGCCATTGCGACCCCTGCCCCTCTCCTTCTGGACGGCGGAGGGACCATAGTGGTCAAAGTCGTGAGTGGCGGTGTTTCGACCGCCATTTCGACGCCTCTGCTTCTTTTTGCTGGATTCGACGGAGCCGCTGATGACGAGACCTTGGCGGCAGCACTTACACGCCTCTCCTCCACCTCCCTGGCCCGTTTGCCCAGAACCTCCCCGAGGTCCTGCTCCTTGGATCCCGTGCACTCCAATAGTTGTACAATGGCCATGCCCCGGTCAAGATTCATCTCGAGGCCCTCGGCAACCTCGCTCGCGTCTCCCTGCCAATGTCCGTCACCGACGAAGCCTCCGCCGTCGTCATAGACCATATATTTTTTATTGAAGGTGTGAAACTTTAGCTTGCCGTCTTGCCATCTCTTCTTCTTGCGCCGAAGGTCATGCGTATACAGGCAAATGAACTCGAGAATAGACGCGGATGCTGATGAAGTAGGAGTATTGAGTGGCGCTGCGGTGGCTTTCACAGAACGTAATGTGGATTGCTGAGTTGCGCGAGAAGCAGATGCAGAGAGGGCGTGGGGCGAAGTCGTTGGAGGTTGCATCGTTGGCTGCTGAGCCATCCTTGACGCTGAAGAAGTCGAGGTATGAGTTGGCAAAGCATCCATCGTCGACTGATGTCTGGACTGCTGAGTTGATCGAGACGTGGATGTAACCGGCGTGCGAGTAGGCCTAGAGTGTCTGATAGGTTGAGGTACGGGTTGGTATGGAGCATGGGTTGCTGGTGTGGTTTTTGAGATGGGGATTGACCCTGGATCCCGCAGTTCTGGTAAAGGGAATGGCCTAGAGCCGCGGTTCGTCGACGCAGAAGAGATAACACGAGAATCAAGATCTGCTGGGCCGGCATTTCTCTCGATTCGAGTGACTCGGGAAGAAAACGAAGCGGCAACAGAAGAATCGACTTGCCCTACAGGTGAGGCTCGCTTGAACGGTGGAATGGGTGTCTGGACGGTTCGGGATGAGGATGATGATGCTGACGCGATGGGACGATTTGATGGGCCAGGGTTCGAAATCTTCCCAGACTGTGGCACGATATGCTGGCCATCGGGGGATGCTGATCCAGTGGGCGTGAAATCCGGTTCAATGCTATCAACAAGTCTGGACCGTGAAGTAACACGAGCGGCCGGTAGTGGAGGAGGTATCGCTGGCTCAAGCTTTTCTCTCGCTAACAAGAGGAACCGGCGAGGCCTCTGAAAAGTTGGTGCAGCAGATGTGTGGCTTGCGAAAGCATCGTTTCTTGATTGAGACACGGCTTCAGGGACTGGGTGATGAGTAGACCGAGAGCTTGATGTGGCGGGAGAGGCGGTAGATGACTCGGTATTTCTCGCAGGGCGAAACATGATCTGCTAGGTGGTCCGAGATGGTGAGGCGGTCCCCTGGTGAAAGGGGGGAGAACCGGGAGCGAAGTGTTTGACTTGAAGGTTGGTGAGTTGGCAGTGTCTGATAATGATGAGATTTGGGTATCCAAATCCAAACGGGAGTCAAAGGCTGAGGCTGAGGAAGGTTCAGATCTGTTCCGGAGTTTTTGGTCATGAGACCGAAGATATAAATGGATGAAGAACCGGGAGAACTGCAGACAGAAAGGTGAAGATGAAGTTGAGAGGAGGTATCGGTCCGAACCCAGCAAACGACAGGTGAAAGAATCGTCCCCTTCCAGATACACACTCAGGCAAGAGAAGAAAATCCACGCAGGTACCTAAGTGCCTCAAAGTGATGATATGATAGAGAAAAAAGAAGGCCTGATGTAATCTCTCCTGAAACAGAAGGACCGAATCGCTGAGATGCAATAAAGCTGCAAAGACATCTGATGAGGGCATCAGTATAAGGCAGGACAAAGCGGCAAAGTGGTCAATAGCAGCGAGACGCGACTTGGGCGAGAGCGGCACTGTAAGCGAAACGGCTTGGCGGATGACGCGACGCCAAATCACGTGCTCCCGCGATGTACTTTGCAGAATATGGAGTTCATAAGGAAGGAAGGAGCTGTCGAAACTTCGCTTAACTCAAAAACTGGGCAGCTCCACACCGGCCTGTTGAAGAAAGAGCCATCCGATGAATAAGGTTTGACACGGCTTCGACTCAGAGCAGCTCGGAGCAGCTCGCCAGAAAGGGAGGAAGACGGAAAATCCATCGAATGACGCACAGTGTGAGAATATCAACTCGGGAGCAAAGTAAACGCCGTCTCGCCTACTAGGAAAAGTTGGGGGAACACAGCCTGTTTTGGTTGTCGTCGCTCGGTCAGATTGAGGAGATGGAACATGTACAGATGCACACATACCACTTAATTATGACATGGACGAGTGATTGCTCGAGGCGTACGAAGTACTACTGGGTAAGGTGAGGTGAGGCAGTGAGTGAGTGAGCGTGGTGGGTGGGAGTTGACTGTCTTTAGCTCACACGTCATGACAGCCTCATTCCCGAACTGCGAGGTGTTGCGAGGTAAAGAGCACGCCTTGAAACACCGGTTCGATGCTTTTCAGCTGGAAAGTGGCATAGTTGCAATCGTGTTGTCGCTCGGATTAAGAACATTCCCTTAGAGAATGTTTGTTCTATTGTATGAGACAAAACGAATTGTCGATGCTATCCTTGCCAGTCAAACTGCCTACGGCTGTAATGACGAGGGTATTTTTTTTCTCTTTTCGTCTTTTTCCTGTTTTCAAAGCTCTTATAAGAAAAGCTGTCATCGCTTGGCATGTTGCCTTTGCTGTAATCCCAAAATCCCATAACCCAAGTGTATTGAGCGGCCGTATTGCTCGTGGCCATGCTCTCGCTCATAGCCAAATGCCCGAATCCCATTGTCGTATATCATACCACGACCCAGTTCTGTTCTAGACCGTATAACAAAAAAAAAAAAAAAACAGGAAGTGAAAGAAAATCTATATCCGTATTTGCCGATACCGAAAGGCGAATGAAACTCCCAAGACTTGTCTAGCAGTCGAATGTCATGTTTTCCTATTCAACAGCGGACAGCTTCAGTGGTGGGATAGGCTCCGTTGTCGCCGTTGACCGCGGAACAATGACGGGAGTCCTGGGCCTTGGCCGGTACTTCGGGGTCCTTGGAGTCCTGGATTGGGTGGCAGGAGTCCTGCTGCTGCTTGGTACAGGATCAACGGGCCGGCCGCTCTTTTTCTGTGCCTGCCGTCGCTCGTAGACTCCAGGATAATACTTTCCCATCGAGGCAGAGCGAAAGGGCTCGCTGTCCTCATCGTCATCGCTTGGGAACCAGTAAGCGTCACTCTCCCTCGTGGAGTTTGACAGGTGGTACTGGGACCGGGGCTTGGGCATATCGACGTCGGCATCGGCGCCGGTGTCCACCTCCTCGACTGAGTTATCCAATTCGTAGGACTTCATCTCGCGATAAAATGGGTGCGTGTGACGCACGCGAGTCTTGGGGTCCTCGTGAAGGGGAAAGTAACCACTGTAACCAGAGGATCAGTTACTAAGCCACGGACAGCGTTGGAAATGTTGGCGGTCTCACCCTTGTCTTTCACCCCTGGCGGACAGAGCCTCTGGAAGCGTGCAGGCAGATGCAACGCTGTTTTGTCTCGATCGGGGAATAGCAATGGGACGGCTGCCTGTGGATGCGGAGGAACTGGATCCGGCACCAGCATCTACATCGGCTCCTGTTGGATCAGGTTTTAGAATATGAACGCGAAAGAAGACACAGAACTCCGTTGGGACCCAAAGCAACAGAGAGAAAAGTGGGCGACGGGAAATTGGGGGGGGGGAGGTTTTTATAAAGCAGAAGAGGACGAGGGATAGGGATCGACACTTTGATCGACTAGCGGAGAAATGTCCACATGAGAACGTGGATGAATGGGAGAAGAGAACAGAAGACAACAGATGATCTGCTTTGATGAAGGGCAACGGCGGCAAGCCGAATCCACATCCCGCCGGTCGCGTGCCTGGACACTATTTTGCTGGAGCCCTCATGCAAGATGATGGACTCGGTGGTTCGGATACCCCGCGATGGCTCTCCTCGCCTGTGGGGGTTCGATAGCCGGGCCTAGGCGACTGGCGACCTACCATGGGATGTGATTTTTGTGGACTGGGAGCTGGCGTCATCTTCCAGAGGGCTGGTTGCTGGCGGGTTCGACAGGCCCGAGACATGACTAGGGAAGAGGAGGGAAAATCTCCGACCCGTCCGTCGTACTGTACGGCAACACGGGAGGAGAATCGAAGAGAACGGCCAGACGACGAGGCAAGGGGGGGAATCGGATACGAAGAGTGTGGGATGTAGATGGGGACGAGAATTGACGCTCAAGACAGAGAGAATTGATGACTGCAGAGAAGAGGGACGAAGAGAGAATCGGAACAAATGGGAAGGTCTTTGAACCATCGAAACCAATGCAGCAGAAATGCAGAGTTGGCAACTTACTAATGGATCGTCGCCGCTGAGGCCGCTCGCTCTCGTCGGAGCCGGAGGCCCTGCTTCCACCGACGGTCGAGGATTTGGTCGAGGACCTGGCCGAGACCCCCAGATCGTCAGACGGGTCATCAAACCAATCGTCGTCAATGTGTCTAGACGAGAAACCGCGCCTGGGCGTGGCCTCGTCGAAATGCCAGCGGGCCCCGAAAACGATGGACTCGGACATTTCAGAGAGGTTGGACAGGATGGACACTGAACGTCCCAGGCTGCGGGACGGCGACTTGCCCCTGGACCTGCGAGAGCGGGACGATCTATCCATGGTGCCGTCTCCCTCTTCAGAACTCCAGTTGTCGAGGCTGCCCATCCAAATCCTGAGAAAACGGCGCGAATCGATGAGTTGCCGGCAAGACGTGGGAGGAAAAGCCGGCTGGACGTGCGACGGATGGCCCTGTCAATCGGCTGTTCTGCTTGAAGGCGTCGATGTAGCCGAACCGGGACGGAGAATTGAACTGAACGCGGATGAAGATGAAGGAGAAGAAGAGGAGAAAAGACCAAGAAGGAGAGTGGTATTTTTTTGGAAGGGAAGGGATATCTGTCGAGATTCCAAAAGAGGGTGAGTCCTTTGCTGGGAGAGAGTTTGAGGCTGGAAAGAGACCCGAAGCGCCTTAGTATGTCGGCACCAGACGTGTGGTGACAAGTGGCGAGCACAAAGGCTAAGTAAGACACAAGCAGAAGAAGCAAGTATGAATAAGTGAGGAGTTGGAATACGGGGGGTTTTTTGTGTCTTTGTGTACGCGGGAGATGATGAGAAGGTCCTGGGCTAAGGATTGATTTGAGTAAGATGGAAAGGATCTCGGGTTTGTTTGTTGCACACCGGCAGGGGAAAAAGGTTCTGGGACCGGGGATAAATAGAGGAAGTCGAAAAGCCACGGGGAAGGGGGGAGAATAAGGCACGGTAAGGACACTCGGCCAGGTGAAATGAAGTGAGCCCACCGCTCATGGTAAACGGCACAGAGGGGGGAATACGTGCGTAGAAGCGAGTTCGAACAGCATTGAGCAGCCAGCACGACAGACAGCCACACACTCGCACCGTACTCGGACACGCCAGATACAGAGGGCAGCAAAGTACAAGCACAAAGACGCCTCTTCCCCTCCGCGGCTTTCGTGCAATGCAATGGTAGGGCTCGTTGAGGTGGGCAGCGCTTATTTGCTTCTGCTGGCTTTCCAACGGCAGCCCCCTCCCTTTAGCACTGTACTGTACCGACATAACAAGCCTTGTACTTTTTACATGTCTCTGATTCGTAGCCTTTCGGGCGGCACACAAGAGAGATGGAGAGAGGAAGAGAGCGAGAGAGCGAGAGAGAGAGAGCGAGAAACGACCTGGACAGGGGGTTTGCTGTTGTGAAACACACAAACGGCTCCCCCAAGGTGCCATTCGATGCGTGAGATGCACCACTAACAGGGTGCTTCTCGCCAGGTCTGCGTGGAGCCATTGGACACTGTTGCAGCTCCGGCCGTGGGCCATGAGCCTATTGCAGCGGGTGCCGATCCAGGTAGGGAGTAAGGATGGAGAGCGAAAAGAGGGTTTTGGCTTTTGCGTTTGCTTGCTTCTTGGGCCTGACGGAGGCTTTTGGGCTTCTCGCTGGGTCTTTGACTTCGTTCCGGCGTCTTGCCATGGTGGGCAGATTTACAGAGTTCGCCCAGCAGTGCCTTAGCGTGTGTGAGGTCAGTAAGGTATGGTACAGTGACTCTCAGAAAAAAATGATCCGCCTAGCAATGCAATTGCCATACAAACGGATCAGATTTACTTGCTCCCCACTGTACATGTCGGTGGCTAAAGAGCTAGCCTCTTCCATGGTGCTGGGCTGGGGAGCTGAACGGTGCAGGCTCTAGTTGGTGGTGGAAAGGAGGGCAGTGATACTGGGTACTCGTCTGTGGCATCTTGGAAGATTCCACCTGCTGGTTCTGGGCAGCTCGGTTTGACGAACCCAAGGGGGGGGGGGCAATTGTTTGTTTGCTTTGCTTGCTGCTGTGCGGATGGCCGGAGGGCTCATGCCGAACCGGGGGGGGGGGGGGGGGGGAGGCGGGTGCGGGGGATCGTCAAGCAAAGCCGGGCCCCGCACTCAACTGTTGATATTGCTCCCAACTCCGTCTCCTCTCTGCATGAAGTACATGAAGGAGAACGAGTTGTTTGTACCACTGTACGAGCAGGTATCGAAGAACTGGAGAAATACTACTTAGGTAAGTAGCATGAAGCAGCGGTATACAGTGCCTTGGTAGAAGGTTCTCAACCACGTCCACGCTCATTTGTCTGCCCCAGTACCAACGTTTGCACGGCTTGTGTACAGTGCAAGTCACCTTCTTTCCGCCTCTGATGGGCGTGGCTTGGCCTCGTCGTCATTGGGCGCGGCCAGAGCCGATGTAACATGAGATTCCCCGTCCAGCCCATCATCGCTTCCTGATTTGCTGTCTCCTCTTTCTTTGTTCTGGCTCCTTCTCACAAACGCGTCAAACGGAAAACTTTACTTGATGACCTTGTTTCTTCTAACCAGTTCATCAACAGCCATTGACGTGGAGTAAATCCAGCCTCGTAGTTGCAAAGATCGTGGAGGCGGCAGGGCTAGAGGGCGCTGGGGAATTTGGACCCTGGAGCTGACGGCCTAGCAAAGCTTCCCAGCAATCTCATTCTACGGGGCGACTGAGCAATCGGGGGGCGAGGCTCCCGAACGCAGTCGGAGGTGGAAAAAAAAAAAAGTCAATCGGACTGTGTCAGGACGGACGAGGCGCCAAGGGACGGCCTGTCTCCTGAGGAGGATTGGATCAGTGTCATACATTACATGGCATGTACATGCATGATGGTGATGCCCCTGTGCCTGTAGGTTTCGTACGCCTTCCGTGCCATCCTGGTGCTTGCAAGCCGTGCCATGTCCCAACAGCCTTATCGCCCAGACAGCCGTACCTATTGGGCAAGCAGGGAGGTAAGGTATCGGCAAGTCCTGACGATGATACCTAGTACTGTAGGTACCCAGTAATAGCTCAGCTACCTGGCCATTTCTCCGAGTGTGAAAGTGAGTATCTCGCCTTGCCTTTCCTTGGAAGGTAAGGATGAAGCCCTTGTAGGTAGAATCGAGGCTGTTGGCTGAGAAAGGTCAGGGCGCTGCAGAAATCCTAGATTGACATGGGGATACGGATGGACATGGGCGAGCGAGCGGCACCGAAGCCCTGCCCGGGATCAGGGGTCAACCTGGCGAGTGGCTGTTTGCTTCGGAGTACAATCTCGCGTCAAAGTGTGGAGTTGGAGCTGCGAGAAATGTTTGAGAGCACGGCAGCAGATGAGGCCATATTCCCTAACTGTTCTTGCTTGCATACCATACTGCCAAGCCAATGAATGTACAAAATACATTACAAATGCCTGTGTCTCCTTCAAGCCTCTATTTCTGTCTCGAGATGATTATCTGATGTTGTAACGTTCGGCAACGGGTCGTGATGTGTTGGTAGTTCGGGTTGATGCTTCTCTGCTCTTACCAACGTATCTGTACGAAGCATCAGCTTACTGCCCCGTGCAGACCAGTCAAGTAGCGTTTACTGCGTATTCGAGGTAAGAATTGGCGTTACCTTAGGATATCTTTTGGGCTTGCACGCCAGTCAAGCCATTCTGCCCGCCTTTGTTCGCCCTTCCATCGTTCGCCTCGCCCCTGCAATCGCGATGCCGTCTGCCCACTGCTTTCCCATCAGGAGGCCTCGCTGCAGACAAACGACTACTTACAGAGTACGGTATCTCACTTGAGTAAATTCGCACGCATGGTTGGGCTTTGTCTCTGCCCCATCTTCGCATGAGATCCCCCCTCCTCTCCTCCATGCTCCCCACGCGTCGTATCGACAGCCGGATTGCATCTCATCTCGTGGCCGATTGCTAGTGGCGACACGACGGCATGCTCTGCTGCCGCCTGCCTGCAGGCTGTGGCATCGTCCCGTTCATGGGGACCTGTTGTATGCAGAC
Organism: Trichoderma sp. PF4103; assembly: GCA_023628735.1. Lineage (NCBI taxonomy): Eukaryota > Fungi > Ascomycota > Sordariomycetes > Hypocreales > Hypocreaceae > Trichoderma > Trichoderma sp. PF4103. The sequence goes on from JAMAKC010000008.1 coordinate 336,390, forward strand.
TTACGGCACACCAGGTTCCAAGGCCCACGTTCGGAGCACGGAGCACGGAGGGCCAAGTCCATACAAACGCGGTCCCATGCACGTCGTCTTGTCTCCCACTTTAGGTCCTTGCCGAAGCCCGGCCTGTGGGCAGCTTAACCGGAGACTGGTCGTTCTGAGAGCATGGAGATGGTGACGGTGCCAAGACAGAGCCGTCTGTGCGGCTTTCTGGCCGCTGATTGGGGAGTTTGCGTCTCTGCCGTTGCCATCTTCACTTCCTCTGCATGTTGCCGCCCCCCTCCCTGTGTCCCTGCCTTTCGAGAGTCTCTGATGCACTGGTGCGGATCTGTGGCATGCCGCAAACACGAATGTGTGTGAGTGGCCATGCAGGCAGAGTGGTGGTGTGTTTCTGTCCGGGACGGACGAGAGCGTCTCGGTCGTTGATCAACCGATGTGGATCGCATTTACCCATGGAGGACGCACACAAGTCTGCGAGATTCGGTAGGTCAGAGATATGTAGGATGAGACATTGCAGCCATTGCAACCCCAGTTTGCGTTCAAGAAGAAGAGGCGGGACGAAGGATTGACAGGAAGTGATGGGCTCCATGTCTCAACTGCGCATCCGCATCCTCATTGTCTCCCAAGGCATCTTTTCTTCTCTAGCCGTGCCCATCTTTGCCGTTTTTCTTTTGCCGCCTCAGAGGCTGTCGATGAAGCATACGAGAGGATGCACTTTCTGGCCGTGTTTGTCTCCCCTCATGGATGGTGTGACAAAGAGGAGATGCAACGCCGCACCTACAGTACATATCACAGCCTGCTGACAAGAGTGAGACTTGGAGTACTTCTTGGATACCGCTGCATCATGCCGTGCCGCTACCGTTCGGGCAGGTATATCAGTAATAGTGTCCGTCCTTGTCTGCCTGAGAACTTTGACGGCTTTCGCGCGGATTCTCTCCAGGGTATTGCAAGGATCATTGATGCTAGGGGTCGATTCTGGGGGCACCCTAGGCCCTTGTCTGTCCTACATCAAGCCCTACTTTTTTACGCACAGGAACATCCAAAACGCTGGACAGGACATAGTATGTACATCTCGTATTCGTCGTCCTTCTCGCCTCGCATCAGGGCCGACAGAAACGGGCTCGGGCCATGGTAGTTGTTGGGCTCGGTATCTCAGACTCTGCCCCCAAAGGATGCGGACCTGTACGCCTCTGGGCGAGTGAAGTCGCAAAGCCTTGAACGGATCCAATGCTCTGGGAAACGCCAGCAGCTGCACCAATGACGCCAACCACGTCATGCCACATGGGAAGCGTGCTTGGCGTGGTGACGGAGAGACGGCGACGAGACTCGGGAGTCTGGAAACTGAGGGCGACGGCCGCCCCCTTGTCTGTGATGCCTGATCTTCCACCTGCTTTGAGTCGCGAGAGGACGGGAACACCTTGGGAGAAGGATGCTACCTTTGGTATCTACACCACGAGAACATGAGACGGAAAAGTTAACAGTAAACGGACTGCTCTGTGCTCCGTCAACACGTGTATCCTGGAGATTCTAGTCGAATATTGGCACTCGAACTTGACGTCACACGGCCCCCGAATATTGCTTGGTTCGCCTTGTCATTCTCTTCCCTCTCCCTTCCCTTCAGATTTACCGCCGCAACAGTGCTGTGCCGTTTGCCGATCGGCGGCTCTCACCATGGCCAAAAGGGAATAAGCCCCCGGTCTGCGAAGGATCTCTCTATTCACTCTCACCATGGCTTCGTCTACTGCCATCCAACTCTTTCCCTCGGCCTCCTTCTCCGCGCCGACCAGCTCTGCCTTCATGCCTCCCCACCTTTCCCTCTGTTTGGTCTCTCGGCTTGCATACTCCAACATTCATCTGAGGGATGTCGTCGGCACCACTTTTGGGTGCAACACCAATACCGGCCGTATTGCTGCTCCAGCGGGTGGAAAAGACGAGAAGTTGTCTTTGCTCATTTGTCTGGGGAACAGAACGAACACGGGGTCCTAGAAGCCGTGTCCGGCGGCCAGAGACGAACCGGGCCAAGGAGGACTGACCCTGGCATCCCATCTTGCCGACCTGACTCTTGGCGGCGTGTCGTGTGTGTCCACGCACACAGTCAACTCACGAATGGACTCTTACATACTTCATACGTGCATACAGTACGTGCCTTGGGGTCTCTTCCCCAACCAATCCATGTACCCACTACGAGGGAGTACATCAGCATAGAACGGAGCATATCTCACACAGACTTCGCGACACATGGTGGGCATTGCTACCCTTTGATAACCATTCTGTTGAGGCTTGACCTACTAGCCACCACTGGAGCCAAGAGACATGGCAGAAAGCTGAAGTCAAAGGCGAAGTCGGTCCCCATGGATGGGTGCAGCTCCCGCCCATCCAAGCTGCATCTTGGCTCGCATGTCATGGAGAATAACGAGTGAATGGGGCAATTCTTTATAAACCATTGTCATCCCCACGCCAGATGCGGAGTATCTATTCGAACGGACGAACCAGAGGGGTATCATATCATTATAGTAGCAGTACATGTCATCCGACTCCATCTCTGTCCCCGTCTCCCCCCATTTACCCGCGCCAGCCTCTGGGCATCCGTCAAGCATCTCATCCAGCCGCCAAATTGCCGCAGATGGACGCCGCTCATGCCATATGTGGGATCGGCACGCATGTTGCAACCGTCCATCCACCTCATGCTCGCTTAGAAGCGCCTGATGCCGCATCTTGCCTGTCCTGCCTTGGCACTTGCCCAATATCCGATCACCGATCCCCCCTTCGCTTCTCCTCCTTCTCACTCTGTCGCTTGATACCGTATGTATGGGAATGAGAAGCACAGCATGCAATGGCTTACTAGACCTTTGCTCGGCCGGTAAAGCGGGTGCGAGTATTCCGATGTTTCCACCAGTATGCGAAGGCGGCAACACTTGCAATCAGCCAGAGCAGTGCACTGGTCAGATCTACCCATACGGCGTGCTTCATGCGCTCAACGTCCCCGTTGCCATGGGCATTTTCGTGTATATACAGCTGGTGCGAGTTGACAGGTCAGCATCCGACTTGATGGCCGCGGCCCACGAGTATAGGAAATCGATAGTGACAGCAAATCTCATAGCACACTTCGGCTTGCTTCTGCGGTGCGTCCCGGTTTTCCACAGCCCCCTCCCTTTCATTCCTTCTTCCCCTGGGTGTGTCGTGCAACGCGAGCTTGATCGAAAGACAACGTACCTTGCCGAAGACGCCAAATAGAGCGATCCATAGGACAAACAGGATTGTATCCCAGCAGGCGATGAAGATGCCACCGGCTTCGATGATGAAGGGGATGAAGTAGAGAGCGCACGTAGCCGCTGTCAAAGCGCCCACCACGACAGCGTAAACCTGGACGAAAGCAGTGTCAGTTGAGGCCAGTCCTATTCTTTCAATCTTAGGGAAGATGGGAGTAAACGCAAGCAGGCAGGCAGAGCGACTGTTGGGACCATCATGATGAGTACATGTAGCACACAGTATAGGTTGTGTTGCTCCATCACTCCATCACAATCAGACCACCACTCAATGACTCCATGTTTGTGCGACATGTGGAAAAACAAGAATAGGTATCTTACCCATTTGGACTTGGTGTAATTGTCAAAGTTCTTCGTCCGCTGCAAGTCGGCGCCGTAAAGGCCGCAGACGGTGATTGCGAGGGCAAAGCAGGCGAAGTGAAGCGCCGTGAAGGCGTAGTAACTGATGGACAGGCTGGATCTTGCCATCTTGGCTGCTGTTCTTTTCCAAGTCTTTTGCGCGCCTGTCTTGAATTGCTCGGTCGCTGCAATCGGCTATGCAATGACCGAGACGAAATCCTTCGGGATGAGCAGAGTAGGGCGAGATTCAGCCGTGTGTTGAGAGCTTCGACACCGAGATCAGAGACAATGGGGCCAGAAAGAATTTGCGAATGCAGTAAAGAGGAGCAGGTCGATCAATCACTGCTCGCAGCCTCAGCAGGTCTGGATCAGTGAGAAATCCGAGAGCGGAATGAGGGCTTTCTATTACTTCTTTTCAGCCTCTAGGGCACTTGACCATGGTGAGAGGAGAAGAGGAGAAGAGGGAAAACAGGGAGCAGAAGAGAGAGAGGTGAATTCTCTCTCGCCCTTGCTCTGCAGCATCCTGATCGGCCGTCCCAAGCTCACGATGGTATAGGCAGGTACAGCTGCTCTCCCTGTTTTCCCCTTCTTCTACCGACCAAAAGCTACATCATATCTGGCGCTTCAGGCCTCTCCATCGTCTGTATAGTTACATTAGCATCATAAGGTAGCTAGCCAGGGGCTGCAGATGACGTCAAGTAAACAGTACTGTAAACAAATCTTGGAATGCCAACCCAGCCAAATTTGGCAGGCCGGGCCGTCACACGTGATGCCTCCGGTCTGTCCATCCTTCTGCTGCTGTTGCTTCTTCCATTCGTCTCCCTAAACTCGATTTTGCTTCGCCTGGCCTTCAAGCGCTGCCAGCCCTGCACCAAAACGCCAGAACTAACGCGACTATTGCCGCGATCTGCCTTGTCCCATCAACCTCTGCGATTTTTTCCCTCACCCGGTCAGGGCAGGACTCTACAAGGTGGGGGCAAAAAGGACAAGTAGAAGAAAGGAGGGAAGGGGAGGGGAAGGGAGGGGAAGGGAGTAAAACAGAGAAAAAATAAGGCTGGATTCCATCGAGCGTCGACTAGATACTAGGAGCAGCCTCATTATTCCTGGTTGTACGTATGATTATTATTTTCCTCGTCTTTCCCCAGTCTTCCCTCTGACAATGACGGCGGCCACCTCCGCTCTGGCTCCACAGTTTGCAAGCTGCTGCCTTTTGGCAGCCTGGCCTCGGTCTGGCTCTGAGGTCAGTTCTTGGGCGATGCACTGCCATCTCCGCCTCACTCCAAACCCGTGACGTGAGTCGAGTTCTCTGGGCTTTGCTCTGCTTGTTGGACACAGCAAGGGCCTCGGCTGCTAAGCCCCCCCTTTGTTGGTTTCTGCGTTTCTCACAACTGCCTCGAGACTTTACTTTTCTTTGCGGCCCAGTGACAGCGAGACCGTGGACGCTAACAGGGAAGACAGGGGACGGACCTGTTTCTACAGGGGTCCGTCTAGCCGTTCCAGTTCTGTCGACTGGGCTTTGGGATCAACGATACGGGACCCTGTGACAAGGAGTACCGTAACTCGAACAACTCGCCTCGACCAACGATCCAGTACGCTTGCCGATGCTCGCCCGGCTGCCTGCCGACGCTCGCTCTAGCAGAAGCACTGCCGGGGATGGACTCCGGAGGATTCAATAGAGGATTCCAAGACGGTTTTGAGCTTCTCTGAGTGTGCGGCATCTCGCCGACCGACTCCCCGGGTGTGGGCCGCAGAAGCAGTAGATGATGCTCAAGAAAGAAACGAAGAGAGGCGGCCTCGCTGGTTCGGGGCCGTTCAGCGAGCAGGCGGATATGCGAACAGGCAAACAGCCGTGAGTCCCCAGCAACGCCTGCGGTGCGCGCCGCAGCACCGTTCCGGTCTGCTGACATCCCATCAGGCTTAGTACCGAAGCTCTGTGGAAGCTCGCAGGAATGCTTGCCTGAAGCCCTGGCGCCCTTTGTCTATGCCTTGCAGGGCCTCGACGATGCTCGCCCTACCGATGGGTCACCTCGGAGGCGTGTCCCGTCATCGCACTCGCCCTATCACAGACCGGGCCACCTCGTCTGACTGACCCTTGGCTATCTGAATCGACGCCTTCTCGACATAACTCTCTTTCGACTAGACACGTTATGGCCGCCATGAGAAAATGGGGCTTGTCTCTCCTCTGTTGGCCATGGGCCTGGGCGTTGCCGCCCGTGGCAGCCTTCGGCAAGAGGCTGATTCCCCAGGCATCTTTCGACATAGGGCGTCAAGTCCACTCTCTCGCTCCATCTAGGAGGACCTGTGACTCAAAGCCATGGTTTGTTTGGGGGTTTCGGTCTGTGGCATGGCTCGCGCTGCGTCACAGGAGGAGGGCCCAGGAGTGGCCTCTCGAATATATAAGTTGGACATGAAACGGTCGACTCTGGTGGAAGTTGAAACGAGCATCTTCACCCGTCAATTCAACGCTTTACATACGCTACATACAGAGCCCTGAGCAGAGGTTCTTCGATCCGTCTTTTCCACGCGTCCGAATTCCTTCTTCATAAGCACATTTCGTCACCATGGCTCGCGGTCAATGGTAAGATCTGTCAATGTCCTCTTCAACCTCTGAAAAGCTGGGCTGACCTTGTGTTCTCAGCGTCGATTCTTCCAACTACTGCTCTGGCAGCCGCACGCAGGGTTCCGGACGGAGCTCATATGCCTCTTCATCCCGACCTACCTCTGTTGGATCACAGAGGCCAAACTACTGGCGATGCGTATGTCAAACACACCCCAACGCCGTCTCCATCGCTCACTTGGTCATCCATCGTGTCGGCTAACATGGTTGCCTGCAGTGCAAATGCTCTGGCGGCTGGTACAGCTACCAGATCAACGACTCTTGCCCCATGTGCCAGTCGTGGCGTTGCCCCAACTGCGAATACTCCATGAGCTAGATCTCGCCAACATGTTCCACCGTCTGTGAATGCAGCGGTTAGCTGGCACGACACCGTCCTGGCCAATCCGTTGCTGTACTACGACTTTCATCCGTTCCTCTTTAGATTACCCACCTAGACCAACACAAGACCGGGATTCACATTCCACCACACTATACAGAGCATGAGAGGAGTTTTGGAATTTATAGCATATTCGGCTAAGCATGCGTTGGATATTGGAAACCTTTCCTTGCATCTCTTTTCTCTTGCATTGTCGGCCTTAGAATCAGCATCACTTAGACCATTAGACGGGCGGCTTCACTGCTTCATTGTCTTCAGCAAGCGCACTCCTCGCTCCCTTCTTTATTCATCTTTATTCAGACTAGCCACTGCGTCCAAACTCTACAGACTGAGAATATACACACATGACCCTGCTTCAATCTCTCAATTTGTGACGCATAATGATCCTTCAACAACCATTGGACGCCCTACGAGGCAAAACAGGCCCAGAACGGTTCGTTGCCTTGCATGAGTAACACAGTCCGGGGCGTGATAGTAGAAGGCAAGGCAACCATTTTAGGCGGCTTTTGACTTGTCAAAGAACAGAGACCGTTCACGGTCTACCGCTCCCCGATCTTTAATTTACACATGACTCTATGCCGTTTGGCCCCAATTAGGCAAGCTTACTCACAGGAAGATGCTTACCTTGTGTATTGGCCAAGGAATCGTTCGATAACTTCGCCGGTGACTTGAGGGGCGAATCAGGAGGGTTTCCACCCTGCATTTATCCTTTGGTAGATCCCTTTCTCTGGCCTGAAGGGGGGTCACGGTAGAGATTGCCTGGCGTGGGAGGAGCGGAGGGGTGAGAGAATGATTTGAAGCTGGCCAATGGATTGCGGTGTGTGTCATGGGATGGTTGAAAGCTTGTGGACTCTGAATGCATTCGAAAACTACAAGTGGTAACGGTGGTGAATCGATTGCAACCAACCAGATCATGTAAATCAATCGGATCGTAAAAAACGAACAGGATTGTGCCGGGGTGGGAAATGGGGCTAGTGGCAGGCAGTCGACAGAGCCTCAATCGATGTGTGTGGGATGGCATCGGCAGTCAGTCGGGACCCCTGTCACAGTAAGCACAAGCAATTGACGGCATCTGGGAGATGATGCTCTTGACAGAACCCTGGTGTTGCATTCCTCTTTGAGACCCGCTTGGTAACGGCCACTGTGGCGTGGTCTGGATGGTAAAAGTATACATGTAGATGAGATCGTTTGGGGCGGATGATGGTTTTTGGATGGACGGCAGCTCCACGTGTACTTTGTGTCGGGAGATGCTTGGATGGAAGCCTAGAGACTGTTTTGAGCGTCCTGCATACTGTCAGATTTCTGGTTTTCCCTCGACTGATATGTTGTGATGGCCATAACTGACGCCTCCCCCAAACAGAGAGGCACACGGACGAAGATCGTGGAGGGGCTCCTGCAAGTAGAGTGCTTGCCTCGGTGAGGAGATTGGACCGGCGTTCGCCGCTTCGGATCAAAAAGGAGCATGCTTTTCGAAGAGTCATCGAGCGACTGGGTCTCGTAGAATAGGTCTCGTTGAACTGTAGGCATTTGTCTTGACTTCAGTAGAGTATCTTGGGCAAGGGGCGGGAATCGAACGCCGTCTGACTGACATAATTGGGTAGGTCCGTCTTCCTCGAAACCTGAACCTCGCTGCGACATCTCTTTTGCCGTTACCCGTGACGATGCAAAGGAGACTTGGAACGTAATAACGCTCTGCTGAAGAAGTGTGTAGCCTCTATTCTGCTTGTCAAGCTCGGTGGACCATTGAAACTGATACGGGGGAGTACGAAGGACACCAGCACCGTCACCTTTCTGCCTGGATCGATTGGCGGAAAGACCATTCTTCCGTACCATTTCTTCCTGACCGCCCTCGAGACAGTGACCACCGGGGAAACTGGTTTGGCGGTTGAGATAATGTCAGATTGTTGACCGAGTCCTCATACTGACCAGTCGTCGCACCTCACTGTCATGTTCTGCATCGATATTGCACCAGACTCCAGTCCTCTGGTCACTACGCTCTCCCGGAGGATTCAACGCCGCGTAGTATCAGGCAGGTAATGATCGAAGCTACACTTTATCCCATATGCTCTCCCTAAAAGCAAACATCGCGGGCCTCGGTCATCAAGCGAATTGGGAACATAAACGTTTTCAAAGTTCGTGTCAATTCATCTCTGCTCTTCTTGAGCATCATTAATCCCATTACAAACATGACCCGTGGAGTAAATGTCCAGCAAATTCTTAACTCCATATCCCGATCCGCCACAATGCAGACATCAACGATTCCATTCTTCATGTCCACAGACTTCGCGCCTCATGCTCCATACTTGCCCGCATATTCCATGCCTCCACTGACAAATTCACTAATCGATGCTTCAACTTGCTTCATATTCCATGCTCCGATTCATCAAATTTCACGCTCCAGACTCCATCCTTCACTCACACTGTACATGACTCCCGGCTCGGGTCAGACTCCGAAATCCTTAAAGTTGAAGCCTCCAACCGCGTAAAAGGGGTTCAGCATCATGTCCCAGTCAGGCGTGAGTTCCCTGTTAGAGAACGGTATGTCACTACCTTCCGACATCTCCAGCAGGGCAACCTCTTGCCTCTTTTTGACGAGCAAGTCTCTCATCAGCGTCTTGGCCGTCTCGAATGCTTCAAAGGCCATGTGCGTATTGAGTATCTGCACGATGCCGTCAAGCCTCGAGAGGACCCACGAGACCTGGGTGAGACTGTCACGATTGTCAATGGCGAGCAGGACGCAAAAGAACTGGAACGTGGTGCCCAGGACGTTCCACCACGGGACGCCTCGCTGTGCCAGATCGTAAGCCGCTTCGACAGCGCTTTGTCCTATGTGGAGGATGTGGGCCAAGGTGTCTTTGCTGATGCTGATCTTGAGTAGGCGCAGGCGACGGTAGAGACAGAAGCAGAGATCTCCTCGGGTGAGGGCGGGAAAGCCCCTGACGTCCCCCAAGTCAACCAGCTTCTGAATGGCACCCTCAAGGGACTTGCTGACCGTGACGGCGTCGGCGTTGACGTTTTCGCTTGGCAAGATTCTGGCCATGCGTATCTGGAGGCCAGTCTCGCTCGTGTCGTTGAAGGGGGTGGGCCTAGAGTCTTCGCCATCAAAATGAATCTTTGTACGGCCGTACTCGTACGCGATAATGGTATTGATGCACCAAGCAAGCCAAAACGTCCTCTTGCTCCCTTCATCCTCCCTGGCCCGCGTCTCGCCGCTCTGGGTAACAAGGTCGGACTCGAGGTCACGGTGAAGACCAACAGCCTCCACCAGGTGCATGACGGTGCAGGATGCAAGCCAGGTGAGATGGGGCCGGGTCGTCGAGCGGAGATAGAGAGTTCGCAGAATCCACGCGTTGACCTGATCGATGGAGGGGCGACGACTAAAAGTCGAGTCTTCAAGAACATCCTTGACGTGCTTGACAATCTGAGGCTCCAGATGGTGGCCATCACGGAAGGCAAAAAGGGAGCCGAGAGATACAACAGCCCCGATCAAGGCGCCAAGAATGAGGTCCTGGTTCCGCCTATTGAAATAGGTATCACACTGCTGCAGAAACTTGTCCTTGTCGAAAAGATGAAATGGTACACCCACAGTCGCGAAGTAGATGTCGGTATAGTGCCTGCACTCCTCCCAGGTAACGTAGTCCGTCAAGGGCGCATGGATAGAGCCGGGCTCCTCGGGGCGGATGCCGCAGTTCCAGGCAAACGAATGGAGTCTTGGGGGATGAGCCGATTCGAGCTCGACACCCAGCTGGTTCGGAAAGGCCACGGCTGAGTTCTGGTTCATGTAACGCCGTTTCGCAGGCTCATTGATTCCGCGAACGAGGGTGGAGGGGCGGCTGGTCTCCTCGGGGGTCTCTGAGATGACGTCCTGAGAGCCTTCGCCAGACTCGAGGAGTGCATCATGGGGCCTCTTCTGCTGCAGGCCGCTGGTGACGATTTCCCCGTCAAATCCGCAGTTGTACTGATAGTGAGTGCACATGGAGCAGGGAAAGACGCCGTCGCACTTGCGCTTCCGTCTGCGGCATTCTATGCACGCTTTCTTGGCACGTATGCGACCTTTCTGCGCCTGCGGCTTCGCCTGTTGAGGCGGCTGAGCTGCCGCTTGAGACCCGGGAGCCGGGGTCAGCGTGTCTTGGTCCTGGTCCTGGTCCTGATCAGAATCTTGGAGTTGTTCCATGATGGTGGGTAATGCTGAGAATGCTGCGAAAAGGACTAGGGAACTAGGGCATTAACGAAGTTATACAACCATGAAATGAACGCGTAGATAAGACAATGAGGGTGTTGGTGAAGAACCCATCAAGTGCAAAGGGTTCGGGGGAGAGAGTTGAGGGAATCCTGAGAGGTCCGAGGAACGGAATAAAGGAGACATGGAGTGAGGTCCGGGGGGGCAGCTCAGGACTCTTTCGTCAGCAAGTCACTGCCGCTGGGCTGCTCCTGCCAGTCTTTCCAGGGACCTCTTTCGCTTTGACAGCTCCTGCCACAGCGCATCACCCCACTTTTGTCAAGGCTAGCTCTGGGGAAGGAATGACTCCAGGCAGTTGCAGCAGTGATGGGGGCGAATAGGATTTGATTGCTGCCGCGCGGCGGTGAAACAAGAGGAAAGAAGCTGCTGATGCCTTCCTTTGATTTCTAGCAAAGTTACGGTGAAGCAAGAGGCATCGCGTGTGTAGAGTGTACAAGCAGAATGAAGGGAGAAGCTGTATGCGTGGGATTTGTTGGTGGGGGAAACGGCTGGGTAAAAGTGATGCTTTGTACGGTAGATGGCGCCGTTAGGTCTCTGTTTAGAATGAGAAGAACAAAGGGGAGTAGCAGAATGATGAAGTTGAATACCGCTTTGCAGTAATTCTTGTGGATCAAGTTCTTCCGGAGCTGTGTCTCTGGGTATAATTCAAGAGATAGGAAGAAAGGTTCGGCTGGGACGTTACCGGGTATACCTTGTCGTAAGGAAGCGCGAAATCTTGACGCGGGAATCAAGCATGGTCCAAGAATGACTGGTCGAGCAATGGGTTTGAAAATATTGTTTCTTTCTAGTCTTCTTCCAAAACCTCTCAATGAATGACAAAGCTTTGACACTGGCATCTCCTACAAAGGACGAGGATAGATCCTCGACCGCGAATTGTGAATGGTTCGCCCTATCAAACGGTCTGCCATTGGTGTAAGTTAGCATTGTCTCTCCAATGACTGGCCGGTTCGCGAAGAGGTCAAATCAAGACTTACCAGCGACGGACCAGTGACGGAGAAACCACTTGAGGTTCTCCCGCAGCTGCTTGAAGTCTTCGGGCGTGGACCCGTTGGGACGGATCTCGTCCAGGTCTACTGCCGCGCGGTAGAGGCAGCTCAGCCCCGAGAAGCACAGCCGGTGGGCGTGCGAGCCCTTCCTCGTCTTGATGAGGGCACCCTCGACTCGGCACATCTCGAACGCTATGTTATAGGTGAACTCGATGTCGAGGCTGAGCTTCGCATCGGCAGCAGACCCGGGGTTCTTGGCCCTCCTCTTGTACAGTGACGTTACAGCACTGATTATTCAGTCAGCGTCAAGGCCCTTATTGGATGAGACGCATAGGACACACCTCAGGGCCATGGCCATGCCTTCGCACACTGGATAAATGTCCTTGTCGTCAGAGGTTTCGGCATGCTGACGAACGAGATCGTGGAAGAGCTTCTCGGCTGCCGCGCAGTCTGGAGCATTGGGAATACCATGGACGGCTGCTATAGATTCGCCGATGCAGAGGGCTGCGTATACTCTCGCCTGGAACTTGGTTTCCGTGTTCACCTTGGCAAAGTCAACTTGGGTCACGAAGGGAATAAGATCTTGCGGCAGGAATCCTCTTGTGGGAATGAGCAGGGTGGCAGTGCCCTCTGGACAGGAGAAGGTGATGGCTCTATCGATCCAGATTAGAATAGCACTTTATTAGAAAAGAAGAAG